>CM052161.1:8498330-8597292 GCA_028455555.1 Augochlorella aurata | reverse complement strand
CTTGAATTGTCAAATCTCATTCTCAGCATAGAAAATCAACCTTAAATGCTCCTGAACGCAATTAACCGAGACATTGCACAGCGATTCAATGAACTTCGACGTCTACAGTCCACAGGGGTTAGTCTTTCATTCCCATTCGAGCGAGCACGGTACTCGCGTCGCTATCGGCTGCTCGAGCGATAAAGTCAATGATTAAGTGGAGATGCAAAGCGTCCGGCGCATTTTGTGGCAAGTAAAAGTGTCGGAGGCGATCAACGTAGAGAAAGTTCCCTAGGCGGAAAAAAGCTGCATTGCGTGAGAATGTTTTCACTCTCGGCCGCCTCCTCTCACTGTTATTAAGCGGACTGGCCCGATCTATCTTAGCAACCCCCTGCGGAGCTCATCGGAGCTTCGCGCACGCGTTCGATGATCCAGCGATTTCGTCTCGGATCAACCTTTTCCTAAGTGTATTCCGTGGAAAATGATTGTTTCCTCTAGGCGGATTGAAATTAAATCTTACCGGCCGGCTAACGAGGAACGTCGCCGTGTTTGATGGATGCTGATGCGACCCTGTCACGGAGAAATTTTCGTATTCGTCGTTTCAGCGTAACTAGATAGAACATTCTCACGTTTGATGCCCGCGTATTTCCATCCTACGGAGAATTACGGGATCTTTAATTTCTCGTAGGTCGCTCGCACCAGAACGCGCAGACGATGCGTCAGTAACATCGGTAGGTTATTATTATTTTATAAAGGTAACGTTACCGGCGGCCTGCGGTAATGGCGAGGCGTCAGAGCTGTTATTTGGTGATATGTAAGACGTTTCAGCAACTTTTGATACGTCAGTTGCTGCGCGATTTTCGCACGTTCTGCGCTAGTGTTATTAATTTCATTCGCAGGAAATCAGTGTTATTAGGGCCGATCATTTGTCGCGATATGTTTGCGTGTACCGAATATCGTCAGAATATTTATGATATGAAAGCATACAGTGTTAAATTTCAACTTTCTAGTTACAGTGAAATTTTATTCGTCACCTGACTCGATATCATATGACAAACGATCAAGAATTCGAAAATGCAAAGTGAAAATAACCTAACTAAATTTTAAGAAAAATAGATTAAATAAGCGCGTACTTATTCTTTCAGTAATTTAAATAATTTGAAGAGAAGATCAAATTTTGCTTAAGAATATTTGAATTTATTTCTAAGAAAGGGAAAACAACAACGATTATTTATTACAATATGCGCAGCCGCATTGCCAACCCCGGTGCCCCACGTGGTGATAAAAGCAAAAAATACTTATTTTAATTTATCAGTAAATCTAACAGATATCAAAGAACAGATTAAGCAGTATAAATGAGGGACGGATGATGATTTAAAATGAAGAAACGATTGAATTTTCATCCAGACAACATCCGAGGACACTTCCTCCGACAGGAAAGAACAGTATCTCCATTCCAAGGCGCATCAAGCAGACTGCGTTCGATCAGATATCAGCATCCGGAGTCGTGATTTCCACGAATCACCGTATCCGTTCCGAACAGCTAGAAAAGGTGAAGAGGGAGGGGGTCGGCTACCGAAGGAATCGAGAGAGGAAAAAAGGAGTGCAAGATGCGTCGACGTGTCGCGTCGCGTCGCGTGGCCTTCGACGTGCGCGGAATGAAGCGCTGCTCGAATCGGTGACTTCGAGAGAAGATCGAAAAGGAAAAAAACAGGGGAGAGAAATAATTGCGGGGGCATCGGTTCCCCGTAGGACAGCGGGTCGGCCGATCGTAGAAAATCACCGGTTCTCCGACGGCAATTAAACCCGGATCGGGGAAGACCCACGTCAGGGCTGTAGCGATTTCGCCGAAAGCGAGGCGACTTTGTGCCTTGAACGCATAAACGCCGGCGCAGCGTTCCGGAGAAAAGGATGCGGCCGGGTCATCGAATTTTACGAGCCAGTTCGTTAGGGAGGCCTTGGATCCTCCGACCAGGCCTTTTCGAGCCGCCCTTTTTGCTAGATCGGGCCAGCACGCGGAATTTATTAAAATGCCAAAAAATATTTCCGAGTTTCGGACGCTGGAATTCTTTTTAGTTTATAATTGGTACGAATCTTGCAATGTATTGTCGAATCCTTGTATAAAAAGATTCATTCTTGCTCTTCCTTTGCTTCGTATTGTCACGTGTATATCATTCACTCAAAAATTGCTATTATTTTAAGCAATGTGACACATTGGTATCGTACACGTATATCTTTTTATTTTTTGAAATGGGAATCCCTTAATAACTCAATTTCAATACAAATGTACTTAGGTCACTTTTAAAATAGACGGCTCATATAAAGAACGATTGGGTTTGGATGCAAAAAATAAACTTTTAATAGTAAAAAATGTGTTTATATAAACACGTATATTAATCCAGCAACGAATAAAGAGAACAAAAGATAGAACTATCCATAAAAGGAAAGAGAAGATCGAACACGTCGCATTCGACCGAATTTCCAGATAGATCAGCTCTAACAAAGCAACCGGTACAGATTGCAACTCCATTTGGAACCAATTACACGTTAAAAATAAAATCTCGACTGCTCCGAAACGAAAGACAAAAAGGATGCAATGCAAGGGTCAAGCTGCGGAATCGCGAACGAAGCACAATATGCCGTTCCAACGCTTGAAGAAGCACGGATGGCGAAGAGAATCATACCTGCATCTGAACCAGAATTTCCGGGGAGGGTCCGAGGGTTAATTACCCGTGGCGTTCGCTAAGGGCGAGTGTCCGGGTCGGACAAAGCGGCTGATTATTCCGCGTTGCACCTGTACCGCTATGTCTCTCGCGGTCTTCCGCGAGTCTCGTTACGTAACGCTGCCACGGCGGAGAATTTACGCGGAGAAACAGGAATACCAATTAGTCTGCGAGCGAGTCGTGTGTGGATTTATTCGGACCCGTTGCTCGGAGCAGCGATCCTTAGACCCGATCATTCTTCGGCTCTCCTCGGCTATCAATAATAAAACTGATCACGAAATACTAATAGCTATCACTAATGTTCAATTATCGAACCAGTGCTTTGGAAACATTGTTTGCTGTGCTGTATATTTGGAATTATATTGATATATACAATGGTGCGCGTAATTACAGACTCAAAGTAACTTGTACGTTGTTACTGATATCTAAACGAAAGCTCAACAAAATATCGTGTTTGTATATTTTTATTTTTTATCATTTCTAATATAGAAATTCTTTTTTAATATACAGGACATCTTAAGTACAGTACTGTGAATAATTATAAATTCGAAGTAACTTTCACATTTTTACTGATATTTAACCAATTAAGCGATATAATTGTCATGACACAAAATTCTGCCACATCTCCATGACGGATATAGTCGTCAAATACACTTAACTGGTTAGACGGAAACCAAAAGAGAAAACTGTGTATTTTTTATTATTTCTAATATAGAAAGAAACAAATGCGACGTTTTAAGTTTTCGTTTAAGTAGCGCTAAAAATATAAAAGCCAGTTTGAGTCTATAATTACTCGCTTCGCTGTAACTGCTGTGAACGCTATCCGGTTATGACACAAATGCCGACTAATAGACCGAACGAGACAGATGATACAGATGAGCATGATATATCCATGTACTCAGCAGTATAATATTATCGCATACGTTCTTAAACATAAATGTGCAAAAGATATGCAATATGCAAAAAATATCTCTTTGAAATCACCCGACGATGACGTAAATTTCTGTCCAGCTCCCATTGGTCTAGCTATTATCTAAAAGGATATGCATTTGCATAAACACCCGCAGTCTATTTATTATCGTAGAAATCCATCAGGCTGTTTTCCTCATCGGTTCGCCTCTCCTCGGCTCTCCTCGGCTCTCCTTCTCGTCGGCTCTCTTACCCTCGGCTCTCCTCGTCGTCGGCTGATCCCTAAAGGACATTCGCGCGCGCCAGGATGCCATCGTGATTTTTCTCGCCTTGGCAAAAATAGCCAGCGCGACAGGATTACCGGCGCGGCAATTGCACAATAGCCTGGATAATTCCGTGACGGTGACCGGTCTTCACTCTCGCCTCGTTACCGCCAGCAGATTTCTGCCGAGCATACTACGCTTTTCTCCTCTCCTCCATCCTCGCCTCTCCCCGTTCTTTCCAGCTTCGGCTCGCCGGTTCCTGTTCCACCGGCAGAAGAACTGGAATCACGGTCTCTCCGCGTTCTTGCCCGGCAGCCGGTCCGCCGATGATTATCGTGCTAACTGGAGAAGACCCTGTCGCCTTTTGCTCCCTGCAACCAGGAGACGCCTCCTCGGAGAAATGATCGTGATATATCTGATCTCCCGGCCGGCGAACGGTCCGGAGATCGGAAAGCGTTCTAGAACGCAGCACGTTCGGAACCAGAACAGTTTTTTCCGCTGGCTCGATATGTTTCGTGAGAGGATTGGACAGGTTAGAGCCCTGAATTTTGATCTTTGAACGCGTAATCTGACGACCGGGAATTTTTTCGTAGATTTTTCGTGACGATGGGTCCGAGATTTTACGTTTGCGAGATTGGACTGCGGATTTTAACTGCTTTGTCATTCGGGTAAATAAGTAAAATAGATAATAGGATATAATGTAATGAATATTATATCATATTTTATCGTTTTCGAAGATATAGTTTTTTATTTGAACTAAAACAATTATTTGTAAATATAAAACCATTTACGTAGGTCTAAATGTGTCTGTATCGAACAGAGTCGGGCATTATTCGAATTATGTCGAATAAATATTTGTCCAAGATGATTATCCCAATGAATTTCGTTGGTCGAATATTTCATTTGGATAATTCGAACAAATAAATCGAGAACTCTTTATAGTCTATTATTTTTATTCAAATCAATTATTTTCTATATGAATTCCTATACGAGTAAACTCGAATAAAATTTTATTTCAATAAGTTTTTATTGGATTGAATATATCTTCGATATTGTCGAATAAAATTTTACTCGTTGCTTTTATCTTTTATCAGTCAACCGAATAAAACTTTGCCCAATTCTGGCACTGAACGAGCAATTAGAACAATTAGCTTTTAAAATACAGAGGAAGGCGGACATGCTTGCTTGGTGTTGGGAGAAGCGTCCGCACAGGATGAAGAAGAACGCGGACTATTTGGGAGAGAGTGCTGTACTCAAAAACAGGATCATTACTGCACGATAGAACACAGATTAGCCAGCTATCTGTCTGCCCACGGTCGACTATGTCTACTTACAGTAACCGCGTCGAGGCTCTGCATCCTCGAAGTCGGTTTTCTAATCGAATCGCTTTGGCTCCCGTCACTGTTTATCCATCACCGCGCGAGAGAGCATCGCGCGATTATTTATCGACCAGTAGAGAAATTTCCTCGTCGTTCGTTGTCAGAGCATGAAACAGCCAGCCGGAGACTTTTCTCGACTACCATCGGCGCAGCGAATTGCGCAAGACGCGGTTAGACACGCGCGCGCGATTGTTCGCGGGAAGAAAACGTTTGCGAAGCGAGCGTAAAAGGGGAATTAATAGACGCTTGTTCGGCCGTATCAGATTCCCTCCATTAACAGTCGCCGATGAACGAAAAGGTCGTTACAAGCGAAATGCCAGATAGTTCCTCAATGGATTCACGATCCCCGGCAGGATCGTTCCGCTGCGCTGTGTTCTCTCCCGAAGCTCTCCTCGCCAACTGGATCCATTAGTCATCGGGCTGTTCCCCTGCTATCATGGGACCCCGTTGATGTGGTTTCCATTCGACTGGGTGGTCCGCGAGAGATAGGCCCCGGGCAAATCGGATTAGAACCTGATCGCCGCGTCGCGCCGGACTGTTGCTCGCTGCTCGCGGAAATTCGTGGGTCCTCGGAAAAAAACGACTACTATCAGAACTGCTCAACATTCTTGCTCTCGAAGTTCCTAAACTGGAATGTTCGTTTAACCACGGGTCTGACTCGCGATGCAGATTTCTAGTAATAACGTGTTTAGTACGCAGATTTTTCTTTATGCAAAATAAAAACTATATTAGTTACAAACAAAAGAGCTACGTACGCGCCAAGTTCTTTACTGAATAATTTTAATAAAATAATAACAACGCTACAGTATTTTTAGACTCAATTGTTTCCAGAGTTCTGCATTTCGTCTTTCGATTTTTGTCATAAATGCGTAATATCAGCAATCTAGCTTTTATGTTCTTCTTAAATTTTGTTAAAAGTGTGAAAATGTTTCACAGTTTTAGAAAAATTCGACACGACATTCTAACATATAAAGAAAATGTTATCTTTAAACTATTGAAATTATGAAAATTCTTTTTCGAGAAACTATTGAATAAATTCCATTGGTCGAGCTTACATTATGATAAAAATGATGAAGAGTCTAAATAAACTCAATCTTATCATATTTATAAAGCAACACTCTTCAGAATCGCAACAAATATTACATAACTAATATAATAAAAAGCAATATGATTCATTTCTTCTAAGTCGAATCAAAGATTCCCTTGTTATCGAATTCTAGGAAAAACCAAAAACTACTATTAAAAAAATGATTGAGGGTTAATGAGCTCTCAATTTTACCTCAATCACAATAAAACCCTCGATAAAAGGATGAAAATTTTGGTCTAAAAGTATAGCTCGCAGTGCGATGGGATCGTCGGCAGCACGAAAGGTAGCCCCGTTCCCCCAATAACGATAAATCTCAATCCCGATGTAAACACGACAAAACGGCGAACAATCCATCACGAAAAACGTCTTCCTCCCGGAAGCCGGCGGTACGTGATCGCTCGGAAAGGTCAGAGTAGTGGTACAGAAGGGAGCCGAAGGGGAGCGAAGACGCGAGCGCTGCCCACGGAAATATATGTGCATATATATGTATCTGTATATGTTCGGTTACTACCTCGCTTTCCATCGTTAATCACCGCAGTAAATTAAACGGATCCGTTGCATCATTATCTCCGCGGAATTACAACGTTCCGAGCCGGCGCGCGGCGTCGAACCCACGAAATCGATTCGAGCCGCCATGATAACGCTCTGCGGCTGCTAACTGCAGTCGGCTTTTTGCCCGCCCCCTTTACGTCGCGTTCATCCAATTGCCGATTTTTTTGCACGGTCAGTCGTTGGGTTTATCGACTCGTCAGTTTGTTTGCTGATCCAGTAACCCAGAAAGTATTATACAACTAAAGTAATTCGTTTAACAACGTAAACATTGGATGAAACTTTTTACTACACTGGTAGTGTCTTACGCTTGTGGCACAAGGACGAATGTCTTATATTATTTGCTTGTAACGCAGAACATTACCCGATTAGAGAGAAGGTGAAAAATGCGCAAAACCATGAAAGAATGTTTGGACAACTATTAAATTTGGACACTTGTCTCGATGAAAAGTTAACGGTAGTCACGGTATATTATTTAATTTCGCACCCAGACGGTAATGTCGAAAAGTTCCGCGAAAACGAGGCCACTAAAATAGGAATCACGAAGCGAGAAGCGGCCGGCACGCGAGCCAAGCCGGGAAGCCGTACTCGGTTCCCATACGGGTCAACGAGCCCGTTTCTTTTCCCGTTCGATTAAAAGGGGTAAGCCTCTTTTTCTAACGAGAATGCAATCGCCTCTCTCGCTTAACGCGAGCGCCACACCGCGCCGCGCCGTCAGGTCGCCGTCCCGCGAGAACGAAACGCACGTCACTCGTATCGTCTCGTCTCGTCACGTCTGGTCTCGTCTCGTATATCCAACCAAACGACACACCTGCGAGCTAATCCGATTACCTGCCGCGGATCGACGCCCGCGTATCCCGTCGCGAGCCGATCACACGAAATTGCGATCCCCGAGAAACGAAACCGAGATTGCGTTTCACTCGTTCCAGCGCGATCTACCGCAAACGATGCCCTATTTTCGAGCCTTCCGTCGCGTGACCAGAAGAAACCGAAACCCTCCGTCGCGAGGTCTGCTGGGAAGCGGACCCGGTGTAGGGAATTTGCTGTAAAGTTACGATCTTGGATGTTGCGGCGGAAGAATCATCGATCGGTCACTTCCTGGAGCGAGAATTGATGCTGGAGAGGTTTTGATAGCGATCAACTGATTCGAAGCTTAGATACTTCAGCTGGCCGATGAAATCTGCCTTCTGTTAGATATATACAATGGCTCACGAAAATATACGTACACCTTTTAATACAATATAACTTTTCTAAAACTGCACTAAGATTTGAATTCTTTGGAGGCGTTGCAAAGATTACGTTACTGTACTTTTCTTTTACTTTGCTATAACCTGCAATGACAAAAAAGAATTTCTGTTCTTTAACTTTTTCATCTGATCCTGTAATGGAAATTTTAAAAATGCGTTTCATAGATTTCTCGGAAACTTATGCTGGATATACTGAAAATGATAAATTAAATGGGAATAAGTGTCTACGTCACATTTTGGTCGACATTCAGTTGATACCAGTTCTAAAGTTGTAGGGTACACTGTACAGTAGTTCTAAATATTCGATCTTAAGTCATCTATTACATTATAATTAAAACGCATATATTTCTCATGGGGAAGTTGTGCTTATTGTTGTCCTTAATTATTTTATTCCATTCTAACGAATATTGAAATAAAATGGCACGGTAGTCTCCAGTGGTTCTGTTGATCATTTCAATGGCATAAAAGTTTATGCTACCAGGAACTATTCGGGCAACCTATCAAACACGACAAGACATTAAACCACGTCCTTATTCGAGATCCTCGCTCAATTTTGTGTCACAGTTTACCAAGCTGAACGATATGACGAATGATCGATAATGATAAGTGTGCAGTTGCCAGAACTCTTCCTCGTAGAACAAAAAAGTGAGGCTGAATGTCAAGAAATGTGTTAGTTTATTTTTCAAAAGGAATGCGACGAACATTTTCGCATGATCGAAGATCGAAGGATTAATGACTCGGTGATCGGCGCCGCAGCGTTTTGTAATTAGAAGTCTGCCTGCCGAAGGTTACATATCGGAAACAGGTAGACAAGCAGTCCCATCGAGGATGAACCGTTCACAATCGTCTAACAGGTGACACTAGATGGTTAGCTCTGCGGCGTATAACGAGCGTTTAACAAGCGGTTTTCAGGGAGACCGGGGATTCCTGGAAGCCGCGAAGGTCTGATCATCAATCTCGAGTTACGAGGAAATGGTCCGCCACTCCCGGGAAGATTGAATTAGAAGTTGATGGAGGTGAGAGGGATGATGACTGCCTTTTAGATTTTTACGCGTGGCGGAACTTCTGCGAAGTTTGTTGCCCGCGGACGGCGGCTTCATCTTTAGCTAGGCAATTATTCGAGTTTTAGATACAAATTATTCGCTTTGAAAACGCCGTGCTTGCCCGTTTCACTGCTCGAGAGAACTTAAATTTTTTAATGATTTTTAGAAGAGGATTTTATGCATTTTTGACGAAAAGGACTAATATTTTTGTGCTGTTTATCCTTTATTGAAACGATTAAACGATGGAATCGTCCGAATTACCCTTCTCGCAATTAACAATTTTCATTTTCTATTCGAATTTAAAGTAAGTCTTGTAGAACGATTATTAATTAGCTGATAATATTTTCTTACAATGATTGTTCTCAATATTTGATAAAAAAAATATTGCAATAGTTCCCCAAGTTCAGAAATTGCTCAGCAATAGCAATACCTCAAGTGCAGCAGTAACATTTCCGACAAGAAAGTCTGAAAACCACATGACACCTGTGTAATTATACCAGTCAAGAAATCTAATCCTGTCGCTAGATTGTAGTTCTTTATGCAAATTCTCATGGTCATACGTCATCTTGCAAAAACTGGAATGAAAGAAACATTTCCTTCGTCAACTAAAAGATTACGCATTGTAAAAGGAAAATCGAAAGGTTATTATCTCCTATTAATTTGTAAATTTATTGCTTATTTTGATCTGTTTACGTTATCTTGTTACGTATATGTTCATTCTGAATGACTTGGCGTATTATTTTACAATGTCCGAAATTTGGTCCAGTTTGGGAAGTTTCATTATCGGTGCTTTAGGCGAAGCGTTTGCTATTTCCAGATGTAAACCGGGAGGGAAAGACAATAAAGAGACTTTCGATTCAGCAACGGAACAAATACTACCGTTCCATAAATGCATAGAGGAGCTTATGTGCATCGGTGCACTTTGCTCAGGTATGTGGAAGGCTCCCACATACGCCCACAGAACAGAGACGAAACGCAGCCGAGGTTCCCGGGATCGCCGGCGATTCGCTATCTCGTTGCGCGAGTATAGCCGCCGATGGAGCAATTAAGTCGTAATCAGTGCTAATTAGGCGAAACGCGAGCGAGCAAGCGAGCGAGCGCCGGTTCGGCTCGCGGAGGCGAACAGAGCCGGGTCGAGGCGATCGCTGGGCTGTGCGCCGCAGCACGCCCACGCGTTTTCTCTGTTTCACCTCTCGGGCCGGCTTTCACGCGGCGGGCCCATTAGCCACGCCGTGTCCCCGCGCGTGTCGTCAGGCCCGCGGGCACGAGCGTGGGCGTGCGCGGGCATTATTCACGCGCGTGCGTGCCAGAATTCGTAGCAGGCCTCCGAGGAATGGGACGGCATCGTCAGGCGAATTGTCCGAGATCGCGTTGGGCCCGGCATTAGATCATTCTTACGTCTATCCTCCTGTAACCCGAGCGATCCGAAATAATGGGCACGAGGAATGTCCGAAATATACAGCTGGGAATGCAGATAGAATAGCAGCCATTAACCTCGTGCACTGTAACACTAACATTTCGTACATGACTTATTAAATGTGAATATTGTCTTTCTCTTTTCAATCGGTACAAAATTTGATGTTTTCGTTGTCTATGAACTGCGGATTTTTATGCAAAAGAATAATGCATTATAAGTTACATAAAGCAGACAGACATGTTTTTATAACTTTAATAAGATATTTATAGTACAAAAGTATTCTCAAACTTTTTAATGTCTTTGGAGTTTTGTTTTTCAACTAGCCACTTTTGTCAAAAGTGTATAAAATCTGCAGCCTAGTAATTAACGTCTTGGAATAAAAGTAAATGAAGAGATACAAGAAACAAAAATTGTCATGTTCTATCAAGGAAATGATTAACGCCTTATCTGCCAGGCCGTATTTTATCTAGCCAAATTAAAATTGAAAAGCGTCAATTCCTTTCTTTAATATTATAAATACTATTTCATATGATAAAGCTATTTCATACTGAACTGTGTGCATGTTTCTAGAATAACTAGAATTACGATCTCGAATTTTTTATTATTTTCTCAATAAACTTTATTTTATTATCCACTAAAGAACTTGAAATGAAAATATCACTTCGTATTATTTTGGTTGATTTTACCCCGCAGTGAAACAAGGTTGGCGACGCCTGCTTCGGACCGCAAAGGGTTAAGAAATGTTGTTCCCGTTTAAAGACTGTCCGGGTACTTTCTTGATTACGATCGTGAATTGCGCAAAGTTCCGCAAGGTTATTATCAGCACCGTAAATCCCGAGGTCGAAAAAGGCTCAAAATGACCGTACTCAGCAACAACTTTCTACAAGGAGTCGATCGAAAGAGCAAAAATAGAGCGCTTGCAACGCGAATATCGCGTCGGGAACGAAAGCTAAATCTCCTTATCTAGACAGCGAAGTTTCATAAGTCACTGTCCACCCTCATTAGAACGACCGGCCAGAAATCTTGTTCCGTGAAGTTCCCTGGAAAATCCTTCTTTTGAACGGCTTCGTTTCCCGATCCGCGTTGCTTCCCCTCCCGATGGAAGAAAAGCGCCGATCAATAAGCCTATAAATCCCGTGGCTCTGCGACCGCAGGAAAACTATCTATCGTTCCTCCATTCGCGGCGAGGAAACTGTTCTGATAAGGCAAAGGCTGGGTCGACGTAACCGCGTATAAATCACCGACACTAATGACTCGAAACGCGCCACTACTATTCGCAACGGTATCTGGATTATAATTACTGCGCCTACAATCTCGTTATAAAAATCACCTGGACATTTTTCATCTCAATACAATCAAAGCAGAGGTTCGTTTGTTACTAACACCAATTCTTTAAGTCACATTTGCAGTGCGACAAATCCATTTCAGAACAGATTCGTCTGCTGCTGTCTGAATAGGTATACTTAATGGTTTTGGATTTTCTGTAAAAATATTTAATATCACCTGGTTATATTCATTAATATACCATGGATTATTATATAAAATATTCAAATATTTACTTTCTGTGATTATGTCATAAACGTCGGATTCAGAAAAGGTTTTGCTTCGTATTATCAGGCGAATGAGTCAAACGAGAATCTCGTCATGCGTCCACAACTGTTTCAATATAAAAACCAGATCAGATATCAGGTATAAAGAGAATTTTTGTATATTTGTTAGATGAATTCACGGAGTCATCTCTCTCGAATGAATCGATTCTACACAAACGTTCTACACAATTTCTATCATTTCTATATCAACACTTTCCATTCTGTACGAGAACGTGCACATGTTGTACCTGAAGGATCTAAAGTGAGAAAGTGAACTACGTCGAAAATCAGCTCACTAATTAAAGATTCCTGTAAGGAAAAGGAAGGACGCGGAGTTTGGAACAGTTTAAGCTTGTTTACCGTAACTAAAAGTGAGCAAACATCGTATCGGAACACAAAAGGCTGCTTTCTCCTACTAAAAGTCGATTTTCCGCGTAAAGTAAATTGTTTCTCGCGTTTCACCGGTACACGACCCTTACGGAGCGTCGCTAGGCTTGTGCACGGACTTTATGGTCTCGAAAGAATATCGTGGTTGTCGCGGCAACGTTAAGCCGCTTGTTTATCTCGGCGACAGAGCCGGGCGACAAAATGTATGCAAAAGAGAGTCGAGTCTGGCGGCCGTGGCCGCTTACGAGAGGCGGGAACGAAGAAATCTGTTGCCACGCCGCTTTATATTCGTGTCTACATACAGGGTGTCCTGTAACAGGTGGTACGACCGTGCAAGAAGCGAAAGTACGTGTTCGAGCAAATCGAAAACCAAGAATGAAAGTTTCTTGTAGGAGGCGTCCGGTACCGAGGAAATCGATTATAAAGCCCCGCGGTCGTACTGTTCGACGATCCACGCCCCATTACCATCCAATCAACCGGCTTTGCCGTGTTCGACACCAAACTGTTTCAAATTTCATGCTCTCTCTTTCCTTACCGTGTTCAATTTATAGCTGCTACAGTTTGCTCGGTCGGTTTCATCAAATTCAACCGGAGAATTCAGCTTCGTCGAAAAATCAGCACTGGATTTATTGAAAATTCATTCGATATGTGGGGAAAGCGGTGTTCATAATTATCAGCCTCGTTTTATTTAACACTTAAATATTGTTCTCGGTCTGTGAGGCCACCGCTAATTATTTATTCATCCGTGGTGATAATATAATTGTGAGAGAAGTGACAAGAGAAGCAACGTTTTTGATGCATTTGCTTCTGTTCAATGGAACTTTCACACCTTCGTTATTGATGTACAAAATACGAACAATTAATTCTGATTCTTTATTTACCAATAACGCCATAAACATTAGCGGTCTGTAAGATTGCTAATACTGGTTCCGTAAATTTTAATAGATGCAGTAGTCAAGAGATAAAGAAAATATGGAATTGTAAAGTCGACGTCGTTCTGTATGATTGTCCTACATACTACTTTATTCTTCTGTTAGCGAAGTCTACAGATGGAAGCAAGCTAGACAAACAACAATTATCTCGTATTATTAGGATAAATTCACTAGGATAAAGAAATGCTGATCAACGTAGCTGTAAAAGAAATAATGCTGCAAGGGGTTAATAATTTTCCTAAAACAACGAAACAATTTTTGTTTCTTGTATGTCTTCATCCACCTTCTTTCCTAGATTTTAATGACACGAGAATCTAATTTTGTTTCGATTTAGAATAATCTTGAAGTCTCCAAGATAAAACTTGGACAGTGTAACATCATTTAAAATTATTTAAGGCGTTAATCTAACAGTATCATAGTGAATCTATTATGATCCGAAGCATTCGCACAGTTCTTAAATCCGTGAATCATTTCCAAAGCCACGAGCAATAAATCTAATTACTCCGGAGTAGCAAAGCTCGAGCTAATTACGCTATTAAATCAGCAATTGAAAATCTCTCTAAATCAATGAGGTCTCCAGAAAAATTGCGGAGAAGCTCGCTAGAGGTCGCCGTTAAACCCGTGCCGAGGATTTTCGTTTGTTTTTTTTACGGCAGTGTTGTGTAACGCTTCGCGGGTAGCTAACCCTGGCCGAAAAGACACGGGCTACGATTTTTTCCACAGGGCGAAGAAGGGCCCGAAGGAGCCCTCGGCTGCTTAGCATAACGGAGCAGCGACGCAGCGCGCTCTGAGTACCCGGAACACCCACCTCGATCCTGGGTGGCAGGTCGTTGGTAATAACCCCATAGGTAGACCACCACGAAAGCGCAATCTGCGCTTAATGGCGGCAGCCGCCGTGAGATATCGCGATACCAGTTCCTGGGCCTTTCGCCGGAGACGATCGCGGGTCCACGACGACGTGTCTACACGCACCGGGGACGATCGGGTCCTGCGAGCTGGACCGTACCCTTGTGCCTGCCGGGTGTTTATGCGGCGAATTTCGTATTCAGACGAGAAAACCCGCGTACCGAGCACGACTCGCCGACTTCGCGGACACTGTGTCCGACAACTTGTCCTCTTGTTCCTCCGCCGGGCCTTGGACGGGGTCTTAACCCTTAGGATCAACGCACGTGAGCCACATTGTGGCCGGTTCAATCGATGTATTGATTATTGGCCACCGAGGAGCCTGGTAAATTATGGACTGGCCAGTGAATTAACATCCCCTGGTGAATGGACGTTTCACGTATTATACGAAAAAGTAGAGTTTATTATGGTATACTTGATGTTTCGCAGGTGTTATTTTGTAGTCATTTATCGATTTGGTTAAGTTTTCACTCAATGGCCATTTGACATATTTTTCACTAAATTTTATATTACATTTTTGACTCCTTGCAATGTAATAACGAGTCAGAGTCGTGATAACGGTTTCGCACATGAGCTACTGAATATGAATCTATTCTTTATGCAAAATAGAAATCTTGTGCTCCAGTTAAATAAAACAGGCGACAAATGAAAATGTGTCCCCTTTTTTAATAGTTCCGAAAAGTTGCAAGTAATGTGGCAGCATTCTTAAATTCTTTTGATGACTTCACTGGTGTGTAATTCGTTTACTCATTTTAGCCATAAATGCATGAAATCCGACGCTAATCATGTTCTACATCTTCATACCACACATGGTAACATCGTCAAATGCAAATTTATTGTCTCAACAATTATCGGTTGTTCTATTTTTATGTGTTCACAGCTACCTTGATTAGCACTTCTTCGTTTTTAACAATTTCACTAATAGATCGAGACAATTTTTGTGACTGTAAAGTAGTGTTAGTACATTAACTATAAAATCTTCATCAAGATTCTAACTCGTTGCTATAGTGTAAGGTGTTATTATGTTCCCTCGGGGTTCCCATATTTACACAGAAAACTGAAACAAAGAATGTATCAGTGACTTCGGAGGCGTCGAGTACGATCCTCGACTGTTTGCTTGACGAATATCCCGCGAACCAGGACGGGCACCATGCGCCATAAGTTCTCGGTAACGCTCGAAAACCCTGGTGACCCTAGCGAAAAGAGCAAGCAAGAGTTGACGCACGTCGCCGTGCGGAGAGGAAGCTTCTCTCGTGGCCGCCGTACATATGCGACGCACGTGTCCCACCGTTTACTCATGTTCCCCACGTAAAGAGCAGAAAGAAACGAGAAAGAGAGAGAGAGAGAGAGAGAGACGCGTTTGCTCACGTCCCGCAGAAAAATACGCACACGTCTCGCCGCGAGAGAGGGTCGCGGGGTGGAGAAAAATTGCACGCGCGTAAACGCGCCAGTCCTCTCCGGGCGGATCGCGCCGAGCCGGCACGCAATCTTATTAGGGACGTGACGTCGCCGAGCAGGAAGTCCCCCTACGATATTCTTTCGTCGATAAGGATAACGAGGCAGGTCAGTGAGCGGCCGGGCCACGAAGCCCGCTTAATAAATCACGTTTTCCCAGGCCGCGCCGATTATCTTAGTGATCGCCGATAACTGTCTGTCGATGCCAGATAAAACGGGCCACGGGACCTCCTGCTCTGATTTACGAATGGTCTTTCTCACCTCTTTCGCTATCCGAATTCGCCTGTCAGTCCCTCGCCCTCTAATTCAATCAAGGTTCGCAACGATTTGTCTATTTTGGCTACAGTTTCCGAAGAACTTGTAAGCACGGATTTAGAACCAGTATTATTTTAGTTACGACATAGTGTTAAGCTTGGAATGCTCTTTAGGTATTAGAAACATTATTAAAATATTATGTATATATTATTAAAATAAATATTAATCTTTCTGTTGGAAATATATTTATTTATACAATACTGTTAAATAATACATCTAGGTAACTGCAAGAATGAAATATAAACAATTTATGAAAGAACATTCCTACACCAAAAATACAGGTTTAAAAGTTTGTAAACATTTTTTGGCCCTCCCTTAAACATGATAGAGTTAACGAATACCTTCTAGTGCAGCAAAAGAATCAGATTCTTTCAAGCTGTGCACCTTCAAATCTAGAATTAAAACATCTTATGTTTAATCATTTTAAGTCTGACTGAGAAAGTAGATGCAACAAAAATGACGTCGAAGCTAGAAAATATAAAATAATACAAATCTCTGCTTATCTCGTGTATCTACATTTTAATTCAGTATCTTGAGCATAAAATACTTGCTCAAGATTTCTAGCATAACTTACAATCTCTAGGGACAGCGTACCGTTGCCAAGAACCTGAAACAGTTTTTCTAGAAATTGTTAAAAGTATCCGGTCTAACGAAGGCAGCAACTATGGAAATCGTAAAGCAGAGGGTTAACTATCAACGGAACCCTGTAGCAGAAACTGCTGACGTTGACTGATAGCGCAGACTACTTGGCTGCAATCCTGTTTTCCAGAGGAATTGAAAACTGTTTGCAGAAACGATGCCGAGTGTCAGTACGGCGGCTGGCAGGTAGTAACACGTCGAAAGAAAATTCTCGCGCGTGTGTAAAATCATTTTGATCTGTCACGGCTTAGTCGGTAGTGTCGTTCCTCGTCTGATCTTATGGCACCGGCGAGCAGCTTGTGTAAAGTTCGCCGGTGAACTTTTCTGACACTTCTCCGAGGCTTCGGCCGACCGGTAAACACATCTGCAAAGTAGAGCCTTGGACTATCTCCCATCAGACAGCAAAAATCAAAGTACCACAAATCACTCTAACCTTTCCTGGCAGCTTAAAAAGCAGAGAGCCAGCTGACTTTTCCGAGATCAGCCGAACAGATAGCGGCTATTGAAAGGTCGGGCGAGATTGAAAGCGGCGCGCGCACCTAAAATTGATAATTAATATTCTCACGCGACCATCGACGGAACAGGTACTAGGGACGCTTAGATACACGAGGTTGCGAAGCCCACCGTCCGTGCGTTGCAACAAAATCTAGACCGGCCGCGCCTTCTGTAATTAAGACGAGATAGGAAAGCGCTCATGGTCGGGCGGTATCGGCGAAACAGTCGATATATAATCGTGAAGCCGATAGCAACGCTTGTTCGGACTACCCGCGCCGGCATCTCGCTCTTATTAATTCGAATTATCCATATCAATACCCCCTCTCCGAGGTCGCTCATGCGTGCACGAGGATTCGTTAGGTCTCAACTAGTTTAAAGGTGATTAACATTTCACGCTGCAGCGACGATATTGGTCCGCTGCTTCCAGACGACGTTTACAAATCGAGTCGATCGTCATTGACTTCCACTGCCAGCTAGTATCTTAACAGTGTGAAACACTTGTTCGGTGGGAACTGATAAAGAAAGCTGCAGCGGTTGGATGCAAATGGGCGGAGCTAGGACACGCCTAGTCACGTGGCGCCGTGCCATTGGCTGCGACGTTTATACGTTGCAAATATACGACGGCAATCTTTTAGGATAGATCGAATTTGTCTGCAGAAGTTACGTAAATATTTGTTTCTTTTCTGAATTATTATTAATGAGTTGAAAATAAAGTGCATATAATCTACGGTTTAATCATGGCTTTCTAGTATATTCCGAACACTAAATAAGTATCGCTCGTTCCAACTAGTTCCAACGTCGTTAAACGCGACAGGATTCCACGAGGTGTAATCCCAGGCATTTACAAATTGGTGAAACGGGTCCGGCGGTTTTTATCTCGCGAAAAAATCCGCGGGCATCGGCTCAATTACGCGCGCATTACCGGGCGCTCTTAATTACGAACGCGGTCGTTGTTGTTATTAAACGCGCGGTCGGCTCCGAGCCTGCCAAACGAGTTCCGCGTGAAAACGCAACGCGTGCGTAGCCGCTACCGCGAAACGAGCGTAATTAATTAAACCGTCGCGCGACCCACGGCCGTCTTCTGTCGAATTATTGTGCCAGCTGCTTGCCTGCGTTCGCTGCTTGACTTCAACTTTAACTCCATTAAAAAATTGCGAACCTTCTTCAAGAATCCAACAGAATTCGAATCCTCTTTCCAGTGGTCAGATTGTAGATTTTTCGTTAAAAGCTTGGAACGTGTGAACGGCTTTATAATAATAATCTTGATTAGCTTAGGCTTCAGACTGAATTCTACAATTGGCATAGGCTCAGTTTGAATATTTATATTTAGAAAATAAGGATTATTACGCGAGGTATTCGAATTAATTAAAAATCAGGTAGTAGGTGCATCTCTATTTTATATTGTGCATCTTTTGCAGAATTTTAGATTATCTATTGATGACAGAATAAATACTTTCCTAATACTAGAACTGCCATGTCAGTCATTTTGACTGATTTCTTTTACAGTTCTCGATATTATTAAAACTTCTATGAGAAAAGCTAAACCTCCTTCTTTTAAAAATACGTATATTGTAATAGAACACGTATGAAGTTTAAATTCATCCAATCTCAGTATTGTTATAAAACAATATACATTGGTCGTGTTTAGGGCTCGAATTCTAGTGTTAAAAATGAATTTGACGAAAATTGAAAAAAGTTCCAAAAAATATTAAGATGGTGTAATTAATGAGGTTGAGTCTGTACCATATAAGTGAAATAAAGAAATCAATCAAGTCTTTAAAATTATTGACATTGGTATTTTTAAATAATTTATTATTTTACGTAATTTCGAGGTACCTCATATACTATTGTAGCAAGGGCTCGCACCCCTAAATTAGAAAGAAGTAAAATAAATTAAACCTTACGATATTAATATAAAATATTAACATAACCTTAGAATTTAAATTGCTCGGAAGAGCAAATGCTCTTATTATTAAATAATAATAAAGGACGACAGTGATTTTCGGAGGTCGATGAATTTCACCTGCAGGCCGATTATCGTCGATGAAAAACACGAGGGGAGAGGTTAAAAGCATAATTCCCGATCCGAGCGTGTTTTGTAGAAGGAATTCGATCGATTCATCAATCGAGCCGGCTCCCATCGATCCGCTTGAATTTATGCGAGGAAAGTCAGAGCCCGATACGAGCAGTCGATAATAATTAAGTGGTCCGATGCTGGAGCCGCTCGTTAATTATCGGCTTTTTTAGGCAGGTCGAACGCATGTTTCTAATCCTCGCCGACCCGTGGCTTTCCCGCCTCGCTGAGTTATTTCGTTATTCGGCGAGAAAGCACCGATTAAATGGCCCCGCGCACGATTTACGCTTGTCTAGCCCCGATAGCGAAATGGAGGACGACGCGTGTAAACGTTGTTTCGATCGAAATCCCTGCTAGCCGAGGATCGAGCGCCATGTACGACGAGTGTAGGCCACCCTGAAGCGTGTTAACGCGGGCTCGAGGAGATAATTCTCCGGGGAAATTTCTTGCACCTTATTTTCGCGGCGTTCGCCTAACTGGTTCGGTGAGAATCGAATCGCCGATCGAAATGCATATTTACGTTTCCTAGCTGTTTTATTGTCGTTATAAAATTATATTTTTTGTGTCTTCGTTCTACCCTATTTATTATGTCGAATACTTCACTATAAACGTGAGAGGCATTTAAAAATTACTAGTCTGCGGATTTCATGCATTTATGTCAGAAATGCATGGGTCAAGTAGAAAACAGGCGGAACATTAGAAAAATCTTAAAAGAATTAGAATAAAATTTTATTAGAATAAAATAAAAATAAAATTTAATTAGAATAAAAACCCTTTTTATTCTATTCTATAGCTAATTTTTATTCTAAGCTCGTATAAGCTTCACTCGCAGAAAGTAGATTTGAATTATGTACAAACCTCAGGACTGACTATTGTAAAATTTTGAAGAAGGATGACTTCCTTCGATTTTTCGACTATTTGTCGGTTGAAAAGCATCGTGGAAGACATAATTAATTAAAGAGCGTAAAGGTAGACGATTCAGGGGATAAAGGAGCCCGCATGGACCACAGCGCGATTATTTTTCACAAAGATACATACGTTCGAATTCTCATGATTTTTCTACTGCAGATTCAGCGATCCCTTAATTTTCTGCCCTTGGAGCACTGTGGGATTGTGGGAACGGGTGCATTCAAGAAGATACGCAAAAGGGGGCGGAAGTGTACATCAGAGATGCACATCCGCGCGCGCCGCTATTAGAATCGCATTAGGTACGCGGAAGGCGTCGCTGGCAATGAATCACGTGGCGACCTCGTAGGTTAACGGCCGAAACAATTTCTTAATTGTTTGCGCCGGTCGCCGGCGATAAATCGACACTCATCTGTTAATAAAACCGGAAGAGGAACGTTGGTCACCGGTAATCATCGATGGATTTATAGCCTATTGAACCACGTCTATTGCATTCTTCATTAATTCCAACAAAATATTTGCCACATAAATTCCACTTGTCCATGATTAAAAGATCTTTTTCTAATGGAAAATATTCCTGATTGAAAAACCGCACGAAAAATATGTTAGGCCGAATCATAAATAACTTTTTATTAAGACTAGCAAAAATATAAATTATTTATAATTCTGCTAGATAAAATGCATGCTGCAATTAGAATGGACTGAAATCTCAACAAGTGCATTTGTACAGCTTGTAAAAACATCGAATGCAGTCTGTTCGCTCGGTCCGTGCTCCCAGCGTTAATTTCCCCGTCGGTTTAATTGCGCCAGCGAATAATTGCCACGTCCCAGGGTGCTCTGCGGACATCTTGTTCGATGGATCTCGCTGGACCGGAACCGCGGACTAAATTAATCAGCGACCTGTCCGTCGCTTTTTGCTCCGAGGGTCTTTTAATTGATTAGATGATGGGATTACTTTGGAGTAATTAGGTGGACGAGGATAATCGAGTGTCACGCGTGGTTTATCTTATTGTTAGGGTTCCTCCCTCGATCGCAGATAATACTCTCGATCCTCTCGCAGGATTATCTTGGCGGACCAATTGCGCAGGATCGTCGACTGTTAAATTGTTAAACGATTAGATCGAGCTGGTGAATCGATCAGATTTTTGCAGATTCGATTTAAAAAAAATATCCAGCTTCATTAAGTAACATACCATTAAGATCGCTAGATAATTTCTCAGGTTTGCCATCGCAATTAATTAGGTTCAGCCGGCGCGCGTTTATGTCGCAATTAATTGTTCGGATGTCGGGTGACTCGTTCGAATTATGGATCGTGTAATCGAAAACAGTGGCTCGACGGTAGAAACAGGTAAATTGTCAATTGGTTTTTGCATGGACGAAGATGTTCGTCCACTTGTATTTCGCTTCCTGTCATTCAAAGAAGCCGTAGACCCGCGATTGGCTTATCGTTCGTGCACCTACGGTCTATGTAGGTGTACTTTGTTATCCTATAAGAGCCTATCGAGTTCCTAGAATCGGCTGAATTGCCCTCGATCCAGAAAAACTTCGCGGAAATCGACATTCCAATTTTATTGACCTCTTACAGTGTCACCGGACGTCGGTTGTCTTTTTTGGCCTTCGATTCATGATATTTAATTAACCAAATATTATTCACATCTTTAAAATTCTACTTTGCGAATGATTCTGCTTTTCAACAATTTATCTATCAGCAATTTTCTAACAATCATTCTGAAATCGAAGATAAAGAGTTGAAAATTTCTTTAAAAAATTCTTCAAAAACGATAATAATTTCATTCACAATCCAGTCAATTATTTAAATATGTAATGTAACGCGATCATTTGAAATTATTATTCGAAAGCAAATGTGTTAAACAGAAAAAAGAAAAGAGTTAAATTCGAAAAGAATGTGTTAAACAAAACTGCGATAAATTTTTAATATAGAAAATGGAAAAATCAAAGTGAAACAATTCTATTCCTGTTTTCAAATAATGAAAATTATTGGCACAAGAAATATAATAATTCACCGTCTGGGTTTCGCAAGTAAATTATTTTTATTTCGCATGATGAACCACGGCACGATCTAGTGATAATAAATTTGAGCTCGTTTCATGCAGGCACGGTTGCAAACCATCCGACCGAGCAGCCCGAAGTCTCCAGACTCGAAGTAGAATAAGACGACGCGTGTCAGACAGTCGACTAGTTCCCATTGTCGAGCGACAAAGGGAACTTGGACGTTCGAGATTACGCAGACACTACATTACTAAAGACGTCACGGGCGTTGTTGAGCCCGGCATAAACTTGGAAATATTATTTCGTAACATTGTGTGGCGACTCTTGAACTATTGCTAGCGACTAAGGAACATATTGTGCTGGCATAGAACCTAATGCATTGTGCCAATCTGGAATAAACTTTCATCCGCTAGCCTTGTTTAATAAAAGCACTGATCAGAAATCTTTCTTTACGACGTGTTAAAGCGACAATTAGTTATCATGAATTTATATTACACATTCTGTGCGTTTATGAGAAATATGACTAGGTGACCTGCGGATCAAGTGCAAGGAATAAGGTAACGATCTAGATCATTCATATTTATTCTTTTTATTATCTATATTTATTATTTTTATATTTATATTTATGATTTTTATTATTCAGATTTATGATTTTATATATTTATTTTTATTTAAACCAGTATGTTTCTATATAATTTTTGTTCTATATTCCCGGTATATTCTTTATAATTTTTCAGGTTTTACATTTACTCCTTGTTCGTATCTGAGTCTACTGTTGCAACATATTAACAAATAATAATTAAATAATCACATTGCGTATTCTCGTGTAATATTTTACCTCCTATCTATGCTCACATTTTACTTCCCCCGTAACAATTTCAACGAACCGGAAACAGCGCAAGTTGGAAGATTATGTCAATATCGATTTCAACTCGAAGATCGTCGTATCGCATCGGAGATCGAGATTCTCGATCGAACCTGGCGCCGAATTCAATCTCGCGCCGCAGAAATCTATGTGCCGGCGTTGTTAATTCCATCTCGGCAAGCGGTATTTCATGGTTTATACGATCATTAGCAAGAAACCCCTCGGGATCATAAATCCCGTCTGATTCGCGGGTAATTAGAAAGGATGTCGATCGTCCCTGATCCTCCGAACAGAAGTCCGCGGCCGCGTTTATGAGGTTCACGCAGCCAGCGTTCTATTAGGGTCCTGGCGCGCGGCGTAATGCTCGCCGCGTCTCCTATAAATCAACCGGCCCGTTGCTCATGTGTTTGTTCATTAGGTTCTTTCCGACGGCTAGCATCGCGCGCGATTATCTGCCCGATTAATCTCGAACCGGTCACCGGTGCGCCGCGACTACAAACCGGACGTTTTTCCCGGTTTCTTCCCTCGGGACGTTCGCTACTCTTCTGCCCGACATACTCGTTCGACCGAGTTTACTCTCGACGATCAAACGGTCTCGTTCTTGACGACTGTCCTGCCGGAAGCAGGATAGTTTTCAAGGCAATGATGTAATTAGCAGCCGATCTTTACGTAGGTCTCGATTCTTATGCTCGATTTCGTGACAGACCTCTCCGCGAGCCAAAGGATTCATTCTGCAGAAAATAAGAAAATAACGCTTTTAGTGAAGTGTTCTTCCGTGTTGCATCTCTATGTGAATTCCTATTCTTCTTTATTATGAGAATCAGGAGAGGAGAGCGTGATGCAAAAGCGTTATTAACACGATCCGTGTCGAGCTATTTTTACTCGCCTTCTGTAATTATTAATTATCGTATATGTAACAATGAAACAAACTTGTTACGAACCATTCTTACGGTGGTAATTAATCAGCAATTCTATGTTACATATTCATGTCAATTTTCATTTTCATAGATTATTCTGTGAGCCTTAGAGAGAAGAGAGAGATTGATGCGAAAATTATGTAGATGCAGATGTCAGCAATGGACTGCGGATCTCTATGCAAAACAGAATGTGCATTTGCTGCAAGAGATAAGAGTTTAACAATTTGAGCAGGTTGATAGCAGAATATTAATATCCTTCAAAGCTTTCGATGTCTTTACTGCTTGAAATTGCAGCCACTGAGGTTCGTCGTAGATGCATAAAATCTAGAGGCTAGTCATCAATCTTCCTTAACGCACTCTCTAAAGCTAATGTTATCGATGCATAAAACAGATCTAATATCCTTCTACAAGTGCTTCTATCAATCGCATACATTTTTGAAATCGCAGTATAAGATCAGACTTTCCCAGTCACTATCTAAATTCTTCTCTCCTTCCACAGGAGCTCCTACAATGCTCCTACCAGTCATATAGATTTTTCAAAAAAACAGCCTACAATCGGACTTTCTTTTTTTTAAATTGAAGGCAGAGATCAAATTTCTCCAAAAAGAATTTTAAGGCCCGTTTATTTCATCAGGCTTGACAATTTTCAGTATGACAAGCATGGTCACACATTTAAAAAATTAATTACGTGATGGGGATGCATCAAACTTAAAATCCAGAAGCTTACCATAAGGTAGAGGTTTCGAGCTTTAACGTAGAAAAATCACCATGCTACGATAATTTCCCACGGAGCTATCGTGAGTTAATCGTTTGAGTCCCAAGCAGCGCGATCGCGCTGTTGAGATTTTATGTCGAGAAGAGTAGTTTAGAGTAGTTTCAGGTTCATTTCAGAGCTACTTTGGAGTAGTTCTAAGGCACTTTTAGGCAGCTTTAGGGTAGTTTTATGACACTTTTAGAGTAGTTTTGGGTTCATTTTAGAGCTGCCTTAAGGTAGTTTCAGGGCCCTTTTAGGGCAGTTTTAGGGCATCCTTGGGGTACTTTTGGAGTATTTTATAGTTTTGTGGCAGTTAAGTGGTACCTTTGAGAGAGTTTTGGGGCAGTTTTGGAATACTTTTGGGATAGTTTTGGGGTAGTCTTCGGGCAGCTTTGTGGTAATTTTGGGGTATTTCTTGGATAGTTTTGGGGCAGTTTTACGACAGTTTTAGGATATTTTTGGCACAGTTTTTGGGCAGTTTTGGGGTACTTTTGGGATAGTTCTTTGGCAGTTTTGGGGTAGTTTTAGTTTAGTTTCGTATTAGTTTTAGGGCTGTTTTAGGGCAGTTTTAGGGTAGCTTCAGGGCACTTTTCGGGTAGTTTTAGGACGCTTTTAAGGATGTTTTGGGTTAGTTTTAGGGGGGACCTATTGTCGGGGGGCGTACCCAACTCCAAGCGGGCGTGACTGAACTCCAAAGGGGCGTGGTTACTGAAGCAAGTACATCACACAGCTTCCTTTAATAGATTTTCTTTTTCGTAAATCATTTTGACAGTAAATCATTTTGAAACACACAATTATTAACAATGAGAAACACATACGCAAGAATACGTCCGATCGCTTTGCAAACTGCAATAAGTGTGACGGAGCGATGAGATAAAGACGAGAATCGCGTTAAGTAATAAATACCAGAAGCGTTATCGCGCCGCTTGGTATTTCTCGACATTAAATAAAACAAGCGTAATCGCGCTGCTTGGGTCTTTTCGTACTCATTTAGAGAAAGCGCGATTGCGCTGTTTGGAATACTTCGACAGTGTTTTTTCAATACAAAATTTGTGTGTGCTATAATTTTTTCGAGCAGTATATTTAACCTAACTAAGCTTGTAGTTAGTTTGTTTGTAGTCATTGTGACTGGTTCGGAAGTTCCAGTGTTCAATGTTCTAGTTACCGTGAAGCTTGCTATTTATGATGTCGGGAATAATAGGAACGGGACAACAGACGATTGAAATTTCAACGCCCACGCCTACGAGCCGAAGGAGCAGCGGATTTCACTGGCGCAACTTCCGGGGATAGTGGCGGTTCGGCAGGACGATTAATCAGTGAGCTCCGCGGAAACGATAGGACAGAAAGGGTCGACGATAAAGGCAGAAAGGGAGGAGGTGGGCAAAGCCAGGGTCCCGGTGGTTCTCGTCAGATTTATCATCGCCCGGAGGAACGGACTGCTGGGCGAGAGCGGCGCGCATTCAATTGCCGTTGCCAGCTTATTCGTCTCCCGTTAATCCCGGCCGATCGTTTGTTACCTCTTAACTCGCGATCCACGGCCAATTATTCTCGGCATTACGCCCTCTTCGCGGACCGATTGGCCGCACGACGATTAAGTCGGCAAACGGTCTCGAGGCGGTCGCAGGTGCTAGGCTGAACAAGGCCGAGTCCCGCGGAACAGGAAATCATTAACATACCTAATAACGCATAACTCGCCCCGCCGTTGAAGAATTACTCTACAGATGGAATTACGCGCCGCGCCGATAAGCTGAACGAGCTCCACGATCTGCTCCGGAATCCGCGAGAATGCCCTCTGGCTTAGGATCGCCCCTTTATCCAGTGCCATTATGCTAGTTTGTTGCTTTCGCTGCGATCGTTCAGGTAGCTCGTTGCTTCGTCTCCGCTGACTGTTGTTTGTCTTGCGAAATGGCCAAGTTGTGTCAAGCATGTGATTTACTTGTGCACGTAACAAAAGATGGGAATACATTGTTCATTTTCGCCATTATTTAAATCGTTGATACGTAATCTAATACTCTGACGAAAATATTCACAGTTTTTTTTTTAACAATTCACGTCGATAAAAGGCTAATCCTCGCTGGACGCTCTCATGGCAGGCACAGCTGGCTTCATTCAAATTACCATCCAGAAATATTTTTCACAGATTTTGGGACTCATTAATTCCAGTTATTCGTTGGTGTTTTTCATTTCTGAATAGCGGGTTTGACCTTCAAAAGCTAATCACTTGATCTGGTTACTACAAGATTATAATTTTAGATTACAGTCTATATGGACTGTAGAGTCTCGCGTCAAGATTCGTTATCCGAGATCACAGATCACTAGACTGCGGACTTTATGCATTTATAAGAAGAATAAGTGGATCAAATGCGACACAGTGAAAACTTTTAAGGAAAAATAGTGTTACGCTATCTTCGATTCATTCCAATAATTAAACAGCGTAGTGTCTATGTACCTGCTGTACCTTGCAATCAGTGCAGACAGTTTTTGTGTTACATAGAAATCCACAACCTATTGGTAAGAAGAGAGAATGAATAAATGTTGAGTTCCGATTTGTCTTCTGTTATTGTCATATTAAATATGTAGAAACAACTGCATTTCTTGTAATAATTATAACTTCAAGACAAAGCACCATAAATTTTACTCACAATCTATAGAGCAATTCGGGCATCCTGCGTTTCAAACATTGAACCGAGAAATATTTTTGATGGCCACGAAAATGGCAGCGAATTCGCGGGGAGAAACGTGTCCTGAGCCTTCGCGAGATCTTCATACTCGAGGAAGCTGTCGCGATATTCCAGCGAAGATAAGACCCTGTAGGTCTCGTTCATTTCGCCGAGTAATTAGCGGAGGTTGTACGGTCTCGTCAGAGGAGTGGCGCTAGTCATTTGTTGGTGCCTGAGAGTGCGGCTACTCGCGCCAAGGCTCGCTGAGATATCGCGACGACGACGCCGAAAACACGCTGACACTCTCGCGTTAACTTTAAGCCTGGCCGTTGTGGTCCTCTGCGAAATAAGAAGGCAGGAACAGCGGAGCAATGAAACCGTGAAATGATAACCTCGTCGGTGTAATCCCGTGAAATTATCTCGTGCCTGCACGGCCGGCTCTTGTAGCTACAAATTCAAGTTTTTGTTGGGTTATGCGCCGAACGGGGAGGTTCATTAACATAGCAGTGATCAGATTAAACTGACTACGGTATTATTAAGTAGATTTATCTGTTCTTTGCTCGAACAAATAAGCTTGTATTAGTGGCGCATAATTTTGTACATAGAGTCGACATCGTCAGTAAAGTCATTTCGAATGTTTGTTAATAATTGTAATGCTCACGTCGTTAACAATACAGATTTATTCTTGCAGTGAAAGTTTAATGCATTTGTTCGAAAACGTGCAAAATGTAAAGTAAAACAAAATCTTTTGTAAAACTTAAGGATATCGTTAGTTCATTTTTAACTTATTAGATTTTCTAATGGTAAAAATTATTGTCTACTGAATTATTGTTTTAAGATTTTTATTTTGCATAACTGTGCACAGTTTATAATATTGAACTGCGATTTTATAATTTAGTAATAACAAGTTTTCGAAAGTATAGTCGGAAGCTTGTAGCGTTGAACCATTTTTGTGAGACACGGGAATATGAAAATTGAAACGTTCGCCGAGGAATGTCTGTTTAGACTGCAGTGAATGAATGCGGCCTATAAAATTAGGTTTCACGCGATAAATCTGGAGCGCGGCGTTAATACGAACGTCTCGTTGGTGACTTCAATGCGTGGTAAGTAGCTTAAAGCCTATTCATACGAGGCACCGGTGTCTGGCTACTGAAAACCCTGATCCATTCACACGTTTCTCATCCTTGCAGTATCAGAAACGTCTGAATGTGTCGTTTAACCCGATTGTCGTTTAGCGAACAGAAATAATTTCGCTAAAATAAATTCTCCGCGGCTAAGTTTCACTTCGCTACTTGCCTGCCGCATTCTTCTCACGAAATCTGCATTATCAACTTGATCCTTCGATCCACCTGTGGCCATTTTGCAAGAACTGTACCATTCACAACGTTTAAGCTAAACTTTCAAACAAAAATTGAACTTGGCTAGAATGAATAGAATCAAAACGCGTTCAAATGATTTCAATTAAAAAACATTCAAACGATTTCAAATTCATGAACATCCAAATGATTTCGATTAAAGAACATGCAAATGATCACATGATTTAAATTACAATAGAGACAAATGATCTCTACCAAATTCAGTCACACGATTGAAATTCTAATACAGTCAAATGAAATACATTCGAGTACAGTCAAATGATTTACATGAAAGAGCGATCAAATGATTTCAATTTGAATACAGTCAAACGATTAATATTCGAGTCCATTCGAATGACTCACATTAAAGCGTCTTAAATTAAAATAAATTAGATATGCAACATTAAAAACCAGTACAGTGGAATTAATGACGCAACATTCAAATGAACTAACTACGTTAGAGCCCATTGAATTGAAAAGGATTTGGTAGGAATGCGTGTAAAATAAATTGGATTAAATCGGAAAAGACGGTATAAGGAAGTCGTCGCCGCTGAAAAGAGTATTTTCTAGTAACGGTACTCTGGCAACGAAGATACCCCTCGCAGGAAATGGCAAGTACATTTCAGTGGCGCGCCGCGCCAGTAGGAAGCGGCGAAGGGGTCTTATACGCGATAGTTAACGTGTTAATCCAGAGGCAGTTACTCTTCGCATTAGGTCCCGCGTGGCGCGGTAAGCAGCTTAAATTGTCAAGCACCTCGAGACACTTCCGACGCTTGGATATCCTGCCGCGTGCTCGGAAGATGGCTTTTTAGAAAAATCAACCGTCTCGAGTGTGTTCCGTGGCTCACGCGAGACCTACCCTTTCAGGAATTCATTAGCGCGTTTAGCTTCGAGTGTCCTCGGACGAATCGTCGTCGCCTCCGAATACCCGAGAATCTTCCCCAGACCATTCGGGTCTGCCCGACCGTTTTCGTTCCTTTCGAAACCGGAATGTCTCGAACGTCTGGAGAAGTTGATATGATAAAACTTCACTCGGTCTAGAATTTATTATACTGTTTTAATTGCTCGTTTCTTTCTAAATCTTCTGGCTTTAGCCTTGCATTCTTCCTCTGTCTCGTCTATTTTCTTTCTTTTATGCTTGGCCTAAGTCTTCTATGTTTGTTCTTCGTTTGTATTTTTATCAACCTATCTTGGTTCTTCTATTTCTGTTTTCATCCGTAGATTCTTGTTCCTCTATCTTCGTTCTAACTCGTCCATTACTATTTTTACATTTATTTTTCTCTTTCCTATTTATTTATTTTATATTATTTTTTTTCTATATTTATATTTATTTCTCCTTTTTTTGATTTCGTTTCATCGAACCGTTTTTCATTGCATTTCCGTTTCCTAAATCAAAATTCGCAGTTCCGGCGAATTTCGATGCATCTATTGCATATACAAGTTTGTCAATTAACGGAAATTAATTATGTTCCTACTGCGTATTTATCTCGAGAAATTTTCCAGCCAATCAAGAGATTTGTTTCTCTGCCTCGTATAAAATAGCCTATAGAAATGATTACGCAAATTGCATAATTGCAAGGAAATGCTATTGCATAATGACGTAATGCAAGAACGTGTACCGAACTGTCTTTGGTAAAACAGGCTCTCTCGTTACGATAAACAGTAATAATGGATGAAAGTGCCACGCTGGAAAAATACGTAATGGAAACTTGATCTCGAGCTTCGCAAAGGAGTAAGAAGCGCACAGGCAAAGGTTTAAGGTTGTATGTCCTGGAAACCGAGAAGATGATCCTTATTAGAGACGAAGATTGAGAGGAATTATTTTAGTTACTCCGAGTGCGGCGATTCCGTGAGCGTACGTGTTTTCCACGACAAGTTTGTCTCATCGCGCGAACTCTGAAGCAAGAGCCGAGTGCTCCTCGATCAGCGACGTAACTGTACAGGTCATCAGAGGATTTTCCTTCTTTCATAGCACACGCTGGTCGAACGGTGCTTCTCGACATGAGCTGGCTTGCGTCTTCAAAGGGAATCGATCGCTCTTCGCGCTTCCCCCTTTTGTCACGAGAGCGTTGGAACTCGCGTTTATTACCTTATTTCTTGGCATAAGAAACAACGAATCGATAAAGTCGACTTAGGTCAAATTAATTCCTTGGAGAAACAGATTCCTGATGCATTTTCAAGTTTAAAACATTATTCTGTATATCGCAAAAATCGTTTGTGGATTTAACAGACTCTCCTGAATTCTCAAATTAATGTGAAAGTATAGAGATTCATTATTTAAAAAATTTTTATCCAAGCGTAAGGAACATATTTATATATTTAGATATATATTGTTACTTAAATAAGTCTATTATGGCTCTTTAGTATGTACACTTGCGTACTTTTTCTGAAAGAAAAATTCTGCTTCCGAAAATTGATTTAATATAAAGTATTATATTTTCCAACCAATTTTAACGAAAGTACGATGTACCTATAGGTATAATTAAACAAAAAGAGCATACATTACTATGAAGATCAACAGACTAATTCCAGAAATATTTCAACCTCGATAAACAGAAAATACTATTTCCTGAACATTATTTGGAACGAACAATGCACGGCGAAGTCTTTGTCTACAGTTAGCTTAAAAAATAGCTCGTCTTAAATGTATTCGCCGGACAAAAGAGCCAAAGGTCCCAAGAACACACCGGCACACTCCTCTTCAATTAGAATCGCTGTTTCATTTCACGTTATGAATATGCATGTTTCCTGGCGCAGCACGCGAGAACCGTCGCAGATAATAAATATCCCGCACGTAAGAAAAGCCTCGACCGATAGTCATCTGCGTTTCGACGCCCCGTGGGCCAATGTGGGACCCTGTGTTCCTCGGTGTTGATTTCGGGCCCCTACGGAACCCTATACCAGCATAAATCCCGGTTGAATTTCGTCTGGGGGGCTTGAGTCTCGCCGAAGAAAGTGATTCGTGACTCTGGGAGCATGCTGACAACGGGGACCGCGATGATCCTCGAATAAAAATCGATTCTTTATCTTCTGGACTTGCGAAACACTTCCTCGCTGCAGAAGATCCTCGGAATTTGTTCGATTTAAACAATTACATAATTACCGTCGCTGCAATGCACAGTCGGAGACAAGTATATGTGGATTCATTTTAAGCAAAAGGACTTGGTACGAGTTAGATTTGAATTTTTTGAGAAAGGCTAGTTCACTCGACAATGTGCAAAACAGTTTTTGCAAGAGTTTTTATGACACTGCAAGATTTGGTTGTTACGAGCTGCAAAATAGGTTTTCACGACTTCCGACCAAAAAATGTAAAAAATGTTCGACATGTCTATAAATTATCGCGATCTACAAAATGCATTCTTTAAATATTTCGTTACGGGCTCAGATAAAAATGTTGAAAAAAATGATTTATGCATTCCGTTATTTCAAAAGTCTTTTTAAAAGATTCTAGACTAGGTTCTTAAACGTGCCTTCAAACGTTCTGTCTTACTGGAAATTGAATCCAGGGAATTCAGTGTATTATATCGTAAATCTCTTAAAAATCTTACAAATAATATGACTAGCTAACCCAAACCATTTAACTTGCCTATTAGGACTCGTTTAAGAATGTTCATGTTCTTCTAACAATATCATAGAACCACTCTGTTAATTGTTCGCACACTATTCCATCGATGTCTATTTTCAAGATAAAAATACATAGGACCTTAAATACTATTGTGATCAAATTACATAGTATGCTGCTAACTTTTTGGGTTAGTAATAGCTCGCTTGATTTCGTTAGATTTACAGAGGTCCTTGCGCCAAGCGCTTTTCCATCTAGACCAAACTCGTTGCCACAGCTTCGCTTTCGGAATTGAAAACGCGCGCAAATGACAGCACGCCTCATCAAGCAAAACTGCTGGTTCGTAAGAGTCTCTCGCGGTTACTGGAGCAGAAAGCAGTCACCGAAAAGTGACGGCGTTCCCTCGATCAAGTCATTTCGATTTTTCCCGGCGGATGATTCTAATGCCGGCGCATATCGCCCAGGGCGAGGAAGCGGCGTGAAAGGTTGCGAGCGTTATCCGCTTGTTGTTGGACACCGAGAAACGCACTTGACCTGCTCTCCATACCGAAGGTGCGCTGTATACTTAGCTCGGGCAGAGTCCTGCCGGCTATTATGAATACGCCGCGTGATGTACGACGCACCTGAAGGGAAGCCTTTCGCCGATGTTGATTACGAGATTTTATCGGAGTGGAAAGTTGACAACCAGTCGCGCGCTCGATACCGGACTTCTCTCTGCTATAGCGATTGATTCGTGCCGCTTATAGTCGGCCAGCTCGTGCCAGCATTGGCGAGATTCATTCTAGCTTTGTGCAGTCACCGTGCATTCTTCGCGGCGAATGATTCTTGCCGTTCGCGGCGCGATCTTTCGCAGATTGATCGGCGAGAATCATGTCCGCGGACTTCGGTTACCGGTGCTGGACACTGTTAATGGTCCGAACGGAGAAACTTCTGTACCGGGAGGTAAGAGTCATTAGTGCGGCGTGCAAATCGATGATTTTGTCAGTGTCAAGTCGTTGCATGAATATTTATGGGCGAAATGTTTGCACGCGTCTAAAGCAAATAACATTTCGGATTAGCGGACCGGTGGAACGTGTTTTCTGCCGATTCATTCGGTGAAAGAGTCGTCGGTATCGATGCGATGGCTGCCAGGTACAGTTGTACGCAATTAAAGTGCATGTGTTTTACGATCGATTAGGGGATTCTGAGAATTCATGGCTCGAGTAGAATTCATTTCTCGGGAACCGAAGGGTAAGGGCGATGACTATACCACGCATCTACTGGATAAATAATACAGAACCACGCAGAGAAAAGATAGAAATTAACCTTCTGTAGTCTAATCTTGTAAAACAATCTTACTATCCGCAGGGAAAGAAAGAACATCCAAAAGCTGTGAAAAGTCCCGCTTCACAAGTGCTCCCAAAATTAAAAAAAATATACTGACAGTTAAATGAACATTCATTTTTACTAATTCTTAACACGGCTACGCGATTCCATAGCAATTCAAGTAAAAATAACTGAAACATAAAATTATTATTATTATTATTATTATTATTATTACAATGCTGTTGTCTTCTTAATTTAACCAACTGCTGAAAGGAATAAACGTACTAGGCATGTACTTGAAATTGTGAAAAATTTCATTCTGATGGTACTAATTTTTATTGATTTATATCTTATGTAATAGTTTAATAATCATTCTTAATTTGGAAATACAATTAGTGCCATTATATTATAGGAGCAAAAAATGCCTAGTAGTCCTGGAATTAACTACTTTCGGAGTATTACCATTTACATTTATCAATGGATAAAACGTTGAAATTTTAATTTTCTGTTGTTATTAATTTGTTCTCAATCAATTGACAATTTACTGTGCAGTAATAATAGTCGGACGATCATCACTTGTTAACTTATTTGGCACTGTTGACGAGTAGATCCTGCAACTAAGACCGCTTACATGAATGCTTATTGCACGAAGTAAAACGATTCGGGAAGTCAGGAAATGTTTATTATCGTTTTGGATACTTTCCACCCCGTAATGCAGCGCACAAAATGGAGCCGAGGATAACCGGCGGAAGAACGGAAAGCCAGTTTTAAGGCAGCGATCATGCTAAGCAGGTTGCTCGATTACGTTCGCCGATTTATCCCGATTATTTCCTGGGATCCGCGTGACTCCGCACAATGCAGCCGCGGGGATGCAAGCCGAGATATTGGCCGGAAGAGAAAATCCGCACGCGAGGCGTAATTGCGTTCTCGCGGGGGAAGACGGCGACGAACGACACCGTAAGATCGATTTATCGATCGATCGGCGAAATCTGTTTTCGCTTTCCCGCGGTGCGCAACAGCGCAACAGCGCAATGAACGTTGTCGCGTGGCAGCAGTCACGACGAACCCGATCCTTTTCCACTTTGGTTCTCCCCGAGCAATCGAAGATTACGATCGTATCGATCATTCTTTTTCTCGTGTTTCGTCGCGCTCGAGTTTCACCGTGAATGTCTCTATCCACCGGTGATCAAGCAATCACGAACGGTCTCCGAGATACCGCGGTATCATTAAGCAATTATTAGCACTGTGTTCTCATTGGCGAGTCCTACGGTGATCGGTACGTACAATTCCATCGGCATAAATTGTTCGTGTTCGTTGATCACTCGCATCCGGTTGTTTGACTACCTGTTGACTGCCGAGTTATTAAATCGCGGTTTCCTATCGGCGCTTTTTGCGGCCGGTTCGTTATCTTCTTGGAACACGGCGATCCAGAATTATCGATGGACTCGCGACGATGGGGATCACTTTTCTAATCGGCTGTTCACGATTCTCTCGATAGAACATTTCTTGCTCAGGATTTATAGAAGTCGAGACGTTTTGTTACGAGCGGAAAGACAGACGTTAGAAGTGAATATGGACATTCCTAATAGTGTAAAACTCCTTAAGTTTCTGGACATGATTACATATCAAATACATTTTTATTGTGAATTTGGTCATTATAGATAATCGTAAACGTAATCCAGAACATGCTAACGGTGTTGAGACGAAACCAAGTTAGACTGGACCCATAGCCTCGTGATAAATAATCTAGCCTTCCACGACATACTTATTAATAACAACAAAATTATTGATAAACTTGCTACCAAAAAAAACAACAATTTTTTCTGAATATCCACACCGTGATGTCGCCGAAAATCGTCGCGAGGGTAGTAGTAAGCTCGGTGCGTAGAACGAGGGTCAAGACGGACCCGCGCCGGTTCTCGGAAGGGTTAAACGAGCCAGGGTACGTAGCTGGAGCGATTTGCCATGCTCCGCGGAGACTACGCACATTAAATCTCCGCGAATCCTTAAGCCCCCGTGAGATCCTTCCGGGCTCTCGTCTTCGTCGCACCACCCACGTGGCCGGAGCTGTCGAGCCACCGATCCTTTTCATCCTAAACGAGCGATTCAAAGCTCGACGTAAGGTAAATCCCCGGGCATAGTCACGGAGAAGTCGTATATATTTCGCGTGTGTACCACATGCTCGCGCGGAGTGCCCGTGCTGCTCTGCCCCCTCTCCCTCTTCTGTGCGCCGTGTGTGGTCCTTTTATATAATTTGTTCCCGGTCTCCTCCTCCTCCTTCTTCTTCTTCTCTCGCAGGACCGTCTGCGTGCGCTCCTCTTCCCGGACGATCGCGCTACGGCACTTCTTCGAATGTTTGCGAATGTTTGTTCTACCTCCGGCCGGAACATGGTTTCGTCAACGGCTGAACAATGGCCGCGGTACTCTCCCCCTTAATATCTTTGCTCAATGCCCGGTGACGTTGTCAGCTCGATCGCTGTTAATGGCCACTTTTTTGTACGTTCGCTTTTTACACTTTCGATTTCTTCATCCTCTTTTCTGTCCTCTTGAACACGACAGCTTATGGATACCAGGCTCGTTTCTTTAGGCAACGTTGATAGTGCAACAGTGGAGGTTTCACTCTTTAAAATAAATAGAGGTAGAGTATTGGAAGATTCTTTCATATGATTAGACTGCGATTATGCATTCATGCCAAAAATGGGTAGCCGTAATTTTAAAGAGAACATAGGGAAAACAAAAGTTTGGGATACGTCATCTTCAACGTACTCTGTCGTCATCGAAGAAAAGAAAATGTCCCCAAGTGAGTCCTGATTCTTGAAACAGATATAGACAATTCTTATTTTGCAATTTGCAATTCTTATTTGAGGCTGTTCTTATTAAGAAACTGCGGATTTTAGTAAATAAACAGTAAACAGATTAGAAGAGTTCGAGAGCATCAATATTGTTTTTGGCTTTTGGCAATATTTTTTATTCGGCTCCTGTTCCTTATAATCAACGCAGACAACTTTTATATCGCATAAACATCCGTAGTCTACTCAGAGGTTGAATGAAGAATCGTAGTTAGTGGCCGAAGACAGGTGGACTCTACTCCATGTACCACCTTATTATGCGAGCCAACTTGTCTCTCGACAGCTTCACGTAAGTGGACTTCTGCAGCGAGTGAAGGCAGGATAAAAATAGTCTCGATTTGCCATAAAGTATTCTCCCTTTTGGCGCGATCAGCTAATGGATGGAACAAAATACACACCCGCCGAAAGACGTAGAATGCAACAGCAAAATGAGAAAGATTCGCTACCCATTTACGTGAGTATCTCTAACCGGGCCATAAATCCAAACCAGGACCATTAAACCCGATTGGCCAACGGTCCGGCCAGTAATTTACAAAATCCACAAAGACGATCGCGTGACGCAACGAACGCAAGAAACTCGGACAAGGTGGATGATTGAAGGCGCTCGTAGACCGGCCGAAAGAAATCAGCTCGCGGAGACGACCTTTGAGGAGCACCATCTGGATCTCCCCGGCTGGCAAAACAGCCGAGCCTAATTCCTCGGAACGCGATCACCGAGTAAACATCGCTCGAGTAATTCCGCGGGTCGGTTTTATCGCGCATTCCGTCGTCAGTCGGTCAGGTGAGAAACACGCGATTCACCTTGCATCATTAACTCCGTAATACACCGTGATATCGCGAGGGGAACAATAATTACAGGTCGGACGCCGGACTTGACACTCCGAGTGATCATCATTGCGCACGGAATTATGCGGCCAGAATCGAGATCGACCTTTTAGAATCATATGCTCAGTGTTGTTTTGATTAGCATCTGAAAAAAATGTTACGATATACAGCTGTGAGAGCTGTATATCATTAAAGAAATGATTGCATAATTGAAAAATTAATCTGTGGAAATGGTACGTTATTAATAATAATAGTAATAATAATAATAATAATAATAATAATAATAATAATGATAATAATGATAGTATTATTTTAATAGTAATAACTTCGTGAATAATAATAACAATATAACAACGTTGTTAATAATAATAACGTACCATTATATTCCTAAAGACGAAATGTTCAGTGTCAAGCTGTAATCATTTAAAGAAATAAAACCATAATCATTAACATGTGTAATACAGGATAGTAGATAATAAGTTATTATTTAGCTTGTTATCTTGTTGCATGAAATAATTTTTGTGTCGGTTTCTTAATCCCAGTATGCATTCAATCCAAATGAAAATTGAACATTATTTGGGACTAGCGAAATTTAAAAAATTAACTTCGACATGCCCTTGTATTAATGTACAAATTTACATTTGATTTTTTCGTAAGGTGTGGGAGGCAGAAGATCAGGCGAGGATTGAGAAAACGACGGTGAAACTAATATAAAATGAGCCGCATCGTACACAGTCAGAAAGCAATTATCTTTTAATATTCTCCAACGACGCTCTAGCATTGTTAGCTCAGCCAAGATGTCACTGAATTGTTCGGCCACGGTGCCCCGTGGTCTCGGGCCACCCTAAGGCTGCCGGCAAAAAATCGGACGCCGGGCATGCCCGCGAAACAAACTCTCGACCCGCGGGTAATAGCCCGTAATTGCAGGTGTTCCTTGTGGGAACCCATCTCCGCCGGAAAAATACTTTTAAGTATCATTACGCGATACTTAAATCCGAGATTACGAGCGGGCGCATTTAGAAAACCGTAATACCGCTAATGCCCGTCCCCGGGCCCCGGGGCCGGACTGCCAGGCGATTTGCATGCCGGCAAAGGCGAAAGTGGCCGGAGAAGGCGATGGCCCTCTTTAGGGGAGAGGAATCGTGGCGTCACTCGGGTAATCGATACTCGTCGCGATCCTCTCGTAAATCATTCCGCCGGCCAACAAGGGGAGAGAACCCGGAACGATTTTTCCGCGGTCGTTGTGCGACACTGTTGCCATAAATCTTGCGGTTAGCGCGGACACTGCGCGGTCCGAACGAAATCGTCTTGCAGAGGAATCAATCGTGTTAAGAGTTGCCTTTGGCAGCGTCGCTTTTACGCGGTGGATGACAGAGAGCAGCATTCAAAGTCGCTGAGAGATTTAATACGATGATCGGCGATTTTATAGGTTTATGACAGAAGCGAGTAGAAGAGTCATAGAACAGTAAAAGAATGTCGGTGAATTATTCTGAAATTATTAAGAGAAAAAGAAACCTCTGACTTCTACTTTCGACATAATGTTAAATACGAAATTGTGGGGAGACGTTAGAAGAATTTAAGATGAACGACCTAGTGAGATGACTAATAGAAACAATATATTTTTATTAGACTTACGTTTCCTAAAATGCAGACAATTTTCAGTTTGCGAAGATCTACAAAATCTTTGAAAATTGAAGTAGTCTACGAAAGTTGAGATTTCTTCACTCTTCTAAAGAGAATTTATTATTACATAGCCAGATAAATAAAGCATGTTCAGAATCATGTATGCCTATTTTTACACTGAACACTGTGCACTTCGCGTCATGAATACATTATTTAAATAAAAATGCACAGCATGGTAATATTTTAAAAACAGATCGTTCCAATATGTTAAAAAGAATTAAATTGTAGTACATTAAGTTGCACAAAAATTTCATGCAAAACAAACAGTTTTACGCGCGATAATTTCATCGAATGAGAAAATATCCAGCAAGAAATATTTCGAAAAGTAAGTCAGAGTGACGTAGAATAATTACAAGAGAGAAAGAAATTCGCTTACCCTTTGATCCTCGCGTTCGACGAACGAAAGCCCTTTGATCGTCGAATAACGTTCGGAGGATCGCAGTCGGGAACTTTGTCCTTTCGTCCAGAAATAAGAGGATGGTTGTACGATTTTTTCGCGGATCCGCAGAAATCGTCGGATCTTTCACTCGGTTAAACGTGAGAGGCCCCGATCGCGAGTCCCATGGGCCAGGATCGGTCGCGTGGGAACCCGTCGCCCGCTCTCCCGCCCTTCTTTTCCCCCGATGGAAAATTGAATGGTACGAGGACGCCGAGGCGGCCGAGCAGAGCCGATCGATCGATCGTTAGACGACCAATCGTTGCGCCGCTCCTCGCCGGCTCTTTACGAATCGACCGGTGAAACGGCTCCGATAAGTGCACCGATAACGACCGGTCGCGGGGCCATCGTCTGCACGCGTGCACACCTTCCTCCAGCATCCCTCTCCCCCCGGTCTGCGCGCGCTAACTTTCGGCCCATCATTTTATAGTTCGAATGAAAATTATGAGTAGAAAGCGGTTCCCTCGTTTGACGCGCGCAGGTCGCTGAAAATTGAGGATCGGGGCACGTCGAAGGCACCCAATTTGTTACGTGTTCCGCGGAAATCGTTATTCCCCCGAGGGTTTACGGCCCGGTGTGATCGATTGTTGCCGTTTTATATGTTCTTCTTTATCCGGTCGAACATTTATTGACCGTTAAGTGATGCAAGATAAAGACCAGGCCCCATGAATAGTGCATGCCGGGAGTCAAAGCGCGGAGCCGCTTTCTACGAAATACATACCGGCCAACGTAAAAATCCCAGCACTGATTGTTTAATAAATATTTAACATCACCTGCATTCCCCGTGAGAAAGAATGCCATTTTTCCAGCCGGCGCGTATTTTTTCCATGCCGATTAAGTCGTAAATTACAGTTTCGATTCGCTTTTCGAATTCGTGCCGGCACTGGACAGATCGCAATGAAATTTAATCTGCTATAAATTATCGGGCTCTATTAAATCCTGTTATGGTTATGTCAATCGTTTGATTGCATTCGTTAGCGTAAAGATATTTTATCCGACAGAGTACAGACGTTATCCAAGAATTCTATTTTAGGCTGCGATCGAATTATTGCTGTCACTTTTATGCGGCGGAGTTGATAATTAGATTGCCCGGATTGCGCTGTGGGGAAACAGACTTGCAGCGAAGGATTTTCAACTTCCTGTAATCCCGAAAATCTAATATCTTGATTCTTAATACTCTCAAACTGTACTACACACCTTCGGCAACATTCTTCTGTTAATTTTAATCGTTCTTTTTTTTTATTTTTAGACTTCGTTGTACAACAAAAGTAAAAATGATTTCCACGAAAATACATCTTATTCATTTTCTAAATGCATCTTATATATTTTCTTTATACATTTTCTAAAAGTGTCACAAAATATTTTCTCGAAGTAAATAATGAACAAGTGAAAAGTGATTTTCTTTATTATTTTAAGCGTGATAATACAACTCCTTACTTGGAAGGAAAAAGTGCCTATTACAAAATGAGTCGAACAAAAGTTTGCAGCACAAGATTTTCAACTTTCTATCACTCTAAAAAACAACTTCCTCGTTTGGTTCGTTTTTAAACTCCATCACCAGACTTCGGTAACTTCGATTCTATCAGGTGATCTTCCGTGATATTCGTAGGGCTTGTGACGCAACGAAGTTAAAAACGATGTTTAGGCTGCTCTTCGGGGAAGCAGCTTTCTAGGAAGCGATACCTGCAAATAATTTTCAACTTTCTATCCGCCAAAAAGTAAAAATGCCGCTCCGAAGCAGGAGAAAACAGTGGCCGAACATTTTTCTTTATTATCCCCCGATTTTTGTCACTTTCATCTCTGCTACCCGTCTCTCGAGAGACGGTCCTCGTCTTCGAGAACCCGCGAGCCGAACGCTCGACTCGACTCGCTCGCTCGCTCGCTCGCTCGCACGCGACCGTGCGAGCAGCAGGATTTCTCCCGCGTCGAATTTATCGCACGGCAGTATTTGCACTTAAATGGGAAGAGGTTAATCGCGCGTCGCCGACCTTTCCGCGACTTCTTCTTCGGAGCGGTTTCCGCGCAAAAATCGCTCGCAAACCGTGCGCTTTCATTGTGCCACGCTCGTTGAAAAACTCTGCCAGATGCATCGCACGCGAACCAGCTTCGCAAAGTGCAGCCTGCGACGCGAGAAGCTGGGCGAAAATCTTTTACCTGCTTCGGGCTCCGAGAAATTTTTATTGTAAGGTATTAAAAGTTCAGAGTATGCTATAGCACTTTTAACTGCTGCTAATTATGGAAACGTCAACATAAATAAGTTTTATTTTTGCAAAATTTCGATGCAGTTTTCTATAATAATCCTTCTACGAAGAACAGTAGAATGGAGTTTCCTAAAAATGCTTCGGAAGCGACAGCAATTTTATTCGTACTTTGGTAATTTATTTGCATTAACGTAATGCGACAACTTTTTCTAACACTGTTATTTAAAAGAAAATTGCCGAGCTTCTATTATATGCTTCATAATCACTGAAAATCATATTAACAGGCTACCGGTAAGTGTTAAATAGACTCATCGTTTCCAAAGTTATATCATTTTATGTTTCACTTTATACTGCTTCACGAATTAATATGTTTCCATTGCTAGTACGCGATCCGAGAAAATTCTCCGAGTACCTCGGTTACATATGCTTCCTCCAGAAAAAGTCGAGTTCTCTTACGTTAGCATACTTGTCATAATTATCCTTAAACACAGGTAAAAGGTATCATTATGATAATTCCAGAGCGTTAAAGAACGTCATTTTAGCCGTGCAATTTAGAAGCAACAAACCTGCTGCAACCCTTTCAAACATACTCTTCCACGAACCTCTATTTCCTGAAGAAGTTTTAAAACAGTTCCATCGCGGTCTTCTTGATTCCATTTCCGGCTTCTGCTTTTCCTTCATAAAGCTTTCATTTCCAACCACTTTTCCCGCTAGACTTCGTGACCGTTCGCCGATTGATAGTGGCGCGTTTGCAACGTAATTGCAGCGTTAAATTCATACGTCTGTCGGATGTCGAGACGGTAATTGGTTTATTTGCACGCGCCACCGGCAGTTCTCGCTTCCCGGTGATTTAAGTGAACCGGTTTTCTTGGAAACGAGCCGTTTCGGGTGCTCATCGAATGCGATCCAAGGATCGTCGCGTGAATCCTTACTCGAGGACTACGCCTCCTGACCTTGGATCCAGTTGGTCGCGTTTTTTAAACTTCGGAATAATTACTGTTCTTCGAAAACGCCGCGACAATTTTGTTGTTGTTTATCTCTTAGGCACGGCTGAATTTTGCGCGAGGCTGTCTCACTGTGCGCCAGTGTTCGACGCGAAACGATACAGCACTGCAACGTATGACGGATAATGCTGTTCTTTACACGAGCATATTGAAATGAAATTTTTGATGACACAATTATTATTTTTTTTAAAGATGTGACACATATATTTTTACTTTAATAATTTACTTTAACACTTTACCGACCGACTTTAAATTGGCTTTCTCCCTCGATCGTTAATCTGTGGATCGGTTGCCATGGCAACCAATTATTTGTTATCTATTATTGAAATAAAAGTGTTAGATTGTTCTACTGTAAGCTCCAATATTATTATATAATTTTTGAAATATTGGATACCTTTTACAATTCATAGAATAAATGAAATAAAAATAAAATAAATTAAACAGATAAAATAAATATTGTTTAGTGCTAATGTTATGAAGACATAAAAATGTTAGTAGATTTAATTACCCTGTAATAACAAAAATGTTCACGGCCTAATGATTGGTCGATAAAGTGTTAATGATTAATAATATAATTGAAGGTGGCGCGTTGTTCAAAAATATGACAACCAAATTCTGCTCGAGAAAAAGCAGAATTGTTCGATTAAAAATTGCGACTCAGAAAAGGCAGAACTTTTCAAAATTCTGGCGCGAGAATGTGAAGTTGAGAATGAAAATATACCACCTTGATATTGAATATAGTGATATCAAAATATAGAATCCTGATGTTAAAAATTGTGGCACAAAAATATAGGACATTACTATTAAAAATTACGTCAATGAACCGCCACGTTCACAATAAAGATTCGCTATTACAGATCGACGACGACTTCGATTCCCATCGATTCGAATTTGCTGTAATCAAGTACACGGTCTCGTGGAATTAATGAATGAATTTTCACGAATGTTGGAACAATCGATAGCTGATACGCGATGCACGTTTAAAAGTCGGAACACGTGGATGCATCGGTATGCAAACCGGTCGTAATTCATGCTGCCGGTCGGCGCTTATGAGTGCCCCCCCGCGGCTTTTATGCGCGCGGCGTTTGAACAATGAAAACGGCTCCACTGAAATATTGTAATGGTGGACCGTGATGCATCGGCGCGGTGCCCTCTGTTCTCACGCGTAGCAGGATCTTCGATTTTCGCGTGACTTACCGGAAGTATCGGCTATCCTCGCGATATTGCGGCCGTTCGACGATCGATCATCAACCCCCTCGATCGTATATTCGACTCTGCTCTCCAGTTTCGTTGCGGGACGTTGCTCAGACTTGCATTTTACAGGATTTTCTTCCATTGACGCTGCGATTCTGCATCTCCAGGCTTTGAAAACTTTGAATTTTATCCAGATTCACAAATATTTTCAAACAATGACAAGAAGGAGACCAAAGCATAAAATGTTTATAATGTAACGAAGATTTGGGGACCTTTATTTCGCTTCAAATAGTGTTAAATAGAAGTCTTGAAATTTTTATAACAAGGAAAATTTGAAAATTTGTGTTTTTTCTAATCGGTGCCAAGCGAATACAACTGCACAAAATGCAACCCTTACATTATAGTCTTTTGTATTCTCACTATTCTCTGTTTAATCCTCGGAGAACGGACTTCATTTCTGATCAAAAATTTTCAAATCAAGCATAAAAACATTGTAAACTGTAATTTTTATCCTCAAATGACCCACGTCTTGCAAGGGTTAAAACTAAATCAATCTAAACCCTGAGATTAAATTGTATTACGATGTCATCTCGTCGTTCGAAGCGCTTCCAGATCAAATTGTTATTTTGCGACATACTATACGATCTCATATCTTGAATACATCGTTTTATACGACTCCAAGCCGAAATTGAAGTCCGTAAAATTGCAACCTTGACCTAGACACTAGTGCCTCTTTCTCCGGTTTAAAAATGTTTCAGACGAAAATGAGTGTCGCGCGCGGAACCATGATCCTCTGGAAAGTGAAACAAATTTCAACATTAAGTAACACTCCCCAGACTCACGTAATCGCTCGTCAGCATTCAATTAACCGAAACCGCGCTATAAATTATACGCATTTATAGCATTCGTAATGAAAACAATTTTATTGAAGCAATCCAAGAAATTCATTTACGACTGCCATTAGCGGCGCTCTCGAATGCCGCCGATTCCAAATGGACATGCAATTGAAAAACCAGTTTTTTCACGAATTCCGATCACCGGCGACCGCCAAAACCCGCGATACGGTGCCCAAAAGCGTAGCCCGCGGACCGGCCGAGAGCCTTGCTTTCTCCGAGAGCGTGCCCAGCCGGTAATTAACCGAACGAACAATATATTAACGCATTGCGTAATTGCTTAATCATCCCGGTTCGATTTCTTCTTCCGCGACGCGGCGTTCGAGTGTCAGCAGCGTCGTAGATCGGAGCGCGCAGCGTTGCGCAATGCGCAATTTCGCGCGTTCGACGCATTTCTCTCGTGCCGGTCGCGCGGCGATTTCTTTCCTCGCGGAGCGGATCGAGAGCCATCCCGATTATGCAAAAACAATTATCTTCGGTCACGTATAAGGAGCGCAATTATTAAGCCGGTTAAACGGCAGCCGGCGCGGCGAGGCGCGATGCGGGGAGGTGCGGAGCGGCGCGGGGCGGTGCGGAGCGATGCGGAGCGGCGTGGAGCAGACCGTTCTTGCGAAAGCGGCGTAAAACATCGCGCGGGTTCTCTCTGTTGCTCAAGATCGCCGCGCCGACTTCTCGTTTCATCCCGATTTTTTTCGCGACCGGTTTTCCTGCCGCGATAAAAAATAGGGCCGCTGGAATGACGTTCGTGACACCGTTCTTCTCGTCGCTTTCGAGGGAACAGGTGATGGCCTCCAAAGCAGAAAAGAAACCCGGCAGTGCCGCATTGTCTTCGCGCCGGCAATTATTGTCTTCTTCTTGTCAGTCGACATTTACATTGTTGGCTTTCCGACTCGTCGGATCTGTCGGACGGTGATGGGATTATTAATGTTTTGAGTGCCACTTCGCAAGTCTTTGAGACTGGATTATTTGCCAGACCTGATAATGAATGTTTGCATGCGGCAAGGATGCGGGAAGTTTGACATGACACTTACAACGGCCACAAATTTGAATATTCTTCTTTGCGGTCACTTGTCAGTTTCAAGGCTGCAATCCGCCCTTGAAAAAATTTGAATAATTTCTCCTCGTGAAATATATCGAAGACAACAAATAATATTTCAAAAAGTTGCACCGTTTCATTGGAATTTATTGTAAACTACTTTTGGAATCCATGCTCTTTTAAACATATATTCAAAAAATCGTGGGTTTTAAACAAAATTTTTTATATTGTGATTCAATTCTTTTTATAATATCATTTGCCTGCTTTTGAGATATTTCATGAAAACGAAGATATGGATGGAAAAGGGATGCTTGTATCAGTCATAAAATGCACTACTTGATAAATCTCCCTTGTCAGTATTGTCAAAGAAATTTTTTAGAGATTCTACTGATTTCTTACATGCCTCCAAAAAATCATAGGCTTCTTGAAGATCCAAATTGTCGCAGTGAAAATTTTCTGGAGAAGAAGCATCACAAATATGAAAAATAATGCACTCGTACTTTTATTAACGAAAAAGAAAGTTTCTAATTCTAACAAAATTTTTAACAAAATTTCTAACAAAATGTCTAAAACTAGTTGAAGATTTTGAAAGTCAGTCGTATAAATTACAGTCGTGTTCCATTTAACTAGAACGATGCTTGCCACTAGAAATAATTCAAAAAGCTAGGTTCTGCTTTGTCTGTAGTTCTTTGTGTTTCGTCTCCCATCCTCGTTCTCTCTCTCCCTCCCTCTATTGGTTTCTTTGTGTACATCCAGTTTTTGCCGGGATCGTCTGCTCCATGTAGTTTTCTATCTCTCTAGCCGCAGGAGATACGTCCGGTGGCTGAATTTTGTCTTCGGCGTTGATGTTCATTTGTAGTCCACGGGGTCCAGATTCTTCCCAAATGACATTCGATGGATTGTAGTGCGCTGGAGTGGGATTTCTAAATAACATATAGAAATTTTATTTGCTCCGTTTGAATTAGAAATTTGTAATATAATTCAGAAACTGTGGCAAAGCTAGGCAACGATTGCTTAAATTCCAACACTGGATATAAATGAAACAGTGGACAGGACGCATTACTTATTTAACAGTTTACGAACGATCATTTTTTGAAGCATAAAGAACATTTTGCTGAAATAACTAAATTATCCATCAAAGATTTAAATAATGGAATAAATTAATACTACATTCTGATGTTTTCTTTTGTCCATAATTAAGTTACATGCTTGCACCTTCGGGAATAAAATGTAGAGTCTTGATATTGTCACTGTGTTGACATTTGTCCTTAAACAATTATGTTTCCCACTGAAGTCTAATAATAATGAATAGTCCATAAACCTACCCGCACTTCGCGAAGTTAGCCCACATCGCTGACACCTTTCTCCTGAACAGGTTGACAGGATCGTTGGGATCGGTAGGCTCGCGAGTCATTGCGTTGTGAAACACGTACTGGAGATCGTCAGCATGAGCGGTTCCTGTGACAAAAATAATTTTCTTTCGCAATCATCTTTATCATATAACCGTCTAAAAACATCTAAACATACCGTTCAAGTTATTTCCATTTTGCCTATGCCACGCGTATGGAGAATCGTAGGTGAACACATAGGAATAGATCGGTATGCTGCTATCTTGCTGCTTGATTATCTTGCGTGTGAGGTCCGTGGGTGCTGTGTAGTAGTAGTTAGTCAAAAACTGGAATATAAAGGAGAGATCGGTGGTAAATATGGTTCACACGATAAATGCTGAAAATCAACTTCAAATCTAAGATATTTTATTAATGAAACTGAATTTAGACAATTAAAATTTATTAGAACAGATGGAAATTTTCACTCGTTTGCATTCTAAACCCCCAAACAGTTCCTTCGAATATATTACAATAAAAATGAATTTTGAAGAATTAACATCCTCGAGTTGCACAGTGTAATGAATAGGCTGTAGATTTGATGCATTTATGACAAAAATGAGTAGATGTAATTGTTACACTATCTCCAAATTGACAGAAATATTAGAATTTAATTACTTCTTTAATTATTAGAATTTAATGTTTAATTTCTGGTTCTTGCAATCGATCTAGGAGATTGCTATTTCGCATAAAGATCCGCAGACCAGTGATAAATATTCGAAGAAAAATTTCAAGAAAAATTCGAAGATCGCTTACCACATCGTAACTGCCTTTCGCAAACCTGTCGAACACGTCCTTGCCAATGTCCAAAAGTCCGTCGAAGTCTGTCCACGTGTCGTTTACGCCAGTGTATCCAGCTGCGACATGCGAATTCGATAAAATATGCAACAGTTCTTTTCCTGCGTATTTTAGGATCGACACATTGCAGAAGAAAGATTACTCACGTCGGGTAAAGCCAAGTGCTTCTTCCTTGGTCTGGCCCATCATAATGGGCACTTTATTGAATCTCCCGGACTTGTACAGTGAGAAGGGGCACTCAGTGATGAAAGCTCCTGGACGGTTCAACTCCAAAGATGGCCTGAACGGTATAGTGAGCTGGAATTTCCAAGACAGATTAACGAACCCCGCTCTCGCTTAACCGAAACCCAACTGTCTTCATTCTTGCGAAAATGTAACTTTGTTCGACGTTGATTAGATTAGTTGGAATAATCATAGTACCGTTTGCGTAACTCCGTCCATGTACTGACTGCCATTTACGAGATCCTTGGCAGGTGCATTCTTGTAGAATTGCCACAATGCATCCGAGTCCTGTGCATCGCTACCGAGGTAGTTAGCCAGCTTTCTCGCTTCGTTCATAGCCTGCTCGGCTGTATGGAATGCCCATGGCGATATGGACGAGCCGCTCATGGCGATTGCTCTGACGAACAATCCTGGTTCAAAAGAAAATAGTAACTTTAGGAAGAGAGATTTTTGTAATTCCTTTCTTAAAGGATGACTTAATTATGCAGACGCTGCTGTACCTTTAGTCAACGGTGACAGTACTTGGAAATGAATAGCTGCGCTGCCAGCACTCTCGCCGAAAATTGTCACTCGCCTGGGGTCACCACCAAACTTGGCGATATTCTGCTGCACCCACTGCATTGCTAGAACTTGATCCTTCATTCCAGCGTTTCCTAATGCCTCGCTTCGGGACAGCGACAGGAACCCTAAAATAGAAATAATTATTCCGCTATTATTATTGTCACTATTTATTGTATACGAATGATATAACCCAGTAGTCATGTCAGAGATAAAAATAGACTACTAAAGAGATAGTAGAAGAAGAGGGAAGAAATTTAATAAATATCGCTAATGGAATATTTATCCAAGACTCTGACCAAATGAAAGATTGATTATTGAAAACTAACTCGAAAGGATCATTGTATGAAATATCTCAGATCTGGTAATTACCGAGGGCACCGAGACGGTAATTAAAGGTAACCACCACTATGTCCTGTTCTAACAGCATGTCTGGACCATAGAAACTGGTTAGAGATGATCCTGCATTGAAGGATCCACCGTAGATCCACAACATCACTGCTTTCTTGTGCGTGTGCGCTTTGGACGAAGCCTGTTTCATAAGAAGTACAAATCTTTGAAAATCGTTTCTGAAAAAATGTTGCAGAAGGTTCACGTGAAGGAATTTCTGAGAAATTAAAGAACTTCGGGAGTGTATCAAATTAAATTTCATGTTGACTTTACGGCAATTATACTTACGAGTGGAGTGAATACATTGAGGTACAAGCAGTCTTCATCCCCCACGTATCTGTTGTCATTAACTTCATCTATTTGCGGGCACGCAGGAGCGTCCTTCGTAGCATTCAGAGTTTGCTGCCATGGTTCTGCCGGCACCGGTGGCTGCAACCACAATAGACAATTAATAACAGCGGTGACAGTATCAATCCCTTGGTTACTGTTTATCAGACATTTCCAGTTCAAAGGTCGCAATTATACCCTATGATTTAGCACTGCCTTCGTAGATGGTTTTCTCGAACAAAGTAAATGTTTTTCCAAGGTTTCTACATAGAAAACGTTTATTTATCCAAGTTGCATTTAGAATTAAAAACTTTGTTTTATGAAAATTAAAAATTTTATTTTATTGAAATTAAAAATTATGTTTTATTAGAATTACAAATTTTATTTTATTAGAGTTGAATATTTTATTTTAAAATCACTATAAGTCGGTGGCTCAAATATATCGCACGATAATAATAATACCTCGTATAATAATCGAACAAAAGGAAATAGAAATGCACAATTTCTGAATAGAGTTCTCAGTGCAGGATATGTGAGTGATTTTCAAGATCAGACTACAACGATGGAAATTATATTCTAGAATTTGAGTGAAGCCATAACAGAACTATACCTGGTATCTAAGATCTCCGATAGGTGGTTTCGCATAAGGGATTCCTCTGAACGACAGGTATTTCTTCTTCAGCAAAAACGTCTCTTTGATCTCGCCCTGTACAGGTCCTGAATTCGTCCGAACCACAGTTTGTTGTCCAAAACATTCCGACGACAGCAGCAGAAGTGATAGTGCTAAGAGATGCCTCATCTTGCTAATATTCGTTCCTCACACCTATAACAATCAGTTACAAAACTACCTGTTATTTATCCACGCTGAGACAGACAACGTTGGCAACAGAATCCTTTTTTGTTATATAAACCACTGAACTTTTGTAACAATTAGTTTTATTAAAAGAAGAAACGAAAAAGTAGTTGCCTGTGAGTATCCTAATAGTGACAATTAGACTGCGAATTCTGTGCAATTATTTCAAAAGAATAGCAAACCACTCTCTTCGTACCTGAACTGTGACTGTGGACGAAAAATCAGCGAATACTCTGCACTGCCAAAGGACAACTGTCATCGGCGAGAGGACCAGTCGAACAGCACTCGTCGCGCAAACTCGCCGATATATATCGTGCACGACGATCGCGAATCGCGACAGAGCGAACCTCAACTGGAGTCACTCTAACAGCCGTGAGTCATGCATCACGGTGCCAGCAATGTGGGCAACTTGGGAAAATCCTATACCACATATAGGCGAGCGCCCGATAACCTCGATGACGAAAGTGGATCCGAGAAACGGAACGAAAATCGCTATCTCGCTTTATTTTCCTTGTTCGCATTCATTTACATTCCAGTTGACAGTTCTTTTATCGACTCCTCCGACAATACACGACGCCTTCGTAATTTATCTCACCATTGTGTACCGTGAAATTTCTGCTAATTAGTCAAATATTTAACGCTAACCGTGCCGGGCGCTAAAAGTGACTGGCATGTGTTGACGTATAAAAGTTACATTTCGATTACTGTTTAGATTTTTTGCAGTTTTTGTATTACTACGTGTCCGAATGAAGAAATTTATTTAATGATTTCCGGTGAAAGTATCATTACGATTTCAATAATTGTAGAATAAAAATTACCAAACCGGTTATTTGACCATGACGGGACGATTAGTGTTAAGTACCATACGTATCAATCGATATTGGAATTTTTGTACTTTGCTTTTCAATGTATATTTTGGAAACACAATTTTTTAAGAACCTGTTGACTGGGAAGGGTTCAATGTTAGAAAATCTACAAGTGGTGCATGCTAAATTTGTGATATAAACAATTTGTACGAACATAATCACAGCAGAGGTATATTCTAAGTGAAATGTGTTTAATTGGACGCCTGTTTACAGGCTGCGAATAATTAAATATTAAAAAATTCTAAATTATGAAGAAATTTATTTAGAAGAAATTTTTTCTAGATGTAAACATTTTTTAAAAATATGGAGATAACAATGAGATAGAAATAATATGTAAAAAATAATAATAAATAAAAAGTAATAAATAAATCCTTGTAGGTAGTAATGAACTTTAACGAACGCGTCGTTGTGAGCGTCTATCACGAGATATCTCATAGTTGGCAATGAATGGATGAAGAGCTGCATTTTCTGCGATAAGATACGGATCGACAAACATTAACATATCCGAAAAATTTCTCTTGCAGTCGCATAGATAAATATTAACCGTAACGTAATCTCAAAGTCGCGCAAACATTGCTAACCTTGTGAAAATATTAACTGTGTTTGTAAATTAGAGAACTGTAATCCATTTTCCTGTTGAGATAAAAACGCAAGGTTTCGTTGCATTTTATTGAGAACCAGTTGTGTGTGTCTAAAGTTACACTATGAGGAAAACAAGCCGATAATCATTACGCTTCCATTGCTAAATATTCCGGTTGTGTAATACCAAGGACAAAGTCAACAGACTTTTCCGTGTTATTATTGATTCCTCTAAATGCACATCGTAATTTTTAATTAACTGTACCGTGGCGTTCGTTAATTAATTTTACCGCATTTGTTAGTAAGATCTCTGATAACACTAATGTTCGCAGTTTGTAAGAATTTACGTCAGAGACAAATTTATTTCTTCCAAGAGCTCCGACGAATTGAATATTCCTTTTGTTACAAATACATAAACGTCTGGAATCTAATCTCTGGCGTCGTTTAATTATTTTTATGAAAACCATTTCACCATTGATTTATCTCTTCTCATCTACATACATTGGCGCGCGACGCGTGATATTCGTTTAAAATGCTGTATTGCTCTTGCGAGAAAAATGGCCTGACAGACTGTAGAAGTTATAAATTTATGGCTGATAAGTATGTTAAAGAAGTTAATGGAATACAGCACCCCATAGAATTTTAAGCAGCCTCGCATTATTCTTCATCTCTCCAGACAATTAACATGAAAAACGGCAGTGCGCGGAACGATTAAAAAATCACAGGAATATTAGCATGCTGGTTAACTACTTCGTGTCCGCAAATAAAAACTGTAGTCGGCGGGATGGCGCTAGGGGAACGATAAAGAACATAAGGTTGTGCACGTAATCAGTAGAAAGCCACTGGCGGAGGAACTACCTTTCCACGGTTCCAGTGACACAGGTTTACGACTGGCGGCCATAAAACGGGAAATCGATTATCACCGGCTAACACACCCATGAATCGGTCGTTAATTCCGATATTTCGATATTACGGCGCATTGTGCATCTATTATCCTGTTTTTTGCCTCGGCTAAGATCGTTATCGACTCAGGGCTAGCGATTCGTTAAATTAACCATGAATTATCGTTCTAATGCCTACCGTTTTCTTCAGCGATCAGGGATCCATGATCATGGTTCGAATAATTCCAATCGTGCATGTAATTTAAGGGTCAAACATACGGTGGTTAGTCATTTTTTAAAGTTTCATTTAAATGGTTTAACTAGACAGATTGCACTCTTGTGTTCTGAATTATCGTTCATGTTTTACATTAACGTTTTAGGTGTGAGTTGTTCCATTCCTCCATTGTCTGTATCTTTGCTTGAATTCATACTTCACATGAAATAAAAGCAAACAATTTTTTGAGAGACGATTTCTGTTCTATTTGCTTTGAAATATCTTGATAAATTCGTGGCAACATAGATAAACAATATCTAGACAATGACGATTACACTCGTTACTAAATTGTTACTCAATTGAAACTTTCTTCTGAAAACAATATCAATTATTCTAAAATTTTTCAGGGGAAGAACAAAATAGAAATAAGCAAAAATTGCTATACATTATTATATATACGATATTGAATAAAACGTGCCCTTTTTGTGATATATTTTAAACGACGATCGACATATTCAAGATAAAATTTCGTACGACTGGTTTGTTTACAAGTGACTCGCCAATTTGTTCCCCTGTGTTATTCACGACACATTTCGCTCTGCGACGATCGGTTTGGTATGAAACTGGGACCGGGTCGAGTGTCCTCGAAAACGCTGTTTACATCTTGTTAGTTAGATTCCAGCGAGAACCAAGGTTCCCCGAGCTGAATCATTAAGCGCAGGCCACCTATTCGGCCTGGCCGGTGTCCCCACGACGCGACGGATCGATGAATAATGAAACTGCTTTCAACATGCTGATGATCGCTTGAGAGATCGCCACCCTGTTTTTGCCCACAGTCCACCGCAGGACGATGCGAGTAATAACAAATGGCACGCAACCAAGCTGATGCATCGCTTCGGGTGCAAGCCTCCGACTGCTTCGAGTATAGATCATTGGCTTATACGATCTTCTTTCGCTGCGCCAGGTGTCTTCCGACGGCTTTCTTCTACCTGGATCGTGTCGGGCACGATTTCAACCCCCCACGATCGACAGCCGACGATGATTTCCACCTCGGCTAAATATAGTAACAATCTTCTCCTTCTTCTTCGGTTAATTAAATGCTTTCGCTTCGATGCACTGATCACGGCCTCTTACCTTTTAGTCTTGCAAATTGCCTCTTCTTCGTAACATTCATTTCTTATTTCTTTTATTTTCAAATTTTTTAATTTCTTAGAAAACGGATATTTTATTTAACCCTATGCACTCGAGTGGTGTAAATTCAGACTTGTTTGCGTTTACAAAATCTGTTAAAAGTTTTATGAGTCAGAAGACTCAATTTCATAGGCGTAATAGGCATTGAGTCAGATAAAATGGAAATACTATCGTTAGATAAGCTATTTTGAATTTAGAGTTAAAATGACTTCGAGTGCAAAGGGTTAATTTGTCTCTAGACGAATATTAGTTACTGCTTTTAATTATACTAGTTGCCTCTGTTGAGAAGTATTTAATCGTGGTTTCTTTTCGAACTTATTTAAAAATTATATAGATATTAAATACATAAATAAATTCGAACCATTGAAAATATAATTACTGCAAATGATTAAACATCTAAATATCTAAGTACCTAAAAGTTAGAAATTTACGATTTCGAATATTTTACTAAAGAATGTAAACATGAGGCTATATAAAAATTCGAAAATACAGATATCGGGTTACCAACGTAGAAAATAGCAAAAGCCCTAAGTGAAGCCAGAAGGTACCCAAAAAATGTGCACCAAGGAGGCCGATCGCGTTACGATGTTCAAATGGCGGCGCGCGTCTCGCGGCGAACATGACCAATGTTCGCGGCCCTCATTAATCTCTGTTGCATTCATTAAAGAAGCAGTAAACTACTCATTACTCGATCTTCACGGCGTTCTTGATGCGCGTATCCCCGGGTGATCCCGGTGGCAGTCTTTCGTATCTTCCAGAGTATCCTCCAAGTGGAGTCAAGTTGAAGTCCTTAAGCGACATGATGAGCATCGGCCATCTTCCTCTTCCCAGAACCCGGGGCTAGCTTCTGCAGATGCATACACGCACCTGAACACCAGTCATTACGAACGGTTGCATCCCTATCGCGTGAACACTCTACCATCTCCTGGTTCCGGGTTCGATTATTGCTTCAACTGTCGACGGATTGGTAATCCGTCTCCCTTTGATTGGTCCCTGGCACAGGTATTTCACTTTCCTGTTATTGAGAATCCATTACCCGCTGGAATTCCCGTCTGCTTAACGATCGAGGACGTTTCCGTTCCAATCTACTTCTTTCGCCTTGAAGTTTACTGCTGTTGCATTTGCAGAACATTCTCAAATGATGCTACCAATATGCTCGACATTTTAGGAATTAATTTTACAATCAATAATTTTGGATTGCCAGAGTTTTTCAAGTCGTATCCTGGATGGAGCGAGCTTAGTATTAAAATCCTGGATCTAGGTCAGATTTAACTCTGAACAAATTTAGAACAATCTTACATAAAAATACTGATTTAAATCTAAAACTTCTAGCGGTTGAAATTGAAAAATTGAAAATGTTTATATTTACCATTTTTTCATTTTCCTTATTTTTTTATAATTTTCGAAGTATTTTTAAGCGCTAATTTATAACTAATACTTTTCTGTTATTGATATTATGCTAACAAAGACTAGAATTCGTATGAAATAGAATTGTCATAGTGTCGATGTCAAAGAAATTACCAGAATGTTTATAATAATGTACTACATATTATGTTTAACAATAGTGTTATACTCAAATATATTGATATTTTTATTTTAGAGTATAATATTATGTTAGCATTTTTATACTTAAAATTAATGGTACTAATTGATAATTATTTAATATTTATTTCATAGCTAATTTAATGAGGCTTATAAACTTATCATATAACATTTATTATCAGATTATGTCATGTTATCAAAAATAATACAGGTAAAATATCGGAATTTATTTATTGAACGATTTTAAGTAGAATATCGTTTTTCAATATAGGTTATATCAAAATTAATAGCCGATATTAATTAGTTAATATTACAATAACGCTATCAGAATCATACCAGTTTTATGTTCTCCATACAACCATGGAAAAGTATCTCGCAGTAATAACGAAATTTCTTTCAGTAAAACTCAAATTTTCCTAGTTTGTATTAATATACAGACACGTTTCTTTGCGTTTTCTACTGTTGCACACATTACAAGTGCACAAAGATTCGCAGCCTTTTCACCGGGTTTGCGATTGAGCTAATGGAAATACGGCGGCCTAGCGGAGTCCCATCACATTCGAACCTAAACGATAATAAAGCTTGTACCGGAGGATTTCACCGCGAGAACATATTCACCTGCGATATTTCCTGAAGCAGCCAATTAGATCGTCCCGTTCCGTTTCGCTGACATGACACTCTAATTGTCGCGGATCGACGCGTGTTCCTCGAACCGGCGTGATTAATTATGGCCGGTGGTATCCGCGATCGGCTCGCGGTACAATTATTATAATTGCATAGGTGTGCGCGGCTCCGAGATATCGATGATCTCGTTGCGACTGGTCGCCGAAGACGAGACGGAGAAATGAAGACAGTGGCCCGTGTCTAGACATCGGTATGCCGGATCGCGATCTTTATTGGATTGTTATTACCCGATCGATTTGTATCGGGTTGTAATTTATGGAATGCGGCGGAAAGATTCGTGCCGTGATTAATCAGCCCTATAAAATCTGCTCGAAGCGCCTTCCTTCTTTCTATCCCGCGATGTCTTGCTTCCGAGGATCGTTATTTATCTACACGCACGGAGTTACCTAGCGGTAGATTTTATTAGAAATATTCTGTTCAAGTAATTCATACCCTTTGAAATTACATGACTACATTATTTACATGTCGACGGAATTGGATAGTTGAAATTTAAAACAACGTAAAGATTGAAAGGAATTTATAAGGTAAATGTATTATTTTTAATCTGTTAAGATGATTCAAGGTAGAATGAATTGCTACTTGAGTTCTTTTACTTAAAATTGACACAAATGAATTTTTATCTTGCACAAAATTCGCATTCTAATTTTTGGATCGTTCAATAGACGAATATTTTATCTTGCGATCCGTAGGTTCCTGAATATTTTGCAATTTTATCTTCATTTATAAGAGAAGAAAACAGGCTTCAGCTAACTGCTGCTAGTCTTGAGCGGTTCAGAAAATTCTGACCTTGCTCAAGAATCTAATTGTCACTATATAAATGTGTCTGGTTAATGAGACATTTATTTAGCTGTGGTTGCAGTGGAATCTGCAATGTGCGAAATAAATCGCTAGTCGCTCGTTACACTATCGTTTACAATTAGTCTTGATTCTTTGGCGGTTCGTGGGGAAACTACGGCAAAGGTTAAAGTCACCGTGAACTTAAGTTCACGGGAGGATGCAGACGATTCGATAATCAGCGACAGGATGCGCCTGTCTAGGGGAGAGCCGGCAACAAAGAATGCCGATAACGAAATGATTGGCAGTCTGCTAATTAAGCGACGCAATTTACTTGGCCGCTCTATATTTAGCTAGCAACAATCTCCGAGCAGCTCGCAGCCGGTCGTTCCACGAGACCTAGCCTCCATGGAAATCGCTGGCAAACTCTCCTTCGTTTCCACAGCTGGCCACCGCTTTCACAATCCTCTAAACGTACGTTCCCAGGAGACAATGTTATCTTCTGGTCCTTTCCGATATCCATGGGAGAAAGAATTCGACGCGACGATAAGAACCATTAGATCTCGAGGCAGAGAGCATTCGCTACTCGGTTAGTTCTTGCTTCTGCGAAGGCTGCGTTTCTAATCAGCACTCTGTTACGCCGGCTGTTCTCTGTTAATATCAGGTTGGCGAAAGACAATTGGCAGATGAGAAGGTGTCCGACATTGCCATCACGCTGTGGGAAGAGTAGCTCTCTATTTTGTGTCCAAAGTTTAGGTTTAAGGCATCTCTTGTACTCGCTTTATTTTTAACTTTGGTTTTTGAGGGGAGATATACATAGTAATAAATAATGCGTATCCATATTTGAGTAGGCTACCTAATAGTGATTTAGTCGAAAGGGTTGTTCAACGAAGAATAAAATTTACACATTATGTACGCAACTCCAAGGCCTCTTTATTGAGAATACTTCGTGGTGTAAAAAAAATGGTTTATCCATTAACCCCGTATTGCATAAATTTTTATGACAAATTAAGAAATATATATTTGGCTGTTACTGCACTTAAATAATGACACAAAAAAGAAATAAACAAAAAGAAATGAAAAAATATGTTATTTAACGATTTTTATGACTGGTCCTATATGGGAACTTCATACGCATACAAGTACAAAGAAATATTGTAAGTTTGTAAGAACAATTACTGAAATCTATCGGTGCTTACAATTTCCAATTTTTAGGGTTAATTGTACGTATCCACCGCATCCAGTAAAAACAATTGTATTTACTAGTTTGAAATTCTATCGATGGCTGAGAACTGTGCGCCCTCCGCAGTACAGCTACCCTAGTCAGCGTTTCGTCAGCGGAATTCAACCGTCATCCCCATATTGGCAAAGACCGAGGCTTCAGGTGTAACCTGGAACCGGGGAAAATAGAAAAGACCTGTCCAAGACTGCGCGGCGTGTCGTGGCTCCTCGGACCTGACCTCGTTGGCCTCGCCCCGCAGACCGGATAACAATCGCGATAATTACACCGTGAGAACGATAATTGGCTGGCGGCGCGTTGCTCGGAGCCAGTCGAGCCTAATAGCTCGCGAGTCCCCGTCATATTTTCATGAAATGTCACATCAGATAATGGGAGCCGAGTTGCGCGACCCGGAAAAGAATAGACGTTCCACAGGGAGATCGGAGAGAGGGCGAACGTTAACACACCGTCATAGTGAAATTGCGAACCGATCGCGATTCCGTTCCTCGATCCCCGATCGATCTCTGACACGGAGCCGGCCGCGAGCCGCGATTAGGATCGGGCCGAGCGACGACAATGTTGAAAGTTACCTGGGATTTTCTTTCGCGTGCTGCCGCCGGGACTCGTGTCCAGTTGTTATCTGTCACTTGTGAGAACGCTGTTTATGATATCTGATCGGTCCGGGACGCGGTGTTGCTGTCGCGTCGTTTATCTCGCCGAATGATGGATGCCCGTGGAATTGCTAATGTTCCCGACGGTTTTCTCTCCCAGAGAAAACTGTTTGAATAGCTGCCTGGATGCTCGCTGAGTCCGCGAAGGTGACTGCGGACACCTGATCCGTGTGTCTTCGTGTCGTCGTGACGGATTCGAATGTGCCGCCGAAATCGTTTGCCGATCTATGCAGCTGCGATTCTGCACACTGGTTGGCAGCAAGTTAAATGGAGGTCTGGCTACTAGGTAACAGCGAGGAGCTCTAACCTGCTGTGCCAGGAGTTTAGAGGGTGGCTTACTTAATCATATTGGCCGATCAATTATCAACAAAATACAGTTTGATTAATCAAAGGAGATGTCTCGTTGTGGACACTGTCTTCAGGGGGAGCTTCAACATTTTTTGCTGCAGTGATGGAAAAAGATTTCGAAATGACACTTACCACAATTCATTGCTTGCGATTCAAGCTTCCATTCGTAATTTTCTTAATGCCAAAAATATTAAAATTGTTTCTCATCGACCGTGTCAAAGCAAAAATGCAATTCGCGGCTTTGTTCACGTGTTATTGATGAAACCTCAGGTACCCACAGGATTGCGAGGTATTTTTGGGACACCCTGTATTTGCACAAAACGTTACTAAATTTAAAACAAGACTTTATAAACTGTTTACTTGATTATTGAATAAATAAATTTTTATTTGAGATTTGTATAATAAGTCCGGTGTTCTCTGTTCTTACATGGTAAAATAAGATGTTCTAATATGTCATGACTGTTATGTGCATTGCTGTGAAAGTCAATTTGTTAATACAAATAATTTTCGCAGTCCACTCTGAATCAAAATGAAGAAAATTCTTCTGAAACAATGCCACAACAGCGACAGTCTCCGAGATATCTACGGAAGTTGATTTCTCCGTTTCCATCATGATCAAAGCACAAAGGACCTTTTGTGTCTCTTCTGAAAGATCCTCGTTCGTTACGAGGACGTCTCGCATCTGCCGTTCGACGTATACGCAGTTGCGCAACACCGGTAAACGGAGTTTTAAATAATGGCGGACGATTACTCGCAATTAGTGTCCCCGCGAAGCCCGCGACGTGGTTATTAACCCTTGCGCAACCCTCCCGCGACGAATAACCGAAGATCGTGATGCACGTACCGATTAATACGGCGGTGAAATTAAGATTTATGCGGGACCACTGCTCGCAATCTCGTATTCGATGCCCGTGCGCGGTGCCGAGCTATGCGAGCTGTCGTTTCATAATCCTCGAAGTCTTGCGAACGTTAATTTCGTCTGAATGAACGCTACCGTGCACCGTCGGCTAGAAATTTCCGAGCGAAATGGCTTTTATCGAGCTTCGAATCATCCAGTGGATAAGCTCGTGTATGGCCAGACATGACGGAATACCGTGCAATTACTCGCAGAGATTGATGGACGATGTCTCGTAAGAAATATGGACAGCTGAAGGATTGAGACGTCTTAATATCAGCTGGGACTAATTGTCGGAATCGTGGAACGTCGAGCTTTGTGGCTGGGGTTATCGAGAAGCCATTGCGATTAGCTCGGCTAACAACTTGCAAGCCCGGAAAAAATTCTTTGGATCGGCAGCCTTCCGTTTTCGTCCTCCAAAATCGTTCTCAACGATCGTCGACAATTTCTGAGTAACGAAAGAATTATTTGTTCAACCGATTCAATGTTCAAATATGCTATATGAGTTCTCTAGTGACTCAGAAGAGAGACGCATACATTTTTCAGCGTTTTATCTTTCGTAGAATTTTTCAATTGTCTTCAATAGGGGCACTGAACCAGTCGGGGTACAGTCGACGTTCGAAATCGACACAGAGCGATAAGATTATGATTTGATAGGTCAAACGTTGCATAGAAAGCTGTGTACCTTCGACGAGCGCAAACATTGGTTAACCATGTCCTCGTATCGACATTATCAGCGTTTGCAGACGCATCGAGGGCTAAAATCGATGGTCAGTCTAGTGTTTGGTGATCACTGGATATGGATTGGAAACGAGCAACATGTAGGATACAACGGGGGCCTGGTTAATCCTAAAAGCTATGACTATGCACGCAGCGCTTGGCATGCACCACATATTCTTGCACATATTCGCCAAATTAAATCAAACATATCCACGATTATGAACCAAGTATAATTATCAAAGCGAAACTTCAGCTGGAATCTTCCAATCAGCAAAGAAGAAATTATTCTTCATTGAATAGTTTACAAAATCTAATATTATCAAGTATTGTTGCTTCGAAATATACGAAATTAGTCAAAGACTTTACAATCTATTCACAACGCCGGTACCATATAAGCAAATCCAGTTGTGCTAAAAATAATTTATTTCAATTATACCATATAATAATAACCAATATTTGAAATTTCATAACATTAATATAATTGTTATATAAATACATTATTAAAAAATTATGTTATACCATATAATAGTAAATAATACTTTATAATATTTTATTAATGTATTTATATTATAATAGAGTTACGTTAATGTAACAAAATTAATGACGCAACGTTAATGTTATTTCAGGTTCATATTTCTTTGCCGTCGTTGAGGGGTTAATAAATCTACACTGATTTAATTTTGTAGACCTCTAGAATAATTTCGCCGGTTACCTGCTGGTTTTAGTTAGTCGATCATGGTAGTAACAGCTCCGCGGAATCAGAGGGAAAACCGGGTGAAAAAGACGACGGTGGGTACGAGCGGGTACCCGACGGTACGACAGTCGGTCGCACGACACCATGATCGCGATAACCGCGACGTGTTAATCGGCACCCGCGATCGCCTCGAACGGGACTCGGACTTATTAACTCGATACCAGCGTCAGGCCCGATGAATCGATCGTGATTCATGAGACGAATGCTCGAGAGCGGTAGCTGGCTACGCAGCCGATCCCAGATACCTCGATAATGAATTGCATCGTCGCCTCAAATGAGCCACCTTCTCTATCGCCACCAGTTCGCGGTTAGCTACTTGTCCGTACCCAAAGAAGATTCTGGCTCCTGGGATCGTCTAATGAAGCTGTCGCTCGCGATCCATCAGCTGCTGATCAAGAAATTAACCACTCGAGAAGATTGTCGAAAATCACCTGGCGTCGCTATCTTGATGTCTTATAATACTTTTTGCGGCCATGCTTCCTTCGAAATCTGAATATCCTGAGGTTTTAGCATAATTTCATAATTAGATAAGAGACTTATTTGAAGTGTATCTGAACTTATTGAAAATGCATCATCCCGTTACCTTACGATTTATTTTCACAGAAACGTGCGAACAATTTAATTTCGCGCGACTCAATGCGTGGAGTTAACAAAGAATAAAGCTAAAATGTTTCTCTTTTTATATAAAAGTTGTTATATTTTCATTTTTAATAGAAGAGATTAATAAAGTAATGCTAACATTAAATGAAAATTGAAAAATGGCGAGCAATGGACGTTTTAAGTTACAATGAAATTAAGAAAGAATTCTTAACATAAATGAAATTATTGAGAACAAAATTTACAAACTATTTCCTTTTTAATATCGTTTAGTTTCTAATAATTCGTTACACAACAATAATGACACAATTTTAGATAGAAAAGAAAGACAGGCGTATGTGTAAACATCGTAATAATTTTGTTTTTAACAGAATAAATGTATATGGTGTTTAAACATTTCAACGTATTTAAATATATTTGAGTTTGGCAGAGAAAATAGTTGCGGGTGAGACTCATCATTTCCACGTAAGGGGTTAAAGGTGGCGAGGTATTCGCTTCGGTGCTGATTTAGACAGTGTTCCTTTGAAAGCAGCGGAAAGCTTTCACAAAGCCAGAGCTGTCGAGTTAGCATAATAAGACAGTTCGTCATGGGTGTTTTTGCGGGCGGCATGTCGCGGAAAAAAGCAGGCAACGAGTGCCATAAATTCCCGCTTAAAGAGCGCTTAATGAACATTCCGTTTGAATGGCGGCTTCTTATTTGCTTCTCCCGAGCAGCGATTCAAAGGCTTTCCGCCTCGATGGCCATTGACAAGTGTCTCAAGGCTGTAATAAGCGTTCGAAAAAGAATCTGCCGTTGATGAAACCATAAACACGGGCTCGCGTACCACCTTCTCTCGCTTCCACTTTCCCAGATAATCCCGGGGCCCCGAAGAGCGGCAGAAACGCGAGAACGCGATGCACTTAATGAACGGCTCGCGTGCGCAGGCGTTTCTCTCAGGCCGCGTGTCGCGTGTATCTTCGGACTAATTAAACGGGAATGATAAAAGAGAAAGTACCCGTCGAACGCTGCCAGCCGACCGTATATTAATTCATATAATTCCCCGGGTAAATAAAAGGGAAACCGCCGTAGAAGGAAACCGAGGAGCTCGAATGGCAGCTGTTGCCTTTAAAGCGTGCGAGTCTCGTAAAATCTCGGGGAAACGCTTAAAGAACCGAAGCGACGGCGAAATGGATGACAGAGGTCTTCGCCGACGAAGTAAAATGTCTTCGGCAAGCTACATTGTCGGTCAGCTCGCTACCTCGGCCCAAGAGGAGCGACAAACTATAGTCCTTTGACGCGGCCGAAACCGCGTTCAGGATAATTTAGCGATCGTTCCGAGGGAATTGACTTTCCTATGCCATCAACCGGTTGTATAATTCCTCGGGAACCGACGCTTCTTCGACGATGATTAATTGGACTTGCAGAAAAGTCCCCGGGACGAGCACTACATAAGCGCTGCATGGTTCGCGCGTGAACGGCGGTGGCAATAACTTCGACCAAATTGATTCCGCCGTGCGAATTCCGGTTCCCAGACTGTAAATCTTCGTGTTCCGAATGTCAAATGTTCACCGCTGCCAATTGATTGCGACCTAGCGGCGACTTTGACTACACCTGCGCGGACTTGTCACGATCGCTTCGGGAAATCTTCAATATTGTTTTTGCTCGGCGCTGTTTCACACGCCCGCGGGAAGTTTAATGATCGCCGACGATGCTGTCTTTCGAGCACTGGGTGTTCCATAATTAATGGCGCATGCCAGCTATATTCATTTCTCAATTTCAATAAAATCTTCCTTTCTTCCAAGACCTTTAGGAGGGGGTTCTCGGGAACATAAGTCGACTTCGCGATTCTCATGCAGAACTGTGAAAGATATTATTCTAGAACTTCTCGTACAATTTCGATTATGTTCCATGAATCCCTCAAATCTTTTGGCTATTGATCAATTCAAATTGTGCGTGTTATAAATAATTTAGTCCACTTGCGAAATTTCACTTCAAAGCTCGTAGTAATAAACAGCTGCAATTTTAAGTCGACTTTAACGCCCTATATAAAAAAAACCAGCTACACTTTTTACATTCAAAAGATGCTGAATTAAAGCCTAAACCCTCAGCAATAGAATGTAAAAAACAGCAGATAAAAATTTTCTTTCGTCTCTGTGGGAAAAAAGTGTCAATGATGTCCCTAGCAGTAGGGTTTAGTTCAAGATGCATTAATGAATACATCATTCTGAAGAATAGACTTTCACCGCAGTTTTGTGATCTTTAACCAGTTAGCTTCATATTTTGTTTAAATACAACACATTTATAAAATATATAATCTAATAACCATTTATATTTATATAATCTAATAATCATTTTGTTCGCGACAAATATGCTCGTCGAGAACAGCGAGCTGGTTGAACAATGTGCATCGAACGAGAAGACGATTGACGTAAAATTCAACGTTTTACGGTAGTTTAATGTAATTAATATTGTCACGGCTGCATGGTTATTAAGTTTCGAATGTATGCCAACTAGCGAAGCATCAAACGGGCTCGGTGCATTCTCACGAGCGGATCACGATTGCAGCTTGCATTGGCCGGCTATCGCGGACTAGCCGAGCGCAAAGACAAATACACGCGGGTTACCGAGCCAAATAGGGCCCCGGTTGCGCCGCAAATGGAGATCCATTGTGGAGTCATTTGAAAAGCCGCAAAGGCTAGGTTCCGGCGCGCGTGTCGCCAGAAACGAGCAGCTCTGCGCTCGCGGTTCGCGCTAAAGGACGGCCTAACGTCTAATCTGCATTTTAAACGAGCCGTGGCTCTCTCTGGCCAGCTCGGCCTCGGCTCCCAACGCTACCATCCGCTTCCCAGATTACCACTTTCGAGCATTTTCTGCTCTTGCTACCGATCATTCAATGCGGTCACCCAAATTGTCTTCCATCAAAATTATAGTAAAGATCTAAGGGACAAAAATTCTAGTTTTTGAAAAATCCACATCTCTTCGACTTTTCTCTTGTTTTTCATTTTCTACAAATTTATAACAAAAACGTTTGAAGCAAATGATCTAATATGCGGTTTGTGATGCAAAATATGTTTTATTTCCGTAACAAAAACACTAGATCTACTGAGTCTTAAACGCGACTAATATTGTTTTATAACAATGACATAACAATTGGATTTATTTAAACTATCCATGATTTTTATTATAACATATGATCGAATGAAGAAGCTCGTACAAAAATTCCACATAAGAACATTTTACGGTATCGGGGATTGTAAAAGAAAAAATGAGAAATCAATCATTTTGTTTCGCTTGGTAGTTTCATTGTTAAGAGACATCAGAACAGGAAAAATGAGAGCAGATAAACAATAATCACAGAATACTAAAGACTATGCTTCAATGATGTTAACAAAGGGAATTATTACGTTGCGCTGCTCCAGATAATTTCGCAGGCCGTTGGCTCACAAAAGACAATCAAATATGCATAAAGCGTTGACAAAGTACAATCTCGTCTTATCAGGAACAGAAAACATGCTACGATAAATATGGACAGTCTGCAGCCTTGCAAATCTTTGTGAGTTTACACACTCCTATCATGTGAAACAAAGTGAAATAAAGCGAACACAGAATTGTGGATATTTATTCATATGTGCATGTTATTCACTTTCAAGCTATAAAAATGAACATTACCGCTGCGTTCGCCATTTCAATACTGCTTCGAATGAATCGAGGCTTGCGACAAAAATTCTAGGCATTATTCCGATTGGATATCAAAGTACACACAGTCGTCGACAAACGTCTGTGGGCACCTTTTGGAACAAGAAAATTTTATCGAGACTGTAGCAAGAAATGTTAAGGTGTTAAAAGAACTAAGTTTCTAGACTAAATGTAAATAAATATTTGCAAAAGTAATAACTAGATGGAATGACAGACAAAGATTTCAATAAGTCACGTCCTCCAACTTTTTGTACAACAGGCAATGAACAATAACAAAACTTTTAGATTTATTGCAACTTTTGGACCAAAGTCGCGATGATCTGTGATATTTGAAATTACTTGTAGCTCATAGCAACATTAATTGATTCACAAATGATAATTTGCCGAAACGTAAAAAATACATTGTTTGCAAAGACTTCAAAAATTTATTAATACTAGCAAACCAAATTGTTCGATAAAATTTTGAAAACGTTATTCCGCGTTAGAAGGTGTCCGCATATATTTGTGCAGGACTGTAGCTCGCCTCTCGCTGGAAACGCAGCTTTCAGTCTTCCAGCCAGCCATTTCCTCCTACAATCAGGTAACAAGTGTCCGCGCAGTGTCTGCAGAAAAACGGCATAAAATTTGCCTGCGCCTCGGCTCGTAAAACGCGAAGGCAGTGCAAGATTGGGATCGCAAAAGCCGAGCAGCCGACGCCGCCACCATCGCGCAGCGATGCTTGACAAAACAATGAGCGGCTCCGAAAGATCTCATCAGGCGGTTGCGGGACCATTGGGGGCCGTTGCGAGGCCGGCCGTGGGTGCTCGTAAACTCTCTCGGTTCCCAAGTGGAATATTACACGGGTTTGCGCTATATTATTCATATCGTCGCGATTTACCGCGGCGGGCCTGTATCGGGCCGAAGGGACCGCTTTCTCGACACTTTATAGTCTCGTCCCGGGCAACTTGCCGGGATCCTGGATCCGGACCTAGCTTAACGATCCGGAGGGGGGCCGCCGGGCCCCTCGGTTCAACTCGCTTTGATTTACACGCTTCCTATCTCTATGTATTCCGCTCTATGTATTCTTCGAGAGAGGGAGAGAGAAAGAGAGACAGAGAGGGAGAGACCAGAGAAGCTGGGCGAGACGCGCAACGACGTAAATTGAAGGGCGCTGGATCGGTAAATCACAGCGCAGTGAAAGCCGGTTAGTTTCGGCGGGCTAGATACATCTCCCGCGGACCGTTTACTGCTAATGAGACACGCGGCGACAGCCACGGACCCCGCTCCTTATCGCCCCGTCCATCATAAACGTCCGGCCCCCTGCCGACACGCCGATTCTCCGTCCGCGGTGTCAACGTTGCATAGTGGGGTTAAATGAAAAACTTGTGCCAAAATCAGAGAACTTTTCATAGAAATGAGACGAAGCAATGCAGTTTTCTTAAGTCAAACCTAAAATATTTTAGGATCAGGGGAAAATAGAGAGAATGTAGTATGAACATTTTTTAACCTTGAAAATTTCTGTCAAACTTGACGTATTCCAACAAGATCGTGATTTATCCGATGCCATGTTTATTTATATTTTTTCGTGACATGTTATATATCATTTCCCGTAGATTTTGACAAGTTGATTTCAGATTCGGTCACAAAATTTATCTACCACTTCAGGTTTTAGAAAAATCTTTTCCAGTTATCCTGTACCCTGTTCGATCATATTCTGAAACATTACACGTCCCTGAACGCCCGCCTCTTTCCATTTCCATTATCGATTCGGATGTACACCGTGGATTCACTGCAAAGTAGGTTCAACTTCGTCTAACGTGATATTGTTGAAGTCAAGGGTTTTTAAACAAATGAAAATTAGTTTGATTACCTGTGACGCACGGCTGCGCAGACATCTATTAGGTAATGTAATATGAAATGTCGGGTTTCTTACCGTTCACAAATTCCAAGGAATTATTTGGTGACTTTATAAATAGGAATTTTTTATCGGAAACTCAAAAGCAAAAGGTTTGCGAAAATGTGTTGAACCAAACGGAGCATATTCTGATTAATAAAACCGGTTTCTATGAAATTTTTAGTATGCGTTTTTTAAATGCATTTTTCGAATTTCGTTACAAGCTCGGATAAAACAATAAGAAACGAGTTTCCATTTGTTATTCCAAGTAATAGCAAAATTTAAAAGAAAGGTATTTCAGTCACTGTACAATAAGCTAGTCTCTCTTAAGTCTCTAAACATTCAAATGATTGCCAGTTTTGAAAAAAGCTATTGCGTTTTAAAATGTGTTCTTCTTGCTAGGGGTTGTAGTTCGAATCATAAAACTCTGTAGCTGTAACTCAGAACCTAATCAATTTGTATTCGAGTTGCCTTCGCGTAACAAGTAAAAATGTCAAGCGATCGTTTCCCAATGAGACGGAGCCAAACGGATAGTCTGAGATCACCTGAGAGGCAGAGCAGCTACCCGGGTGGCCGAAAAGTCGTCGCTCGCGCCATAATCGTAGAAGAATGGAGGCAATGTGTTCGCAAGCGCGCGGCATTGTTCATTCATTTGGTTTCGCGTGTCCTTTTCGCGCTCACGGCCGCCCGAGTCCCGGAATCTGGGCCAGTTCCTGCTGGCCAGCACGGCACAGTGTTCGATATAAACACGCAAAGAAACCGCAACACGTGCCACGCGACACACGTACTCGTACGTGTGCGCGCACACCGGCGACTTAATTAAGCCGCATTCCCGCGGTCCGATTGCGCAAACTCTTCCGTCGCGTGATATGATCTTTCGACAAGCGGCACCCGCCGATTACCACCACCACCGACGACCGTGAGAATCGGTTTTTCACGATCGGTATCGCCACCCCGATGGAATTCGATCGTCGAGAGGGCTGGCTCCCGAATCGACGTTCCGCCCGAGCATGCGACTATATTATCTTTGTTATTTATTGCCGCGACAGAGAAAGACTTTCGGTATCTACGATCTGCGTTGCCGGATTGACATAATGGGCCGAGGTGCAGTTCATTAGCGAACGTGTTGCGCCAGCAGTTAATTCGGGCAGTAACATTCCTGGCGCTGTTAGCATGGGCGCCGAACGACATAACTTAACGCTGCTCTGACAGGAAAATTTTGTTTGATAGTCTACGCTGTATGTTTGTTTTACGATCCTGTTGATAGCGTTGAACGACGTTCTAATGCGAACAGCGTGCGGCGTATTTGAGAAATGTTTTACAGTGTTTGCAGTCAGGATACGTCAAATGTATCGAATCAAGGAAAAGCTGTATATGTTGCTTGACAAAATTCCAAAATATTCGCTGAAATTATTTACAAGATCTCGGAGATTGTCGTCCGTAGTCTGCGTCAAAGTATGCACAATGTGCAAAATGTGTAGGTACGTGTTACATGTCGTGTAATGAGTAGACAGCAGATTTTTATGTAAAATGTATATTGTAATTATAATAAATATCAATCATTTGAATTAGACTAGAATAATGGAGCACTATCCTTAAATTCTTAAAACATTTTCACTGTTCTGAATTCGGTGTACTCATTTTATCGTAATTGCATAAAACCCATAGTCTAATAATAGCCAATATATATTAGTATGTCGAAGAATATTCTTTTATACATATAAAATGTATATGAAATGCTTTCCTCAATTATTCCGATAAACTGTTTGTTTGTCAAAGTTAATTTATACACGGGGAATGACCACTCTACAATAACTTTAAATATAACTATGCAAATCATATGTATTATGCAAAAAGTGCATGTTCAGTCCTGCTTCCATTCTCTTAACTATTTCCTACAAAAATATGAATTTGCATAAACTTCCCCAGCCTGGCCATCGGCAGCAAACGCTGCCATAATAGTAAATCTTCCGACCGAAAGTAATGACACAAGACTAGCTCCTTGACCCGATGCACTTCGATCAACGAGTACACGCGACTGTCAATGGGTCAAGTCTCGACAAATGTCGGAAGTTAGTCGCAACAGTGGGAGGAACATTCGACGACCTCAACTGCGTTCAATTATGCTAATCGAGTCCGTTTTCCCTGGATCAGTATCTGTAGGACGGATGTCGAATACCTGTGCTAGATGCGCAAGAAGCGCGTACATAGGGGTGGGTACAGCGGTATCGTAAAAACTGGCATACCTGCGCACGAATCCTCGTCCCGTTTAATTTCCAGCGACTGGTATGCAGGCAAGGTGTGAGCATTCTACCGGTCGCTTTTATTCAAGCGTTGCGCCGTCTAATTGCTTACACGTTGGGCTGCGCGCATCGATGCACGTGGGCGAGAGACGAGGGGGCGCGCGCATTGCTGCGCAGCCACGCTGTCCTTTCAGAGGTTCTGACGAGGAGCCACCGGAATCTGATGCACGTCGCGGAATACCGAGTTCTTCGCATTTCGCGGCTTTAATTTATCGAGCCTGTCGCCGGTGACGCCACTCGTCCGCCATTAAGGGTGCGAATCACGCGGCTAATGGCTAGTCGACGTTCAGCATTTTTTTCCAGAAAACTCACACAATTTGCGACCAGAGGAGCATCGGAAAATTAATCTGCTATTATTCTAAAACACAGACGTATTTTCTTATTTTACTCATACTCAGTTGCAGTTTTATCGAACATTCCAAGCTTGTATGCAGCTTGGAATGCGTCATGGTACAGCTGCGTTTCATTGAATTGTTAAAAAATTAGCGTTTGATCTTCACGATCTTTTCTGGAGAAAATGATAGTTAGTTATCAAGAAAGTGATGTGAAATCGTTCTTCTGCTATTCCGGAGTACGCGTGTATTCTTCATTTAATTTGTATTGCGTTCTCTACGTGATATGCACCGTGCAAACGAGGACGGTAGAGCTGATTTTTACCAAGTCGTTCAGAAATTGGTACTCGATCTTCCAGATTTTATTTTTATTCTTTGCCAACGGGGATCTTGGAGTTTATTTTTCTACTATTCTAGAATGAGAATGTAATTGATAGGTCGATACGCGCCGTAGAATGCGTCACAGTAAAATTAGTTCCGCCCCTTTCTTCAGAAGTTGATACTTTTGATTTTTTCTAAACAAGTCGAACACCGTCTAATGCAACAAGGTTCTTAGGTTTTATTGCAGCTCTCATCTAGAAATTTACGCTAGCCATACGAACTATTCGAAGCTTAAATTATCAGTTAGTAATTCTCCGGGCAAGAGGTTCGTCAAACGTCATTCACGGAGCAATTCCCGCGGGAATCACGCAGGGTAATGCATCGATTTAGATGCAAACACGGTCGGTGTTTTTAATCCGGATGCACCGGTGGCCCTGACGCAATTTGGAGGCCGATTAAATCCTGGCCGCATTCCGTGCTCCGCGAGGAGTGAAACCGTGGGACAACCCGGTGGCCGGGGCGCATCATTCGGCCGGGACACGTCTCCTCAATTTTGGGGCGTACCCCGGCTCTCGCCGTTGATTACTCTCTAATCAGCGTGATTAACGTGCGGGGCTTGGCTCGCAATTACTCTCCCTTTCGCGTGTAACTTATTTAGAGGAATTTCATTAGCCGCCGCGAAGCTTCCGGCTTGCTTTTAATTAATCGTCCCGATTGTCCGGGGGTCTTTTGAGCGTCCCGTACGGGCATCGAATTGATGTGGGGAGGAGGGGCGCGAATTGCCTTCTTGCGTGTTTACTGGCTCAATCTTCTTAGATTTGTTTGGCGAGTGTGTACAGGGGAGTGTGCAGTTGTATGCGGTCGGCGCACTGTGCCGATAAAGATTGCTTCTTGTGCGCGATTATATTGCCCGTACAATTATCGTCCAATAGCGCCTTGGTAATCTTCGTAATTGTCAGAAAGTTGTTATGGTGGTTAGTAGAAAATGAAACGAAGTTTCACTGAATCTTCGCCTAGTTTTGAATCTCATAAAGCGTTTTATTAAGCAGGATTTTCCGTATCCATTTTAGAAAGCATTTTTTAATAGTAATGGTGATAATAACAACCTTGAGAAATGTTTCTAAGTAATCTCCATAAGTACCATGAACAACGTAAATTAATTTTGTCGATTCAAATACTTGAATTTTCTGGGAAGAACGTAAGAAAAGTAGAACTGGGTGGAGAACAATAGTGAATTCATATTAGCAACGAACATTTATTTTGTTTACGAACGTTTGCATTGATCCCTTTACTCTAGCTTCAACCTGCTTCGATTCAAATCATTTAAAACGAAAGAATATATTTTTCTATTATGAAGACATTGTGAGAATTTAAAAACATCTGACTGTTGTCCACGGTTTATTAAAATCACTGCAAGAGAAAGAACATTTTGATCACTTATACAATATTCGATTCGCATAAAGATCCATAGTCCAGTTATCGTTACCAAGCATTTAAATCAATGTAGACATAAACGGAACATGAACTCTCTTCGTGCGCCAAGAAAATTATTGAAGGCGAAGAAAACTTAATTAGCGTGGCTGTAAAGAAAATAATACGCTAAGTGGTAAATGCAATTGAAGCTTTACCTGTTATTGGAGGGACTGATTAATGATGCTTGCAATTTTGCGTTGCAGGGGAACGAGTCCGTAGTACCAGAAGGCTGGCCTCTGACGTTGGGCAGACGTGGCCTCATCCTGCAACTAGGAGAGCTAGAAGCCTCCGCACTACGTCTCGGGGAATGTTACCTCTGCATACGCAGCGCAGCTGCAGTTGCAACCACCTCGGGGAGCGGCGAAGCGGCGGCTGGTGAAACCGTCGAGCGGAATACCGTCGAGGTGAGTCACGTTCCTTTGTCATTTTTCTTTTATTCGTTTCGATCCGCTGTCTCTTGTCTCCTGACTTCTGGCTATCACAGCTATCATTCCTCCTTAACCTTACGACCCGCCATTTTGAACACGAACTTCGCCAGCGTCGCCATTGCTGTCCATTTGGTTCAGGAAAGTTTTAGTTTTGGAGAGAAGCGTAGGAGCGATAAAATGTTCCCAGAGAAAATAATAGTATCTGCTAATTAACAACTACGATTTAATCAGCGCTTCGCGTACGAATGCAACCAGAAAGCAACAATGCAATCTAATAAATAAATTGGTTGACTTTCGAGATTTATCAAGAATAATACAATTACTGGCTAGAAACGCGGCAATTCCTGCTCCGGTACAATCTATTTATTACTAACAATAAGATCGTTGCCACGTTTTGCTTTCAATGAATGCATTTCGAATACGTTGGGAATAATAATCCACTCCCACAGTACGCATTTAGATCAGTGCGCATTTTTATCGACCAAAAAACGAGTCGTATAAAATACGACTCCTATATACATAATCTGATATAGGCGAGTTTTTGAATAATATTTAGAGTTGAGAGTTACCAGTCATCCTGCAAATATAAATGATGGTCGGGTATTATCCAGCTCTTGGTGGATTTTATGACAGGGTTTTAGTCCGAGTTTTATGGCACGGTTGTAAATGAGAATATTCGAGCCTAAACATCCTTTGGGTCATTCAACTATCAGTTGGCACAGGAAGTTTATAGGTGCATTGCCCTCGAGGGTTTGTCAAGGAGTGGCAAAGACGGGGGTGTCTTTTGGTAAACGAACTATGTTTGCCTCTTGGCAGTTACTCTCGAACCTCAAAAGAGTAAACGTTTCGTTGTGAACACGTTATTGTAGTTAACATATTGTTATAAATAATAGGCTGTGTAAGATGGTTCAAATAAATTTTGAAAAATATTCTCGTGGGGCGATTTCTATGCAACTTAGCTTAAATGAAAGATGGAAGTGTTCACTTTGAGATAGGGTAGATTAGGCTCAAAGTGTATAACAAGTCTATATTTTCTTACTAGAAAATACGAGCGGACTTATTACACAACCTAATACATTGTCATTGAACACATTGATTCCGCGTCACTGACGCTTCACTAGCAGACCTAACTCGAATCTCTCCACAGATCGCAATAGTTTGGAGAACGACGTCGATGAGGGCCCCAGGGTTCCTCGGTTGGGACCGCGAGGAGGAGTTCATGGACTGGCGGGAGGTGTCTCGCAAAGGTCAAGGCGGCAGTTCAGCAGGCGGAGGTGCGAGTATCTCAGGCCCCCAAAGTTCCAGCACCGTGAAGGTAACGCGTCCTCGTCGAAGATCAAAGGAAGAGCCCCGTGCACGGACTCGAGAGGGTCTGCCGGCGGATCATCGTCGAGAGGAGACCCGGTCGATCGACAGGTTGGAGTGCAAGAGCTCGAATGAGAATCACGAGGCTGAAGCCGAGACGGGTCACGCGGTGATGAAGTCGAGGTCGGCGTCGAGCGTCAATACTTGGAAACCGGAGCTCGACGGTGACTCTGAAGCAACGACAACAACAACAACGACGACGACCAGAGTCAGCTCGAACAACTGTTCTAGTCTATCCGGCGACGAGAGCCGCGCCAGAGTGAAGAGGTGCGCCAAGGTGGTCTCGTCGTCGACCATGGAGAAATGGAAGGAGACGGCCAGGTGCGAGACCAGGAGCAAACCTTTGGTCCCAGAGGATCTCAAGACGCCTCTGCGTCTCGATAAGGCTGTCCTCGAGAGGAAGAAAGCCGGGAGCAACGATGCAGACCAGGATGACAGATTGCAGACTGGAAATGTCGACGATGTCAGCGACGACGACCTGCCGGCTTTCATCGGGAACCTTCTGATCTCTGTCGAGAGGAAGATCGAGAGGGTTTCCCTGGACGACCTCACGTTCCCTTGCCCAGCCTGCAGGAATATCGACACAGACGATCCCCTGCTTGGATGCAGGTGCGCGGGGGATGACTGCAGCTGCGGCACTGGAGAAGACACTTGCGACTGTTCCACTTCTGCCAAGAGGAAGGAGCAGTCTGCGAGGAGCTTCGAGGTGGCTGGCATCAAGCACATTGACAGCGATGACGAGGAGGAGGTGCGGATGGGATTCGGTGAGTGATTTTCTATGGTACACTTTTACGGTTGAACGTCGACTATCCGAACTAATCGAAACAACATGACTAATCAAGCATTGATTTGGATACGAAGCTAAATTCAATCATTACTGACTTTTACAGTGTTGCGCACGGATCGCTTTAGATCGAGTTTGAAACGTGTTTCGAATAGTCGAAGTTCTAGTGCATTTGGAACTGTTTATGAGACGCGAAAGCGTGGGATGAATACAATGAAGGCGTCCTTTCGTGACAGAACTGTTAACAATTTTACGGTCTCAAAATTCTAGCAAATTAATTCCTCCTATAAATTAGTAAAATCGTATGAATAAGTATACAGTAGTGTGCGTTATTATAGACTTAAAGTAACTTTTACATTTTTATTGATATCCAAACGAAAACAAGAATGCCCACATTTATACATTTCTATTTTCTAAAATTTCTAATAAAGAAACATATAAACATGACGTTTCGATTTAGTTTTTTACTTAAATAACGCTAAAGATGCAAAAGTTGCTTTGAGTCTATAATTATTCATATCAGTGTACTAATATCACAGTGTTATCTCAATCTGTTGCAACTTCAATCTCAATTAGCTTTAATTAGGTTTCAATGTAGCTGAAAGTGCTTCCCGCGGCAATTAGCTGAAATTTCCATTTGATGATTATTTGCAATATATGGCGAGGCTTTTCCGTTCGATTCGCGATATTCAGAGAGCTTGCACATCGCCCACGACTCGTCCGGAACAACTTCATACGGCGGAATGATTTATCGAAGCCCTCAATGAACTTGAAATTCTGTCGGAAGCGTGGCGTGGGTGGTAAGACACGGCAAAGTGGCTACTTCTCGTCGTGGCGGCCATCTAGGCGCCTCCTTGGAAAAACTTTGACGCCGACTGGACCTATGAAATGTTCCTGGAACGCATTGTGTCTGATTGCCCGCCGGAAACGGTGCACAGTGGTCGATTTCATGAACGTGGGCGGATTAAATTCATTTGCTCGAAAGTCGACTGCTTTAGAGTTGCATTGCCATCGTCTTCTAGAAATTCATTACGTCGTTTCCGCGGAAAACCCCATTAGAAAATATACTTTGCGCGTGACGCGCACTATAAACGAATTCAATTAGGAGTTCGAGTGGTTCCTTTTTTAACAATTTCAACGAGTTGAAAGAAACACAATAGTACTTTCACATTCTTCGAATTTACTTCCTGCTTCGTATTTGATCTACTCGTTTTTGTCGTAAATACGTGAAATCCGCAATCTAGTTATCACTTTCAAAAGTGTCATTATTAAATTGCGGATCTTAACGCAAATTAATATAATATTTATGAAAAATCTGAAGAATTTTTTATGTTAAGTGAAAGTCCTTGCATTATACAAAACTGCAGATGGAGTAAATGTATAAAGATTTACAGTCCATGCAAGCAAGTTTACTAACAATTATTATCACGTATGAGTATCTCTTTGATTCATAAATCCAACTCGAAAAAGAATTGAATGAACAAGTGCTGCTAAAAATGACGATAATTTCAAATCTGAACGTATACATAATTTAAAGACAAATAATTTTAAAGATCTTGAGAGTTTAAAGAAATATTTCTCACCCCTAAGTAGAGATTCGTCGTAGAAAATTTTGCAATACCAATTCTCAGGCAGGAATTGATCAGAAATGGTCGAAGTCGTGTTTGCCTTGCTACGTTCTCGAAAATAGTTATAGTGGCATTATGTGTCGATGAGTGTCGATAGGTTCTCGTCGAGCAACGCTATTAAGCGCTTCTCGGACGCGGATAAATAGGAGGACTCCAGGAACGTATCGGCGATACGTCACGTGTCCCGAGTGCGACATTTGCATTTCGAGAGTTCGTGTTTAATTAGAGAGCCGGCGGACGGCACGCGCGCTCCTGGAATCCCGACAGCTGCCGCGAGACTGTTTTCACACTCGAACGATTTAGAACCGCGCGCCGAGCGGAATTAATCTTAAACAGAGTTTGTTTTCCCGTAGACGCCGTAGACCGTAGACCATAGAACCCGCAACGCCTCTGCGCCTTTGCGGAGGCTGACCAACTTGATTTTCAATTTTAATGCGTTGCCGCCGCCGACGTCGTAGTCATCTTTTTACAGTCATTATTCAATTTACAACGGAGTAGATTAATGGAGATAGCTGACAGACTGCTCGGAACGTGATCGGTGGAAATGTTTGCGCAAATATAGATTCTTCTCTGTTCCGTGAAACCACGAGGAAGTTTATTTTCCTTGGCAATGAAGACGAATGTTTGAAAATGAGATGATAATCTTGCGGAACGTTCATTGTAGTTTTAGATAGTTTCTAGTCTAGAGTGAGTTATTAACTCGTTCTACTAGCGAGGCTATTTAATCATCTAGAACGCAGACATTTCTTCCGACTTGGAATATTTTTATTACGTATGTATGATCTTTTCCGTTTCGTGTGTTGATGAAATTAAATGCATTTACTTGTATAATAATTTATTGAATGGATACAAAAGTTGAAACATTGTTTGGAAACATTGTTTGGAATGATGGTAGGGCAGTTTAGAATTCTTTCGTTTGAGCTTCAACTAGGAAGAATTTTTTAGTATTTTTATTGTGTGTTTTAATAATAATCTGCCGTTTAGTAAATTCTTAATTTGCTTTAAATTGTTCCAGTAATTTCTAACACTCGGGAAATTGTTAAATTATCTAAACTTGATGCATCGAGTCTTCGATTAAATATTTGAATGCATTTGCTGTAGTTTACGTTAGACAGAAGAGTAAATTTAGTCGACGATACAATTTTATAGTTCCAATTGTATCTTCCCATTAAGAAGCAAATGGTCTACTTCGTTGAGCGATTGTTAAACATTTTAATAATAATATATACTAAATATTTTATGAGCATACAAAATGCCACCTGCAGTTGTATTCTAATAGAAGTTTCTCAGGCAATTGTGTTGCCTTGGCAAGTACAATACCATTTTAAATAAAATCGATACTCAATTGCCAGGTCAAATATCTCATCACTTAATTGAATTAAAATCGCCGAGCCTCTCTGCCAAAAAATAAACGGCACGTTTGTTATATCAAATCCATTCTGCTTCAAATAATGAAAATCTCTCGCTCATTCGATGTAGAACTTCGTTCACCAAAATTTCTGAAAATCGACACTCCATTCCCAGATAAAACATCGCACAATCGAATCAAATTAAGTGTTTGACGTAACCTGTCCACATTCCAAAATCGTACAATTGATCGCTGAGCATCTCTCTCCAGAACCAATTGAATAAAAAAGATGTTTGTTAAATCAACTCCATTCAGCTTCAAATAAAATGGAAACCTCTTTTTTCTGCTCAATCTAAAACATCGATTAACCGAGTGTCAGAAAATCGACACGTGATCCCCGGCTTAAAAAAAAAAACGACATCCGTTTGCCGGATCAAAGATCGCACAATTAAATTAAATTAAGAGTGTGATCGCACGTGTCGACGTTGCCAAAAACGGGCGAGGGATCGTCGAGCATCTCTGTCCAAAGCCAGCTGAATAAAAGGGGCGTTTGTTAAGGCGAACCCCGTCGGGGTCGCGAGAGGTTCCGTGACTCGACCGATCTCTTTTCGCGTCCTCCCACGCTCGTCTTCCGGCGAGTCGGTCTTTGGTGCTGCCGCCGACAGGTTTGCGAGGCCGAGCAGAGCGGAGCGGAGCCAAGCCGAGCCGAGAGAGCCGGCGACGGCGACCAAAACGCTCTCGCCACCCACCCGCGCGGCATGTCATTAGCGGTGTGTTTGCGGCAACGTAACAGTGACTTATGGTATTTGTCTCCCCTTGTACACGGCTTACGTAATACGGATCTCCGGCGTGCCGCGCGCAGGCCGGTTTTAGTGTCGTCGCGTAGGTGAACGGGAACCATTCCACGCGGTTTTTTCCGGTTTCTGCTCGCTGAAACGAGCCGGCACCCTGAAAGGGATGCCTGTCGTTCTTCGAATTTGAAGTGAATTGCCGCGACGACGTTGCTTGGAGAACATTCTTGCGAGGATTGTCCCCAATCCGCTTCAGATCGACGATCCCGCCTCGCCAACGTGGTTTTCCAACCGGTAGATGCTGGGTAGATCCAACGCGAATTACGCTTCCAGTCTCCGGTTACCTTGCCTTCTTGGCTTTCAATCTGGTTGTCTTCAGTCTAGCAGTTTCGTCTTTTTTATTTTCGATTCAACTTCTTGAGATTTATAAAGTGTAAGGTATTTACGAAGTACATATAAGGAGTTCTCTAGTCGTCGTTACATCCGTTCAAATCCTTATAAATTTATTTACAGTTTCTTGCCATTCGATCTAATAAGATACATTCTTTTTTATTGGCGATTGAACTTCTCAAGATTTACAAATTGTAAGAAAATTGCCAAGAATAAAATCTGTAGGCATGGCTAGATCCATTCAAATACTTATGTACCCATTTATTTGCACATTATTAGAGTTGCCTCTTCTCATTGCATCTGATAGTACATATATATATATTTATTATAATTTGTGAATCTTGAGAAGTTCAATCGACAATAAAAAAGAATATATATTATTAGATTAAATGGCGAGAAATATATATGTATATTTATTTATTTATTGTCCACTTAGAGTTACAATTCTTTACATTCACATAAACTATCCTAACCTGTCCTTAGAATCTAATAGAAATCAATATTAATTTGGCTACCAAGATACAGAACATAATTTATATTTTAGTCTTGCCATTCGAGGGACGAAAGATAAATATTGATGCAAGATTGCATTTCTGTGTACAAATTAGAATTTGTCTCCGAGGCAACAATGCGGAATTTCAAGAATGCACTGTCAAATGTACAGTTTCTCCTACCCCATCGTCTTTAGTATTGTTAAATTACATAAAAATACAGTGGAGCCTTATACTCGAACAATCAGAAATAAAACCGTTGCACACACTCAATAATATCATTTGCTAAACATTTGCATCCACGGTTATAGGAACCCGAGGCACATCTCGCGATCCGATCGCACGTCAATCCCAATCTGCTGAAGAGCCATTGTCCTTGTCGCGCGTACCATAATCGACCGCAGCGCGGTCTATTGATTTTTCATTTCTCAGCCAATTCAATTATCCGCGAGGACAATTGGATTAATTCAGGCCCGTAATTCCCTTGCTTCCGACAATTGAGTTAGATGGCTTGATTCCGCGCGCGGTTGTTTGCCCCGCCATGGCGGCGGCGGTATTAAATATCAGCCGGCATTAAGGACAATGGCGGGCACTCGACGACGCGGTTCCAGCTTGTGTATGTGTGGTATAGGACCCCATAAGGGTCGTCGATCGATCGAAACTGCGAGATAAACGGAACAGAGCGTCGACGGGAATCTCGCTGTTGTCGTCGTCGACATTCTGTCGTCACGATCCGTGGCCCGTCGGATAAAGTTGTTTGTTTGTCCTCTGTCATGCCGGTCTTCAACCATGCGAATAAATGCCCGGGGAATTACACGGGCCATTACGCGACCAGTTTATTTACAAACGGGCGCACGCACTCATCGCGGGTCTCACAGGACGCGAGGAACAACGGGGCGGAAGGCCATTACAAGCTTCCTCTTATTAGGACAGCTACCCCTGGCGATCGTGTTACCGAGGACTTTCGTACGATGTCAGCCATGGGTGAATCCTGTCTCGATCACCCCTCGGCATTTACGCCCGGCGAAATTGTTTTGTTGATCGAGGTGATCGAGCAGCTGATGGGGGTGCAAAGGAAGCGAGTATAATTTCAAAGATAAATTGTTGCTTCGCCGCGGAAAAGTCGTCACCAATTTCTCGTCGAAATCGAACGCTAAACCTACTTCATAAAAGCGAGAAGATTGAATTCATTCAGATTTTGTGAAGTTTTTATTATAGAACTGTAATAATGAAATCTATTCGAGCATTTTCTAAAAGAGTTTCCGAAGTTGGTAAAATTGTAAAATAAGAAATTGGTCGGTTTAACCGTGGTGAAATTCGTGTCAAAAGCCTATTAAATTATTCGATTGGTCTTGTTTCCGCAAATTTCCTTTTTCGTAGACGATCTCGTAAACATCAGAAACAGAAAAGAACGTCTTATGTTATGTATGAGATGGTTCTGCAAATACCTGTTCTCGTAGATGGTGCTGCAAACAGAAATAGAAGGAAAAGTCTTGTGTCACTTAAGAGATGCTCCACGAAGAGGTCAAATTCTATTATTTACTCTTCGTTGAAACAGGTTGGGTACGATGATGTCAGATTTGATTAACTGACTTTAGTCGGACAAGAATTATTATGTTCGTTTAAAATCTGTATTCCAAATCGAACACACCACATCCAGCAATTTGCTACTTTTTTCGCAAATGTATATCCTGTTATTCTGTAACAGAGGTCCCATACCGTTGACATAGCAAACATTATTATTATCGTTATGAATCGCCTTATGACGTCATATACGCATACGAGTGGGTTAGAATCATAATAGCGAATGTCACGTCTGTCTCGTTGTGATAAACGGAATGTTATTGTTTACCAAGCGAATTTATTGTTAACATAATTTAGAGTCAAATTAATTCATAGTAACTTCATAATTTATTTCATTTGCCTTCCTAACATTTTGATATATACAGTAAATTCTCTCCAATCGTCCAGCTTGTGAACAAATATGAACAATTTAGAAAGAGGAGATGCCATTATTCCTCGCGGCTCGCTTTTATAGTTGTTGACAATCGACGACTATAAAAAGAGGTGCAAGGCTCGAATAATCGTGTCTTCTCCTCCCAAATAGTCCATTTTTGTTTACAAGCAGAAGAACAATTGTAAAGAATTTACTGTATAGACTACATTTTAAGACAGCAGTTAACACTTACGCCGCTCTAATTCTCAGCCATGCGTATATCCGCAGTGAAATTGTTAAAAAGAAACATGTTTAAGTATTCCATCGCAATCGTGGAAATTCTCGGAGTCTCGCAAAAACTGTTCAAACGCGAGCAGCGTGGCGGTCGGTGCAGATTAGCGCAACAGCGAAATGAATCAGAGTCCGTAGCCGGTCGCGACCGAAACGGGCGACCGACCGGCGGAGCATGAAACGCAGACACTATTTTATCGTGGCGTTTAACATCGTCCATTATGTACCGCATGGAGCGCGCCGGTTCCGACGAGGTGAACAGCCTCTGTTTGCGGTAGCCGGCGAGAGCTTGATTCCCCCGGCTTAAGTAGATATGATTGAGGACCGCCATAGAGACGATCAATGGGAGCCACCGGGTATAGGAAACACACGGTCTGCTAGCCTAACGTTCGATCAGGCCTCCTGCACCGAAACGCTTCTCGATTCGATCGCGAAGAGAGCCCGGCGGAACCGGGTGTATCGTAGGTAGCCGTGTTCCCGAAGTGCTGCGGCACAGGCTTCATGGTTCAGTAAACAGGAGAAGTCGTTTTCTTAATAAGACGCCTGCGCGCCGTTCGCATCGGCGCGGCCTCCGTGTTCCCGGTGCAACGGTGTACAGCATCGTCACGGGAGGCCGGCGAAATGTACCGACGATGACATAGTGATACAAGCTACCCGGCTGGCAGCTTTATCTAGACGCCGAGGATAGATCGCGACGTGGAAATGCTCTGTTGCGCAACATATCGATGAACGATCGAGCACCATTCGACGGATAAACGACCCTACGTCCGCGGCCTTGGGATCGCTACCTCGCCAACGACGGATGTAGGATCGCAGAAGGGGTGCCGACCCATCGGGAATCGGCCATAACGTTCTTCGAAGCTTGATCCGCGGAGATGACGGGTTGCTTGGGTTCAGGAATGCGGCTCTGATCTCTGCATCGTAGGCCTGTGACGAGTTTATTCAGACTACGAGGTCTACGTTCCATCGTATAACCCTCCGACGCTCGCGAAGCTAGATTGTTCCCAGTTTGGTTGATCTGGAAAAGTGTCTTTGGTGTAAGAAATACGTTATTAGAAAATGTGTACGTTAATATATTAACGGCTGGAATTAGAAACAGAAAAATGGTTGAAAATATCGAGGAGTTGTGCCAAAATAATTGAAAAACGAAGGAGCTCTTGTCGCGAGAGACTGATTTAACACCGAACCTAACTCAGTCAGCTCTAAATGATCGATTTCACATCTTATTTTTTGAAATTGTAAGTGCTTCTTCGTAAAAAATTATTGAATAAATTTCTTGATCGAAGCATACATGAAAGGTCTGAATAAATTTAATATTTTCATCGTTATGAAGTATTATAACACCACGCCGCTCGAGTTTAGGTCACGGTAGACTATTACGATTCTATCACGACGGATCATAATGATTTGTAGTTCGACGAAACGAAATTTTATATATACTTTGTATATAAATTTTATTTATAATTTCCTGCGAAATTATGAAAGTAGAGATATCGACGGTTTGTGGAAAATCGGATATTTAGCGTACGTAGACATACCGGAGCCACTGTATCTCGTCGATCCGAGCGTAGGCAGTTTTTCGCCTATTTATGTCCTTAAGCGGGGACGAATCTCGCGAAAACGTGTGGGAAGAGCGGGAGAGGATCGCGAACGAACGGGAAGCCGTAGCCGGACAATGAGGCGCGCGCTAATGAAACGCGACAGCCGGCGCAAAGTCACGTCCGATCCGATGGCGTTAAACGCCCGGCAGACGAGTCGCAGGTTCTTCGACGCTGACAGGCCGACTGACGTTCCGACCGGTTTCCGCGCTTTCGTGTCACGCCGATCAGGAACGCTTTTCGGTGATCCCGGTATCTCGTGGTATCCAACAGCGACACAGGAATTTCGGGCTCGTTTGTAGGTCAATTTCCGCGATTTGGCGAGCATTCGATTGCTCAGTGATTGACGATCCAGGTATTTCTGGTACCGCATCAGGAGGTCAGGCACCTTGTGAGGTGTACTTGGAAATAGGCATAGTACACACTCGGAAGTTTCAGGAGTAACTGTTTTTCGAAATGCCGTGCTCGAAGCTTGGTAATATTTTCTGAATTTTAGTTCTCTGGGTAACGATTGACCCCTATGATTGCATTCGTAACTGCGTTGATTATTCGAGTATCGCGGCTTGTTTTTACAATTGCCAATTGACAACAACTATAAAAACGAGGTGGGAGGCTCGAATAATCATATATCCTTTTCCCAAATTGTCCATATTTGTTTACAAACTGAAGGATAGTTGGGGAGAATTTACTGTACCGATAAAACTACTCTACCCAAAGTTTATACTGGAGTGAAGGTCAATTGGGGAGAACTTAGTGTACACGGGAACCTGCTTAGTATCGACAGAAATAAAAGTGATAATTGAATGTTTAGCGACATAGTTTATAGTCATTGTCAGTCATAGGGAGAAAGTGAATGATAGGCGGTGGGGTGATGGCGTCCGTCATTGGTCACTCGATAACCAGTTACCTCCTAGAGAACTTTGCTCTCGGAGCCCCTAACGCAGATACTATCGAGCTGTTATATATTACCGTCGGATATAAAATCGTTCAACGAAACAGTCTCTCCGTTAAATCGCCTTTGGACACCCAACCTGGACTCGAATAACGCGTCAGATCTTTCCACCGGTCGTTTCTATTCACCGCGATCGCTGCAGGTCCTCGATTGTATCCGTGGTCTCGATCATCCGGGGTCGCGAACTCTATCTCAAACAACAACTGCTCTCTGTGATATTACGCTTGCAGCTCGGAAGACATTCGATGACCCGATCTGTCCATCTCGGGCAGTTATGTGGGTCAGCTGTTTGTTAAAGAGAATGCTGAATTTCTAGACCAGAGAGGATCGTGCGAAGATTCGACGCGATCAACAAACCCGATGAGCGTTTACCAGAAAAATAAGAGAGGTTTCTTTGCCGTGGCACGGCCGAAACGTCGTCAGGTTCTGGAAGATTGCAAACGTGTCAAGGGGTCGGGGTTCAATTAGCGTGCTCCCTTTTCTCGCGAATTTTGGCGTTTCTCGGGACGGCGGAGTTCGGTGCCAGAGGAAAGAATTCGCAAAAATGAAGCAGCAGCGAGAATTAGCGTGCAATTAGCGAGATCCACGGGGCTTTGTCGATATAAACGACCGTGGGTGGGAACATCCGGCGGCGTATTGTCCTGTTTCATTATCACGTCGACGTTCATTGACGAGTTCGTTACTCCGGCGGGCCGGGTCGATTGGTTCCATTCTGGAGGTGTCACTGTACTCAACGATATTGCCCAGAAGTATCGATAACCTCGTCGGTATAACGCAATTCCAGAAATCAACTTTATCGATCGAAATAAATATCCTCATCTGATTTTAACTCTGAGAAGCTGTCGAATCAACGAGAGAGACCGACCCTCCGTTACAATTTACATTCAATAACCCATGTGTGTAACGTTTTCAATGTCCGCAAACAAATCATTTTCTCGCAGAAGTCGATTTTAACGATTCCTTTATCGAATGTTAAATAGAAGACGGACCTCTTACAAAGTAGAATTTTGACGACTATAGTAACATAGTAATATTAACTTGGTCTCAGCTGTTTGCTAGGCCGATGCTTCGACCAACCTGGGGACTGTTAACCGCTCCATAATCGTAACTCTCGGCTTGCGAGAGTAAACAACGACCAACTCGAAAACTCGGAGAATCTTTGAACAAGCCGCCGCGAAAACCATCACAGTCGCAAGGATTCATCGTAACGGTTCGCGGTTTCATGGTCCCCGGCCCGAGGGAAGGTTAAACTAGAAAATTGTTCCGACGATGATTACGGCTGTGCAAAGTAGCTCTCGCTCGTTTGATTGCAATCGGTTCCAGAATACTTTATCTTGCGACGTTTCTTGCGAACGGTTCAAGGAGCTTTACGAGCCGTCGGCAATTAATTTTGATTCATGGATAATAATAACTCGACGTTTCCTTTTTCGCGTGACATTGGTCTTTTTGGCGAAGGTTGGTCACCATTAGACTGCGGATTCCTTGCGTTTACGACAAAAATGAATAGGTCAAGTAGAAAATTATATAACGACGTTGGGAGAATTCAAGGACATTGTTACATTATTTCCAACTTGTTACAGTTCTTAAATGAGAACAAGAAGAAACATATTTTTGTCTAACTTACGTTTCCTGCGATTAACTTAAACGATTACTATTTTAAACAAAGATCCGCAATCCAGTCACCACATATTTCGTACAGCAAAACATCTCTGAATATCCATTTTTGTTAATTTGTTAGCCAATCATTATGCGAGAAATTTAAATTGAAATTAAAACCGCAGGAACTTATGGTCCGAGCTAGTACAAATATCCAAAGAGCTCGCCAACTAAAATTCTAATGACCTTGAAAATATAAAGCTCTACCCTGAACCAAAGCACCATGAGTTACTAAAATCTAAAATGTCTAATATATAATAAAATACATAATATCTCTATAATCCTACAAAAGAATGAGAGACCTTTCTGACCGCAGTCGAATCGCCTAATTTATCTCACCGATGGGACCAAAATCAATCCGAGCCTGAGAACCGATCCGATGTTAATTTCGAAGGCTTCGAGCGACGGACACGATGCGACTCTTCCTTGAACTTGACCGATTTATCCGCGGACAATCCCTCGCCGCCATTATCCGGCGGCGTTTGCCATTCGAAGTTACTGAAATCTGGCGCGACTGGCTTCTAGCGGAAGCAGTTAAAGTCGCAAATGGAAACTGGAAATGATCTTCCAAGCGGCGGCGGTGTCGCGCGCGAGTTCGTCTCCCAAGTTTCTCGGGAGAGAAGCCGGCCGTCGAGAGAATGAACGCTGAATACCAACGACCTCTTCTTCTTTTCTCGTCTACTCGCGAAAGGACACGGTAATTGCCGAATCGTTCCGCGTGCGAATTCTATTTGCAAGCCGTTCGTGACGCGAATCGGCCGTGCCCGCGTCCAAGATCATAGACGGATAGGCTCGGTTGGGTCACCGTTGTTCGTGCACTCTCTGCATGATGCACTTGCGCTGAAGATAATGCTGGACTTTTGGCAACGATTCTGCTCGGACGTGCGTCAATGACTCCGGCAACGTCGCGTTAGCTTTAAATTCTATTCGTAGCTTTCGGACACGTAGGGAAATGTTTCGCGGACGTTGGAAGCTTCTTTTTTCGTCACTTTATTCATTGCACATTATGTCGTGTATATTAATTTATATATAGTATATATCTTATGTATTAATTGAATATTAATCTTATATATCAATTGCACATTAATGTTACACATTAATTGCATACTGCATCTTTACAATATATTCGTACAATATGCAATAAATAGTGTATACATTAATTATATATAAGTGTCTTTATTAAATATTATTTAGCTTTCTGGAAATGAAGCAATCCAATTTTTGACACACAAGTATAAATACCTAACTCTTTAAACTTGTTAATAAAATACATCGAATGCTTTCAATAATATTACAACAAAGAAAGGAATGAAGACGTAGGTGCCATTTGGTAGCAAAATGGATCGGTTTGTTCAAAGCAACCGTATAGCAGTTGTCTCCTTCGCGATAATAAAAGGTTCGCGCCGTGAAAGTACTCGCGCAAACGATTTCCATCCGAAAAATAAATCTTCCGTATCCGCAATATGGCGGACGGATGTCACAAGGCCACGCGACCGCGAAAAATCATGGAGCAAATGGCACCGGACGCGAGGGGATAGGACGGAAGAAAGATGGATTGCAAATGGAAACGTTTAAATCGCGAACGGCTCCTCGTAAAGCAAGCAGATCCAATCAACCTTCGGTTACAAGTCAATCCGAGTCATCGTCTTATGGTAATGGACTCAGTTTCCTCGTCGCGATCCTCTTCGGGGCCTCTCCCATTCAAAATCCGCGGCCTCGAGCGATTCCGCGTCCGCAGCCGGCGATTTCCAACGCGGAATCGCGCGTTCGCTGATTTCTCGATCTCTTTGGCGTCAACTGTCTCGCAATCGTGGAAAACTTCGGCCTTCCTCGAATAGTATTAACCTACATACTCGGTTTCTTTTCGTTCTGGTCGAACTGCCGTCGAATGACGATTTTCGATGCTAATTTCGATGGCTAACCAGCGTGAAAACCAGCTGCACTTTTATCTTTAACGTTCCGTTTTTCGCTGGTTTACGGCCCGCCAATTTGTTTCGCGAAAGTGGAGTCGTTTTAATACGAATGTGTACTTTGCAGGTCGTATAACGAATGTTTTCGAACGCGTGGGTTACCACGAATGGTTCTTCAGAATTGGCGGAGACAGAGGCGAGAGGATTCTGGAAAATTATTGAAACGAGACATCGTTTTTAAATAAGTGTTCGCGTTTGTTTATTATGCAGCAAACGCTTCGCCAATTTCTATTGTAGTTTTAAAGGGAAGTGAAAAAATTATGGAAAATTATGGTAAATCGTTGAAGCAAGGAGTCGTTTAAAATGAATATTTTAAAATGAATGTAAGGTGTAGTAAGTGGAGGATCGTTAAATTAAAAGGCGTGAAACGTACGGAAAATCATTCGAACCAGAGAGTTAGCTGAAACGATTTGTATCCTGGTTTCAATTAAATGGCGGTCTTGCTACGTTTCGCAACATTCTGCTATTTTATGGATTTCCGCAAAGATAGCGCACGGTAGGAAACTCGTTGGCTACTGCCTTTGATCTTGTATCGATTTGATTACCTATTGTTCACGTATCGTGTCTAGCCTGGGTATATTATTTCACGGCGCCAGCCGTGTAAACTGGAAAAATCTGTGAATTATAATTGCAGATGAACGCATTGTGCGTGTGCACCTGCGTCGTAAAAATAAACAGCTGCATTATTCATGCGTGTCCGCCATTCTTTAGCATCGGATCCATTATTTTCATCTCGCAGATGTTAATCTACGGTTAATTCATTCGCTCGGCTAATGTCTTCATTTCAACTCTTTCGTTCGAAAGTGAACCTTTTGTTTCGAAATACGGTCTGCATCAGTTTCAAGAAATAGAAGCTGAATAAAACGTTTTTCTTCCTTTAATAAATCTAATAGATTAACAATAATTCATTGACATTCCAAAACCTTTTTAATATTTTTACTATTCCAAATTGCAACCACTCAATTTTCTCAGAAATACATAAAATCCACAGTCTAGTAATTAATGAACTGTGGATATTTGATGACAAATTAAAATTGGCTGCATTCGTTAGAAGACGCAGGAGTCGAATATATATTTATTAAATTTCTTTTAGTAATAACTTTAGTTACAAATGTTTGTCATAAATGCATAAAGTCTAGTAATTACTAGAGCACAGATCTTGATACAAAAAATAAAAATTTGTCGAATTTCAAGAAGAGGAACGTAATATATATTAATAAATAACAATAGCAATAGCAATAGCAATCGGAACAGCAATAGCAGTAGCACCAGTAGAGACAATAGCAACAACAATAACAATAGTCATATCAATAGCAATAGCGATATCAATATCAATAGCAATATCAATATCGATAGCAATAGCAATATCAAGAACAATAGCAATAGCAATATCAATAGCCATAATAATAGCAACAGCAATATCAATAGCAATAGCAACAACAATAGCAATAGTAACAGAAACAGCAACAGCATTAGCAATAGCAATAGCAATAATATGCCAGACAATAAAACAAGTATATGAAATTAGGTCAAACAACATACCATACTACAATTACACACCAGAACCCAAATAGAAAACGATAACTACAAGATATATTGGGACCGAACTATGCAGGCCGATAAAACAGTAATCTATAATAGACCAGATATAACAGTGCAAGACAAGAACAAAAGGGACTATCTACCTCATAGACATATTGACCCCAAGTGATAGAAACATAATAACCAAATATAAAGAAAATATAGAAAAATATGAAATCCTCAAAATTGAAATACAAAGAATATGGAAACTAAAGAAAGTCATAATACTACCGTTCATTATATCAGCCACAGGAATCACACCGCATTCATTCACAGAAAACCTAGTTAAATTAAATCTAATGAAAAAGACACAAATGCACAGCCAAAAAGCAATAATACTAAAAACATGCCAGATAGTTCGGTCGTTCCTACAACTAGAAACATAAAAACACACAATAGAATAAGACAACGGTTAGACTTGGCTCTAAGCCCGTCAATTGAATTGAAACCCAGATATAATAATATCTAATAATATCAGATATAATAATAATAATAATAATAATAATAATAATAATAATAGTAATAATATACAGTATAATATATAGCAATAAATATTTGTATCATTTCACATTTCGCTTGGTCATTCTATTAATAAAATGTCGATAGCGGGGGACAGTGAATGAAAAACACAAATCGCTCGACACACGTGGATGCATCCTCGAGGCGCAGTAAAATGCGGCAGACTCGCGGGACGAATTAGGGATCGCGACGAAGGGAATCAGGAAGTTTATGGTCGTATGCGGATGAGGCTCGCGCTGCGCGTTAGAAGCTTCCTTCTCTCGGATCTACCCGGGATCATTGACATAATGATCTGAATGGAAGGGTGGGGGAGAACAAGAGAGGGAAAGGGGAATGCACCGGGGGACGATCGAGGTCGCTGATACGCAATCGGATGCTGCCGCTGCCGCTGCAGTTGCTATTGCACACGCCGTGTCCCGCGAATGCAGCCGTTCCTCGGTTCATAGAAACCAGACCGAAGCCTGATTCTGACGCGACTCGTATCTGCCTTTGGCAACATCTGCTGAAACGCGCAGTTCTGGAACTCTGTGCGAAACTATGAAACAGTCCACTGCCTTTCTTCGGAAGTTACAGCTTCGTCCTCTTCGTTTTAATAACGCCGCCAGCTTGAAAGTTGACCTTTGATCTTAATTGCAATTTTTCGCGACGCGATATAGAAATCCATCCGTCGTCGACAATTTATACGCATTGCACGCGAGTTGAGAACTAGGGTTTCTCCGGGACTTCCCTATGGTTCAATTTCTTGAAAGATAAATATTTCCAAACGATGCGAAAAAAGTTCACTATTATTATTCATTTTCATTGTACTAAGGTTATGTACCGATTACTATTTTTGGTTCCACATTGCACGTATATTCTGTCCTCCTTAGTTAAATTGTCCTAACATTTCTGATCATCCGAAAACTGAAACTTTATATTAATGAAATCCTGTTTAAATAACTGATAACAAGTTATAGAATATTCTAGCTTCGCTCGAAAGGAAAAATGGCAAACTAGTGGATAAGATATTTTAACTATGGACGGAAGTATTTGTCAATTACTACTTTTTCTTTGGTTTTGATTAAATTGTATATTCTTATATTGACATAGTATAACAGATGTATACAGTGTACTATAAAGAATAGATTACGTATGACTAAGAAAATATCTTCCAAGTCTTCTAGAAATTTGATGTTATCCAGATTCGTTTCTTTGGAAACTCTAACCTCCTTCGTACCTTTAATTTCGTCACAAAATTTGACGGTTCTCTAAAAATCGACAATCGAGAGCTCAGGAAAGAAGTTTAAAAAGCGTGGCTAGACATGTTCCTTTTCATAGGTTAATTTCATCGAACAGAAACGAAGCGCAGTTTCGGTAATGAATTAATTTGTAAGTGATGGAGAGCTCCATTAAATTCCATCGCACCTCTTCGCCGTTTCATACGGAACTCTAGCTGCGCGCAAAAACCTGCGGTCACGTAATCGCGAATGAAATAAGACGTTTCGCAGACGTCTCTCTGCGATTACACTGTCCAAACATCGCATTTGCGGGTACACAAGAAACGACCGGTTGGCCCGTCGAAAGGGAATCCTGGGCGGCAGGGATCGGTTTTTATGGGAATGCGGTCAGGTAGCCCTAATCGCTTCATTTTACGGCGTTTCAGGTGGCCGTGCTACCGGTTAGGTCAATCGGGGGCCTAAGATCGGTCCGAGGAACGGAATCGGTCCGCTCCGAAGCCGGCTGGTCGGAGCCAAGCGCGGTAGGTGCCGTCGAATTTAGGTTAATGCACGTTAATGCATCAAACGTGGAACCGGTTTTTCAACGGGTGTCGTTTCTCAGCCGTCGGATTCGGACGTCCCAGTCCGTTCCAGTCGTTTGTAGTCGTTACGTATTAATCATGCTGCGAGACTCGCTGCTTTGTACCTATCGGCGAACAATGCGATCGATCGAACGGTAACGATTCCCTCTGTCGATCTCCGAAGACACTTATCCGGGGCTCTGAGCCGCCATTGATTCGGCGACACAGTCGTTAACCTGCTGAATGCCTCAAGAATTCAGCCGTACCATAGTAATTCACTTAAGTCAGAATTAGATCAAATTGGAGCAATTTATCTGTGTAAGGAAAAATTTGAAAGTCAACGGATCATTATCGAACATTCGATAGGTCGGTTCTTCCATCTTGCAAAAATGTCAGCGAGGATTTGAAATAATATTTTAAATAATGTTATTTGAAGTATGATTAAAACCATGTAAGAGTATATGCTGTGTCCATGTTATCGAAATCATTGAAATAAATCAAAAGTGCTGTGTGTCCTGTTTCTTAGACTCGGAGGGAGACTATTGTTACCTGTGATAAAGAACCGCAGTGTAATGATAAACGACAAAGACCGCAGTAGATGGAACTAATTACCGCAGAAACGATGAAAGGCGACCGTGGAACGGATCGCGTCTGAATTTTTCCGCGTCATCGTGACAGGAAGTTGATTGCTGGTTGCTCGGATCTCCGAATTCAGGCCGGGAGACCGGCTCCGGCTCCGGACAACTATATTACTCTAAAACGCGTGTCGTGGCGGTAATCACAGTGATCGGTGCCGGCGGAGACAAGACAGTCCGGGATATAATGATTGCAATTAAAACGAGCGATCGTCCGGCACGTAATTATCGGGCACGCACCGACTCGGGACATTATTTACGCAGACCGCGGTTTGACTGCGATTAACGAGAGGATTTATCGCACGCGGCGGACCGACAGCCGCGGATTTCTAATTTCTCGGGAACGAGCATCACCCGGGGGCTCGATCGCGTCGGTCAACGATCTACGCGGCTTTGCGAACGATTAAATCGCCGCTGATTGGACCACGTCACGCGAGCCGGAACAGCTGATTTTGCTTTCGATGTCTTTGCGCGATGAGCCGAACTTTCGGTTACTTCTTTCCGAGAAACGCTCCCGGAACACGCGATCTCTCCCTTTGGGAACGGTTTTATGGGTCGGACGGGATGTCATTGTTCTCTGTCGCGCATTGAGAGCACAATAAGATTGTCCTTAAGTGGATTAATTGGATAATGATCGGTTTTGGGCGAGTCTTCGTACGATGCGGATTTTTTCCGAGCCGCGGTATAATGGACTTTGTTCTACACGTGTCATTATGTCATTTTCAGCCCTTTTCGACACGCAGTTTTTCTGACTGGGTTGTAATTATTCCAAGGGTTTATCAAACGATGATTTCAAGGACTGTTGGAAAATTTAGCTCATGCTTTCGCAAGCAGCTTTGAACTGTTCAGTTTTCGTTCAATTATTGTTCAATTATTCCAGGACTATCAAATTTTGTATATCTATTGCACGGTGTATAATCAGTAGACTGCGGATCTTTATGCAAAGTAGAATTGTTCTGCATCAATTGCACCGATTGGAAGTCGAACAGGAAGTTATATCTCCTTTGAATAATTTAAAGATTAAGACGTCACGACAGCAGTCGAATTCTTCCGAGACTTTCAATATCTTGTGTTTTCTCCATTCATTCTTGTCATGAATGCGTAAAGTCCTCAGTCTTATAATCACTGTATCGTAATTGGAAGTCGGAGAAGGTAGATAGAAACTGTCTTTCAATAATACTTGTTTTTTTATCGATTCTCTGAGATTCTTTAAATCTTCCTTCAGTTTTTAAAAACTCCTTGACTCAATTTATATCTCAAAGAGTGACAGGAAAATTTGACACCACTTTGACAAATCATCTTTTCCAATTTTCCTACTCTATCATTATTTCCGTTTTATTGCATTTTCTCGTTTGCAATAATTACCTTGTCAAATGAACGGACCAAATCTACGTACATGCCACTGTGTGTCGCAAAATAATCTGTCACAACGTTTCTCCTCCATCAAACGCACTTAGATTCTCCAGGGAAAAGCAAATTCTCTGTCGATCTTTGGGAATGTCTTTAAAAAGATTGGAAACTACACAAATGTCACCAGTCTAATAGTTACTTTTCGAACGGCGTAATGATGGCGATTAGGCCGTCGACATCTTCGATTTTCCAGTTATTTTAATCAGTTTCTCCGGAAGATAAATGTCCCGGAATAACAGAATACGCAGTAATTGTACACACAAATTCCTGGACTATTCCCAACAATCTTGCATTGATTCGATTACTCATTGTTCACGTATTATGCCGAACCTTTCAAAGTGCAGCAGATTTAAGTACAACAAGATTTAAATATTACTAAATTTCTGTAAATAAAAGATTATATCCAAGGAGTCGTTACTGTTTTTCTGCAATATTTTATTATATTATTATATATTATTTAATTATATTTTTGTTTCGGAAGCCATAATTTTTGTAATCTTTTTCATCTTTATTTGGAACATATTTTTTAACCATTGTCGGAAAAGTTATTTCGCATAAGCATGCGTGTTTAATTTAATAATGTTGATTTTGATTATAATTAAAATTATTGCCAGGGCACCAGGGGGTGGTATTCGACACGCTTACCCTGATCTACCGCAACGTTTTACTCCGATGCCATTCAGATCAGTTTCTTCGGAAAATGAACGTAACGCGAAACACAGCTCGATCCGGTGATCGACGAGTTCCACGAAATCGCGGCCGATAAACCGCAGATAAATAACTGCGATTCTTTGGCCGTCCCTTATCTACGCTGTTAGTTCCCTTTGTTCGCCGGATAGTCCCCCATCTCGACGACGCATCGGCCCCCATTGTCTTCGCGAGACTGTTGCTCCTCCGCTGGCCTCGTTATCCGAGCAATTAACGCCCGGGCCGTAACGAGTCGGTCTAACCGCTGAAATTTCCATGCAAATAACCGGCACGGATGTTTTGATACATTCGTGCGAAACGTCAGACGGAAGGAATCACAGGCTTCGGTAGATTGTAGCTTCGGAGCTTCAGGATATAGGGGATGTCTTAATTGACGGGATTATGGTTGAGAAATAGCCTGGTGGTGCTGGCGTTGGATATTTCCACCAGGGGAACGGTCAGAATGTCGAATTTATTGACGATGATAATTAATAGCTGCGCGTTATAGGATTAACGATCTCTCTCGCGGACGATTATGGCAGCTATGATCGACGCGATGTCCGTCTTCATTCTGGACGAGATTGAAACGCTCGACTTGTGAAACCACGATGAAACTGGCTGTTATTAGACTCGAAACTGTTAGGCGAAACTGTTATAAGTTTCTGTATATTGTTTTCTGTTCTTGTCACTGCTCTCGTTCAATCGAGATTAAATATGGAGTTTAGTGGAGCCAGTTACTGTGCCGTGTTTGCGGACTTCTTGTTACTAAAAACAACTTTAACGATTTAATTGACATTTCTTGAGATCTTGAAGGTAAATTTCGAAGATTCTTTTATCCATATAAATTTTCCCATGTAACAAATACCGAATATTCGAATATCAGGAGCTAGAAAGAAAGGATTCTGGATCCAGCTACTGCGAGTCTGTGCTTTTACAATAAAAATTTAATATTTAACATATTTTAATCAATTTAATTTTCTATAAGAAATGTAACATAATAAATCTCAAAATTCACATTATAGAGAACTGAAATTGAAACTAAAAGTATTCAAATAAATAATCACTCTTTTATTTGTCCGTAATCTGAATACATATTATCAATACAATTAACATGTACTGGATATTGATTTTCATTCGTTCAGTATCTTCTTAAGCTGTTTCATTTACAACAAATTTCGCGAATTCAGTATCAAGAAATTGCAATAACGTTTATCGTATTTCAATAACTTCCGTCTTTTACGTGTATAATTTGAACACATAAATAATTAATTGAATTTCAATAATAAAATTCAATATAAATGTAAACTTAATCATGCTTGAAATTAAACTAGAGGCACAGTAATAGACTACCCCACAGTAATTAACTGCACCATCTTCAATGCATGAAGTACGATTTTCGTTACCGCATTTGATAAATCGAGGATGAAACCGACGCGAGTTAAATTCTGTTAAGTAGTTAATATCGCGTTCGTTCAGATCGTTCCAGCGTAATTTAACAGAATGAAAACTGATCGAAACCATGCGAATTGTGTACTTCCTTTCAAAGAGCATTAAACGCCAGGAACGAGTACATAAACCGCAGTCTGGTTACAATAATTAAACCGGGAGTTTCGTGTTTTTCGTGCAGTATCCCTGGGCTAGTTTACCTCACATTATATAATATTGAATGAATATTCATGCGAGTAAATGATATAGGTTATGCCGATCTAGAGATATAGACATTCATACCTGCCTCATGAATAATGTTAATTAACGATACCGGGCGATTACAGGCGTGCACTCGAGTTTTTAATTTCGTGTGCAACCAGTCTACTCCTGTTCTGTCGTTAGCCTCACAAACGAACGATAATCCGAATAAATTTATTCCAAGTACAAATTTTAATGATCTTCAAGATTTCTTGTTCCGTCTGTAAATAAAGTTTCTTCGACGCGTAACGATTAATGGGCAGTTACATCCTATGATTGTTCATGTCACTAAATTTTATTATGTACTTGCATAAATGCTGGATTGTGTAATATAAAATTAGGCTGCGGATTTGATGAATTTCCAGTATTCTTTTTTATTTCTATATACAATTAAAACATAGTACAAACTTTAAAAAAGAATTAATAAATTTTGTTTTTCCTATTTAATTTTGCATATCATATAATACCGTTCGTTCAACGGAAATGAATTCCGACCGGCGTCACGCCTATGTATAAACTTAGTACGACCGCAAAGGGTTAAAAATTTATTTCGAACTATATCTGAAAATCGATTTACAAATCTTTGTAATCTGAGTAGTAAAAGTTCGGCGCAAAATGATGCTCTCATTTAAATCATCGGACTTCCTACAGCGCGGTCGGGCCTCATTAAACGATGCTACTTTCATCGGTACTTTTGCGCGTAGTGTTTAACCATAAGGACGAGCCACAATAAACCATAAACTGCCAGCGAGGCGTCTTAATTGCCAGCAATTAATTTGTCCACGTCGTGCGGGTAGAAAGCGCGCTCTCCACGCTACAAAATGACGCGCGCAACGCGCGGTGCAGCGCGATGCTGCGCGGCGCGCGATTATTAGAAGGCGCAAAAGATTCGTGCGTATTCCGCGCCGTTCACCTTCTCCGCGATCGCGGAGGTGGCGAGGGTTAAGAGGTGAAATTAGAGGAAGCCATTCGACCGGGGGTCAAATTAAAAAGCGGATCCCGGCGATTCGTTGCTCGTTTCCGAGCGCAACCGTCAAATCCCGCCGCGACAAGACGCGTCGGCGCTTCCTGTTTCGTGTCCTTCCTTCCACTATAAATTAGAAGTACCCGCTTGACAGAAGTTAATTTACATCTCAACTCTCGATCGCGGAGCGGCGACAGCCCGAACGATTTCACTTTTGTTCCGAACAGCATTTACGCTGCATTGTATTGGGTGAGCGCGAAAGTTTTGATGCGTTTTCCTATCAACAGCACTGCCTTCCTACGGATTAATCCGCTTACTATCTTTTCATTTTTCCGATAATAGGTAGAGTTGTTTTTCAAATGATTATACAGAAGATGCTAGTGTAATTCTCCGTTCGTTTCTGCTATGCTGGTTAGTTGTACAATTTTTGTCGTATACATCAAGTGCGATACAAATCGATTACGGAGGAATCTAAGGAATATTTCTGTTGCACGATGTAATTATGTAAAATACGAAGGAATTGGAGAAACGTTTACGTTCATAAACTATGATGCCAGCACGCGAGAATGTTAATGGCTATAAATTCAGCCTATTTCCACAGCTTCGTTAGTAGATCCAACCTTGACAATGCACTCAATACGTCCAATAAAATTGTATCCCGGAGCCTCATATACGCTGCACTATAATGTGGCTTTATAAAAAGATTTAAATGCAAGCATATAACAAAATTCTATAATACGAAACGTTTCGACAAAAGTGAATGTATAATGTGATACTATGAAGCGACAAAATCATTAAATTAAATGAACTAGAAGGCATTAACTTTTGCACTGATAATTACTTAATTCGCTAATCTACATCGTATGGGTGAATAATGTCACAATTACGTGACGTGTAAGAACAATTCTAATATTTCTCAAATGTTCTAAGATTACTTTATATTAACACCTTACATGAGGTTATAACTAGTCTGCGGATCTTTATGCATTTATGACAAAAATGTATACATACATCGAATAGTAGCTGAAACTTCCGATGAATTGAAACACATCTTGCAATTAATGCAGACAATTTTTTATTTTGCATAAACCATTTTCTACCGCAAAAGATTAATTCAAAACTGAACAATTTTAAGAAACAGTTTTGCAGATATATTTTGATTAATCAAATGCAGTCCGCAAACCGAATTGCATTGCAACTCGTCGTTTATGTCGAACAAACAACAAGAAACCAGGAGGGCAGAATTTGGTACTAGCGTCGGAGTGTGAAAACACGTAGCTCATGCTCCCTATCGTTTTTCGTTTCACGATGGCCAGGGTACAGGGTTGGGCGAAGTTATTCGATACCCTTTCTCGGGTGAATCGCGGTCATATTTGTGCAACTGTCACGAAAGGACTTTTACGCGAGCCCCATACGGTATTATATCAGATTACCGAAATCTGCTTGGTATACGATTCCGTATAGTCGATTGAGATGCAAACGTGGACGGAGATCGGATCCGTAAAGGATGCGGGAGTAACGAGATCCCTGTTGTCTCCTGTTTCAGGAACGAAAAAGAGAGCCGACGACGTGGTAGCGCCCAGGACCATTCACGACGTACCGGAACACGTTCTCACGTGTGGCCTCACGCTTCCTGGTGAGTACGGAAAAGCATGACCCAAGATTCTCAGCTGTACTAACCACCTTTCAGTCACGAATCCATTTCAACGCGGTCTATTCGAATCATACGCTAGAAAATTGCAGAAAATTCACCGAATTTCATCAACTTCCTACGCTACATCTATTAATT
>CM052161.1:8473029-8498230 GCA_028455555.1 Augochlorella aurata | reverse complement strand
AAAGCGTTCACCCAAACGTTCCGTCGGTATTTGCACAATTGCGTTCGTAAAATTATCCTCGCGCTCGCAATTGGTCTGAAAATACAATATATTGCAGCATTTTAGGAAGCCTCGAGGTTGCTAGACGAAGCTTCATGCTGCTAAAGCTTTCAGTTCCCCGAGCTTCCGGCGGGAAACAGCGTCGCAGCGGCTCCGCTGCAGCCGAGACTGCATTAGTGGTTGTTGCAACACGTTTAACCGGCGCTTATTAAAATTTCCATTAAGCTGGTTCGAGATACACTGTTGCAGCTGTCTCCACGGAAAGATAACGCGGCGGTGACCGCGGAGGAGTATGCGGAAGCCGGGTCCGGGGCACACCCAGCCACCACGTGGGCCTGTTAAGCTCTCGGTTCACACGCCCCCGCATCCTCGGCCGCCGCATCTATTTACGTGGTTGAGGACGCTTCTCGCCGATACCGCCCCGTGAACGCCACCGAACCATTCTCCTCCTTTGTCCTTCGTCCTTTTCCCCGAGGCTCTCAGCTGGCCGGATCCTAACGCGGATCTGTCTAACTGTATTCCAGCGCGGGTGCTTTGTCAACGATTAACGGGGGAAAGGTGTGTTTGCGAGTGTGTACGAGTGCGCGCGCGCGCGCGCCCGCGTTTCTGTGATTGTGCTCGCGAGGAAGGTCCTCGGGAAGGATGGGAACAAGGCGGATATGTGGGTCGATGAAATGAACGCGTGGGAAATACTTTTCGTGCGGATCATGTTGCACGGGGTGCGCTATTATCTCTTGGTACTCTGTTTCGTACGAGAGGGAGGGTCTAGGGAGTTTGACGAGTGTTGAACGAAACCCTTGCAGCGATTTGGTAGCATAGCGCTGTAGGGTGCACTGCTCGAGGCTAATTCGTTGACTGTTACAGAATAGAAGAAGTGTCTAAGGATCTTGAAAGAATTTGGTGATCCAGGTTCTTGGCGCAATTTGAGGGTCTGTAGCTGTAGATCGTTTGCGAATGTCCTTGAAACAAGAAGGGTGTCTAGAGACTTCGTCTAAGGATCTCTTTTAATTTGTGTAGATAATTGTTCGCAGATGTCTGCTAAGCTATCAGCGAGCTGTTCGTTTGGCTTATAACAATCAATCAAAAGGTATCGTGGGGTTCAAATGAAAGTTAGAATTCTATAGCAAGCTTGTTTCCACGGAATAACCTCAGCAAGTCTGATATGCAAAAAGGAGCATTCGGCTCACGGGCTGTGTTCTGTCCGGTCGTTCTTTTATGATTCGTTCCGTTCCGCCATGCTATTAATCAGTCTTCGAATGTTACAGAGAAACCGAAAAGATTCCGTGTCTGAGGGATTTTTTAACCGGCGAACAATTATAGCGATCGCCTATAGCGTAGAAAGTAAGAGGCTCTGTGCTCCAAAATACGATGACGAGTGAAAGGAAAAGTAGTATCTCTCGTTTCAATGGCTAAAGTAGCTCTCCTCGACAGGGTTCCAAATGTACTGGGTGTCCCTCGCGTTCTAGGATCCTCTAAACCTTGATAAACTAGCTTCAATTATTTCAGTATTTCAGAGGCTTCTCGCGGGGATTTAAAATTATAGAGATCACTAGAGTAGTAATTATAAAAAAAAGTATACAAATTAACATTTCTTGTATAGTTTTAGGATAAATAGATCAGTATATAACTGGTACATGTTTTTGAATTATTGTCGTATTACAGATATTCCTTTATTTATGTTCATAACCTTAGAAAATTTTAAAAGTGCCAGCTGCGTACTTTAAGTTGGATTATCACACAGTTAATTTAGCATAAATATATTAAAAAATGCATGAGAAACAAATTAGAATAATTTCGACATTTGAAGCATCTATAATTAGGATTTTTATTTTCATTAATTTCATAATAAATTTAAGCCTTCAACGTTCGGAAAATATTTAGTTGTATACCTAGAAAATTGAACAATATGAAATGCAAGAAGAAGGTCATTCTCTCTCCGTAAATTCAGCTGAGATTGAAGTCTCTGAATCATTTAATATTCTCAAAATCTTCTTCGACCTCCACATTCTTGAAACTTCCTAATTGCCGCATTATTCTTACGATCTCTCTAAATCCTGAGCGTCTTTGAACCATGCTAAGACTCCATTCTCCCCGAAGGTTTACGTCCCCCATGTCTTTGAGATATTAAGTCTAATATCTTGCGGGCTGCCCGTATCTCCAAAATCGCCTTAATACCCCCGTAATCTCCCGAGTGCTCGGCGAGTCTAGCAACCATAAACTCCCCGAAAATTCCATGTCCACCAGAGCTAGGATGCGTCACGCCATATCCGAGCAGGACATCTAGACGTTCCTTGACTACATCACATTAAGGATCCAGGGTCTTCCGCGCCCAGACAACATCGGTCGAACGTCGATAGTGTCTCCGACATTTCCCCCGAGTATTTCCCCTTCTGGTCGTTCTTTCCTCTTTCCGTGTTGCTCGTATCCAAGGATGTCTAACTGTATTCCCGTACTTGGCAGAGAGCTGCCGCTTTGTCGCCGATTAGCTGTACGAACCTCTCTCCTCTCCCTCTCCCTCCTTCTCTCTCTCTCTCTCTCTCTCTCTCTCTCTCTCTCTATCGCTGTTAATGCAGGAAGAAGAGAAGAGCCGGTGAACGGGGTAATCGCTGCCACGCAGCGTCCGAGAAAACGGAACAGATAGGGAGCGATAACGATGTTGAGAGCTATCTGTTTTAATTGCCGCGTATGGTACCCTGTTTTTGCGGCCGGATCGAGCAAATGAATTCTTGCGACGTTACTTCGCTCTGTCCCTTTTATCGTTTTTGCCAGCGCCGTTCAATAAGGAAAGTGGAATGCCTGTGGGAAGCCTGTGTGTAATCTCCGGAAAAATACCCTAACAACCTATATCGAATGCACTGGGTGTTCCACAACTACCATCCAAATCATTATCCTCGAAAAAACATTTCGAAAGCACGGATTTCCTCTTTCGCGACCCTTTCTTCGCGAAAATCTGCTCCTTGTATTTTAGTGAATTTAGTATTTTTGTTACACCGCTTCACTCAGAAGGTGATCTCTCCTATGGATCTAGTATAAAGTATTTTTACGTACTGTTCGTTGAGTACCTTTAACTTATTCTGCATCATGATTGAAATCAAACAACAGTTCAAATACCTTCTGTTTAAACATTGACTGCCTCATGGACCGTATGGGACGATTACGTTAACAAACAAGTAAACCAATTTTAATTAGAATCGGTTAACCCATTACCATACTCCGGCGAGTCTGACTCGTGGTGGCTATTGCTGGTGATATCCAGTTAACATCAGGTATATGGAACCTGTCAAAATGATGGCTGTTTATTATGGCTGTTAACATCAAGTTTATGGAACCTGTCAAAATGATGGCTGTTTATTTAATGCACAGCGTGTTAGAAAAAAGGGTTTCAAGATTTTAAGGATTATCGGTGCTCAGCGAGAGGAGGTGTCCAATCGACATAGGTCCAAAAGTCAATCGTTTCGACAAAGAATCGACTTTTAGTATCTAAGAATATTTGATAACGCGAGTGAGTTTCTCTGCTACGCATTGAATGTAAATAGAGAAATTGATTCAGAAGTCTAACAATCTTGTGTTGACAACCTTGAACGTACTGTCCGTTACTGAAAAGATGGCATCATAGAGGAAAGTGTAGAACGAAGCCAAGCCACCTATGTTAACACCTTCGCAGAAGTAGAGCAAACATGTTTCTCTTACTGGCAGAAATGATCCCTTCCTATTGGCCGCAATTTCCAGGAAGCGAGCCGATTGTAAACAAACAACGCCTCTTGACTCCCGTCACTGTCTCGCACACCGTGGTCTCCGCCTAGCCTCTTCCATTCCAGACTTTTGATTATTATTGACTAAGTTACGCGCTGAGCAAGAGACGCGATTACGTGAAGCGGGCGACCGATATCCCTTACTCATCACGTCGATTAGTTTACTGGTCTTCTCGTTACCAATAGAAATTGATTTCGGGAGGTCACAGTCAAGTGGGGACTACGAGATACCCCCCTATAAATGTCTTTGTAATCTTGTATAAATTTCTGCAACTTCGTATAAATCTCCTCGATCTCGTATTTTCTGTAATCTATTAGAAGTCTCTACAATCTGTTATAAATCTCTATAGTTTGTCATAAATCTCTGTAATCTTTCTACAGATCTTCGAATTTCCTGTCTCTTCAGAATCATTTACGGTTTTTTGATTTTTCTATGTTAGCAGAATTCTGAATCGAGTTCCCACTTTTTCAGCGAATCGTGCAACACCGAAAAGCGATACCCCGAGTGCATTTTTTATGCTGTTTCCGATGCAGAGTAAAGACAATGCACCGTAACACGAGTACAAGTATCAGCTAACTTCTTGATGTTGTACGCCGCCGTGTTTGCATTTCTAAGTAAATACAAGCTTCCCGAACCAGGTTCCTCGGCACGTTGCGTTCTTCCGGCAGCGCAGAACTGTTCTCATCTACGCCAACCACTTTGTTTAATTAATGTCACGCGTTTCCAGCGAGCGGACGTTTCGCACGACTTATTTATTTTCACCGTACCAACGTATTCTTTCGTGCTTCCTGTGTCATAAAGAAATTATCCTCCAGTTACGCTATCTTTTCCTTCATTATCGTATTATATTGTTCGCCGGCAATAATTCTCGGGTTACCTTCAGAATAGTTTATCCGGGATCGTTGCATGTACTCGCGCTGCATGCTTTCTCAGATGTGCTTAAATCCTGGCGTTCGCGTGGATCGATTAGAAATAATACAGTTCGATTAAGGAAGTTATAAGATTTAATTGGGATTCGTAGAATACAGCTTCGTCTATCTCCATCTCTTAAATTCACCTTTTTTATGGATAAAAAAATCGTTAAAATACTTCGATTCCTGTACTGGATTAGATGAACATTTTCCAATTTATTAAATGTCGAATTCTTATCTGTTAATTTCTTATTTGCAGAACTTGTTCTTACATTTATCCATATAAATCAATGTTTATCATGAATACGTCCATTAGTTTTATAACGTCCACAAAATGTGCAAGACCATTTGCGACCGCACTCAGAGCAGGTAATCGATCTAAATTAAATTCAAGTTAACTTTCATTTACGGTTAAATTCATATTAAAATTGAACTCAGATTCATCCGTAAAATAAGCGAAGGTTCATAAAATATACAAAATCTTTTATGGGTACTACAAAATTAAATAACCAATCTGAAGGAAATTTAAATGAATTTAAATTAGATTACAGTTTAATGATATGTTCAACTCGTTTTGTTGTTAATTGCAGTGCTCGCTTCATTTTACCAGTAACTCTTGTAATTTCCCGTTGCAATAATTTCAAGACCGTTACTGTCTCCAACGGATTTCCATTGATCGTTATGACGAGTGTTATCCATGCGATCGAGGCTCGATCAGGAAGACAGGTCGCGCACATAAATCGCAGATCGATAGATTTCTCCGGGTAAACGGTTATCGGACGGTGTAATTCGTACCCTGGGATCCTGATTGAGTAGGAAACGACAACAAATTAATAACTCGACAAACCGTTTAGCGTCGATTCGATTTAATCGCGCGTTGCGGAGGTCTGTGTTTTACTGGACGGGGAAATTAGAGCAAATGAAGGTGTGTGTATCCTCGGACGCCTCCGAGCGATGAAAAGTTCCTGGAATACGTTAGACAGACCGGCCAACTTTCGAAACAGCTCGGAACCGTGGCCGGTCTGCGATCGACCGATCCGGATCCTCGGCGAACGATCCATCCAGCTTCCTCTTCCTGCTCGTCCACGCCCCTTATGCCCAAGTCGTTTCATTCAGCTAATCGGCGACAAAGCATCGTGATTACAGTTGCACAAGGACCCAAATTTGAGCAACGTCTGTAAAACATGTCGGAAACAATTAATGGATTCATTCCTAAAACAGTAGTCCTAACAATTAGTCGGAGGAATTAATATTTAGTATCGTAAACATTTTAATCGTGCTGTATTCATAGAGGTTCGCATAATAGGACTTCGCTGATTATTCTCATCATTTGAAACTTTTCGTTCAAATAACCGGACACTTAATTAACCAAACACTTAATTCTTTTCTCAGATAATACCAAAATTTTAACCTTTACAAATCGAGGGACAATAATTTGATATATCCTAATAAACAAACTATGTTTGGAAGAGTGAAGAAGTACCAAATGCATTTTTTAAATTTTCATTACAGGCTCAGATAAAAAAGTGAGAAAACGACAGTTTTTTTACGTTTATTAATTCCAAGTAATAGTAAAATTTAAGTAAAAAGTATTTTAATACAGCGAACTAGTCCTTTTAATATTTACAAAAAAAAATCAAGTCATTTAGACTAGTTTTAAGAACGTTATGCCATTTTAAAAGTGCTGACTCAATTTTGCTCCCCACCGTATAAAACAGAAATATTGATATCAATTAATAGATACAAAATCAAGACGTTGGTGACACGTGACCCGGTACAGATCGAATATTTTCCGCTTCACAGAACTATTCCAAGCATTCGCGAAATTTTTCGCGAATCTGTGAATGGTCCTTGAAATTTTATTTGAGCATTAACGTGCCACAATGTAGTGCCGGACAATGGTATAGCATTATCCCGAAGATCATCGCAGCAATGGTATGAGGATACCATGACACATATCCACCGCCATTATCGATGACGGATGATTACTATTATTTCAGAGATCGGATCGACGTTTGCTAGTTTACTTTCCAGCGTCCATGAAGGTATGCGGCGTATCTGAAAACTCCAGATGAAAACTTCATTCTGATAGTTTGTGTTGACATTTTAACGGTGTTCAACATTATCGAACGTGTACACAATGTAATACTAGACTGCACACTCATTATGCGTTTATAGCGTGCACAATTTTCTAATAATCAGTACGTAGAACAATCGAACAGTCTAATAAGCTTTTCGTTTCTCTTCGAGCTTAATGGTACATTCACCGTACGCATTTAAATCTTCAGTTTAAAATAATAGTTAACGATGATGGAGTCGCGCTCCGTAAAATTAGACAGTCACGCCTGCGATCGTTACATAGTAAATCATACTGTAGAGTAAATATCATGCCAATTAATTAATATTGCACACAAAACCAAATTTACGAATGCATTTCTCTGTACAAAAATTATGTTTGTTGCTCATTAGCCGTTGCACTTCCAAGCATTGCATCAAGCACTCGCGAATAATCGAAACTTGAATAAATAAACGTACCGAGGGGCTGGAACAAAATATTCGGCCAACTTCCAGAAAAATCTCCAGACTCCATGAACGGTGGCTGTTGTAGGGATCGGGCAGCGTGGTTTACGGCCTAATCCACTGGTCCAAGGCATAGTGAAGCACTTAGCTCACCGGAGCTTACGCGAGAAAGCGATCCGCTCTTCAGGCACGCTCGTTCGGCAATAAAGATGTTCGCCGAGCCATTGACCCGGCGACTTCCATAATGTTCCCTCCCGCGGCCTATCCGAGCGATATTCTATCGTCGACGTTGCTTGAAAAGTTCACGGATAATTATGAACACGCCACGGATTAGAAACCGCCGATGAAAGAGTAGAAACGGTACACGCGGGCGATAATTACGCCGCGCGCGCTGAGACCTTTGTCGTCGGGAACCAACCAGGATCCAGGTGGTATTTCACTCGGACCTTTCGCGATTGATGATTCGGGTCTTGGATTGTGTGTGTATATGTGTGTAATTGACTGGATTAAACTATTGACGAGGGTCGATTGGAAGATTATGAGTTAAACGTGTCCCGAGCAGCATGTGTTCCCTTATTAATACAGCTCCGTCATTGTAAACATAAAGTGTCAATTTGCCTAATGATTTCTTCTTTCTTTCCACTTCATACTGCTCCGAATAAACATTTTCAATTGCCTACTGCAGTCATGGATTCGTAATAAAAGAGCGTTTGTAGAAAATAGTGTAAGTAAATGTAAGGAGGAAGAGAAAACACTGCTAGCAAAGCTCCATGTAATTTTATCTTTACACGTCCTTATGGCCACAATAACTTAAATAAATAACAGTATTTTATGATGACACATGAATTTACGAGAGAAGGAATTCTTTTTAGAGAAGAGCCGGTATGTGCCACATCGTAGATCTAGAAAGAACTGAACGCACAGTTCCTTTATTTAATCCAGTAACCATGCATTAGACTTAGTCTCTGATTGTTTATGCAAATTCGAATTTTTTAAGGAAACAAGTAGGCCAGTGGGACCTGGACAGACTTTTGTCATGATTAGTTGATTCCGAAAATATATTTTTTATTTTGCACATTTTGCATATTTGAAAAAATGCTTCTATTAAATTCGAAATATAAGTCATAAGCAAAACGTTTCCTGATACTTAACATTAGACCAAATAATTAATATAGAATATACTTAATATCGTACGCATTTCCATATTTTCCTACATATTTTTCACATTTTCGTGCACAAATGTCGTCCGCATTTTGCATGTTTACAGTGCATAAACATTCGCAGTCTAGTCATAATTAAAAGCAGAAGCGTAGTGGCGAGGCATTTCATCGTCCGGATCTCGGCCAGGACGCACCTGGCTGAAAAACGGCCTTGGTAAGCACCACCTGGTCGGACCCCGTAGCCTAGCGTAGGTGTAACGCCGACTGCATACCATCTGCATCGTTGAAAAGCGCAGTACACAAAGCGCTAATAATTCTTGCCGGCCGTAGCGGGACTGCAGACGACCGATGCGGCAGGAATCATCGGATGCACCGGTGCACGCACGATAATTTATCGACGAAAACCTGCATCGCCTCTCCATGCCCGGACCCGTATAGACGAGTTATGATAATGGCCGCACTTATGCGAAGACGAGGCATTAGACTAATTATCTATGCACGGTTTGCGGTACTTTGTTCATTGTGTTCGGGCCCGGACGACGTTAATTAAAGACGCAGCTAAAGAACCTTTCCACAGCCCGGTCATTATTTGTCCCGGCTTGTTAATAATGAATTTATGACGATTGCGATGCTGGTGTTGCCTATTCGGTGCTTTCGTTCATCTTTTTGCTTATCTAATGTTGTTTAAATACCTATGTTAATGAGCTTTCTACCGCGGGCGCGACTAACGTCCGCATGAACGTCCGTGATGCGAGAAATTGCGGGGACATGGAGTAGAATATAATGGGACGCTAATTCTTTTGCATGTTAATGGCTCGGTTTATGGTCCTTTTGGTAATTACTCTTGACTCGATTATGTAAAAACTATTTGTGTTCTGTAATATACTGTTCACGGTGTTTAGGAAGCAATACCCATGAATGGAATTGATTGAGGAGCTTCTGAGAACGTGATTAGTGGTGGCATGTCGTAGGAAATCTTGCTATGTGCAGTTCAATGTTGGTACTATTCGACAAAAACATTACACGCGGAAACTGTGAATGTCAGCGATAATATTTTATGATAAAGTTCGAATTTGTTTAAAGGGATCGGAAGCATTGTTTCTAGATGGACGGGTTCGAGAATTTATAATGACATTCTTATTGGAAGGATTTCATTAATTATCTTTTTACATACGATCGAACTATCGCAAAAAAAAACACTATGAGTGAAAATATTTTACAACAAATCGGAAATGTTTATAAATGAACACCTTCCCGAGTGAGATGAATTTGACAATTTTTATGAACACTGTGAACGATCGGATGCGATTGAAAATTTGGTACAAGTAGTTTTTTAAAGCCTGGGTAATCCGGACATTTGCATTATTTTTATTTTGTATTAATATCATATTAAATTGGTCGTGTTAAATAAACAAAATTCAATGCTGGGAACAGTTAATTCAGCTGACGATATGTATTGCTAACAGGGTCAATGTGTTGCTAACAGGGACCCTTACCGCGAGGATGTCGGAATAAGTGCAATCGAATGCGGTACAGATTAAATGCCGCGAACCCCACGCAGGAGAAATTTACACCATATCAGACGTCATTTATCAATTTCGAAAACAATGTAGAAATTTGTCTGGCTTCGAACGATCGCCGGCGAGATTTTCAGTGGTTGTCGCGAGCGAAGTCGAAGAGAGCGGACACGACAGTTTAAAAACCGGTTAATGCCCGGTGGAGTCGGAACATTGTAATTTTCGATACTCGATAATGACAGATCCGGGCGTCGTTTTAGGCGGTGGTTGGGCCCGGTGTCCTGCTACGTGAGCAATTACGCGGCGAGCAGACGGCGTACACGGCGTGCACACGCAGTCAGAATTCAGGGTACGACCCAGATCCCAAGGAGCTGTCCGGCTAAGGTTTCGCCGAGGCCAATCGATAATTCCTCCCCGGCTGATCGATGCGCCTCGCCCGACTCTCGTTCCCGCGCGGCTTTATTCGTCGCGGATTTTCCACGCCGCTAATTGCCAAGAATATCGCCGTTCTTTGCCGGTCTTCGCCGCATCGGCCGATGGGAACGCGTCCAGCTAGAAAGCGGCGAATTTCCTGCTACCTGCTACTCGCGTTTCCACGCTTCCGATTAGAAATTTATTGACCTAGACATTCCGCGAATCCCGGGCAACTAATGGCCCCGTGAAACTGTCCGTACCGATTTTTCTGCCGCGTAATTGCTTATACCACAGCTGCTAAATATGAAATGAGAATCGCCGTGCCTGGGATCGGAGCGTGCGTGAACCTGTAAACGCACACTTATACTCGGCATGATTTAGTGACGATTTAATTTTATGAGGTTTTGGTATATAGCGCAAGTTTTAAATGTAAATGAAGTTACAAGTGGTCTTGATGATTGTTCAGATAGCAATATTTAATTGCATTTCAGTAATTGTTTACAGATTTCCTGAAAAATACATTTAGCTAGATTCAGTGAGCCTTTTATTACATAAATCTTAACGTGTTTCGATTGAGATTATTCATTGGAAGCTGAGTATCCAAATGGTATAAACAATAAAATTTGATTTGCTTTTTGAATACTTTTTACAAATTCTCACTTTCATTATACGTTTTCTAAATGTCTAAGAAAAGAATAAATTTCTTACATCGATTAAAAATTTCCTCATGAAGAACATAGAATAGTATTACACCTAGTTTTCATTACTGTGCTGGTTACTTTGCATTTTACAGAGTTGCGTGTAGAATGAACGCATAAACATCCGTAATTTAATTATAACATATATTTAAGAAAAGAAGTCTGTAACGAAACAAATCAGAAATCAATTCCGACGGGTTCGGCAATCCTAGTATTGAACGTATCACCAGCAAACAAATCAATTCGCTGTCAACCGCAGGCAAGAACGAGTGCCCGGAGCGACTCGCAATCGTCGCGAATCGTGGAATAATAAAGACGAATAAACCTGATCGAGCGAAACGGCGTCTGCGAATCCCCGAAACGAAAAGGACAAAGTTGGGAATATATTACATTGATATACACGCTGTCTCATTAAGCGATTCAGGCCTGACGATCGCATCATTCATCGAGCCGATTACGAGGCGAGCGAGACAGGGAGAACTGGAGAAAGAGAGAAAGAGAGAGAAGGCTGAACGATCTAACAATAAGTTCCGTAACGAGGCAACGAGAGAATCAGCGGCGTAGCCGGTGATCGCTGATTAATGGAATCTCCGATCGCACGATAATTCCCCGTTTGATTAATTCACCGATTATTCTCCGCTCGGTTGACTACGAAATAGTGATTCGATCCGATCGATCGGACAGCGTATTCCGCCGGCTGATTGATCAGATAATAATTCGCCGGGCGTTCGCGATCGAGGATCGAAGATCGAGGATCGGTGGATCGGCGGATCGAGCGAGTGGGATCAGGCATGCGGCCCGCTCGCATCAGGAAGCGCGGGTTGGTTCTCGCTCGAACGCCTCTCTCGACCGGGCCCAAGAAACGTGAATAATTGAATGAAAGTACACGCGGCGGGCGATGACTCGCGGCGTGATTAATTAAACGATAATTCTCCGTTTCGCTGACCGCGATACCGAACGGGCCCCCCGTATCCGCTCGAGATCGCTTACCCTCGGCCCGATTAAGGAATAATTACTCGGCCAATTGAAGATCGCGCGTGTCGCTCTCCGCTACGAAGGATCGAGACCGAGATTCGAGGCTACCTATCGACCAGCTGACCTTCTAAGTCGGTCATCGATTTAATTGGGTCCGCGGGGCCTTTTGTTGCGACCACGTTTCTACTCCCGCGACGACTGTCTTCGGGTCTGTCTCTTTTGCTAGATTCATCTTCACAAAGGGAACTGTGTCTATCCAATCGGGCGAGCCGGTAAATGCAATGTAGTCCACCCAAATTGCGCACCTCCTGCAACTTATAAAATATGCATTGGGCAACAAATTTTTCAATACAAGAGTTGCGTGGTTTAAAGGAGCATAGAATGTAGCGTATTTATTTTTTTTTATAGGTGTATCCGTTCCGGAGATTTGAAGGCTAATTTTTTTTTCTTAAATTGAATATTACATTTTTTTATATGATGTTTGCAATCACATACCTTCCGCTATCAGTCGACGATTAATTATTCCGAATCAAGGGTTTCCTCGATTCCCATTAATCTAAAACTCCGTGACAAGTATACTGGAACATGCACTTCCCATGCACAGTCTGCCTGCAAATTTGAATTTCCAATTTCAAGCTGTCAAGCTAAACACCTACCATCCAGCCATGTCAAACCACAATGTAGCATAATAACGGAAACATCAGTTTCGTGGAATGACGTCGTCGCGGGTCATAATTCATTCAGGAAGCCACGTGACGTCGGGATAGGAAGTGGCCGAGGGAAACGATGGTCGAGGAATGCTGGTGGCTAACCACTTCGATCCGTTTGGTTCCTCATTACATTTGCCTAGAGTGTGACACTCTTCGTTATAGAACGTTACTCATTGCAGATTACTTATTACAAAACATGAAAATCATCGGACTACGTTTAGTAATTTGGAAATAATTTACCCATACAGTTTTGAACTTGAAAATCAATTTTACGGGAATATTAATCAATCTTGATATATCACGACGAGTTTAAGAACTCAGATAACACTCTTAGACAATAAAAATAAGACCAAGTATCATTCTTAGTCATTTTTTAAACCCAAATGTTTCTCAAAGTAAAGAAATTGTAATATTTAGTCTGCTGATGACATTTACATTTGTAGACATCTATATTTATAATGAAGTTTCTAACGAGAGAAAAATTCAAATTATTTTAAATGACGATAGTGGCGAATAGTTTCATTTAAACAACAAATTTTTATTATTTTAGTAATGTCTCCTTACAACGCAAAAAGAAAATATTAAATTTTCATCGTAACCATATTTTTATACCCAAGCAGTTTTAAAGATAAATAAATAAATACGGAACCACTTATCTACATATATAAGGGGTGTTCTCACTATGAAGGAACGAATTTTTGTCGATAATAAAAATTTTATCGAGCTCCCAAACAAGCTTGCAGAGTTTCAAAAACAATGTTAATAAATCTTTTATAAATAACAGTTTTAATGAATCGACAATAATATCAAAATCTATAGCGAAAAATAAATAAAAATTTTCGCAAAATTTTCGCAATCCTCCCAGATCTGTGATTTTTCGAGCACTCCAATTCCTGCAATTGAGTGTAACGTACCAGGAAACGCGGCCCGCTGGATCTGAAATCGGGCACAACGTGAAGTAATTGATCAGCGATCATGGAACAGTCTCTGGACGGCGACGGCGCGCATGTTAGAATTCCCGTCCGGTAAATCTTCAGGCGGAATTTTCCGCGCGTATCGGCCCGAGCAGTTTAATCTCGCGCTCGGTCAATAATATTTGCATAAACATATCTGAAAAGATATTTCAACCCGATCGGTGGCCGGTCACCGGAGTACCGTTAAATCGAGGTCTAAATGAACGCGCAACGATTACTCAAGAAGCTCTCCCCTTCTGCTGGTGAATGAGAAACGGGACCTAAATTGGCGGTTCTCATCGGCTAGTCCCAGGCGACGAACGAAAGCGAGGATCGGCGGAGGCAATTCCAAGCGACACCGTGATCACGGCGACGACGTACAGTGAAATTTATTAGCTTCCCGTAAATTCACCTTGACACTAATCACGCCGCGCAGCGGTGAGGGGAATGACACCGCCGGCAGTCAGACGCAACACTGTTTCCCCTTGGAACGCGACGAGCTATTTCGCCGAATATCAAGAGAACATGATCCATCGATCACTATAATTGAAACGCATTGTACGAACGCAGCTTTTTTCTGGACGGTTCAGGATGTAATAACGCCGAAGTATTCCTGGCAAGAACTTAATGTCTCAATCTTTCTTACAAGTTGAATCAGTGTTTAGCTTAGCTCGAATTAGTCTCCGATATCTGGTATTTTTAATTTGTTGGAACACGTTAATGGAGATGTACTACGAGTGGCGAAAGTTTCCATGTTGGAGCGTGTACAATTTGAACGATATAAAATGTTTAAACTGCTGTAACGAATCATTAGTAGGAACAAACGAAAAGAGATACAAAATACTATACATGGAAGAAGAATGTTCGAGTCTACGTTTATCAGTATATAACATTTGTGTACATAGAGAATGCATTATTTTAATGGAAAGAAATTATATTCAGTGAAATTGTTGTAAATTGTCATTATCAATCGACCGCCATTCGCAAGATTCGATCAATGTTTTCTTCCCAGTAGCGCGAAAGAACGATGCCAGTAGTATGAGTCAACCATTGATCGGGCAGACCATTGGATTCCGATTGCAACTTCTTTATCTTCGCACAAACTCGATCACTCGCAACAACGAGGCAGCTAATCACAAATTAATTGAGATCCCCGTATCGTTGTTTAAAAACCAACTGTCCATTCTAAATCTTTAAAAAAAAATTGATTTCAAGTTACAGCGACACTACTTACAAAGAGGCGAAATTTTAACAGTAGAATTCAATGTAATTTCTAATATTAATATTGCTTGTTATTGGTACGAATAATGGCATTCAATGACTGAATGCAAAATTTTAATCAAAAATACAGATTTTCCAAAAGGTAAAAGAAAATCATTATGCAATTTAAAAAAGATTCTAATAAGGAATACTTTGCAGATTCAAATCTAATAATTTTCACAAGTGATGAATATCTTCTAGTATCTTCTAAAAATATCTTCTAAAAAAATATCTATAAATATCTTCTAAATATCTTCTAGTAACTGATATATTAAAAACATTGTCACAGTAAAATTAAATCATTAACACACCTGAGTGAGCTATTTTATTAATTTATTGACAAAACACGATTATCAAAAATGATATTATACTAGAATTTAACACACAGGCAGTTATTGATCAGCTGTGTATGTATAACATTTAATCAAATTAACGAGCCAATTTTATTAGATGGAATAAACGCACACGTATGTCGACACGGCGCAGCCGATTTTCTCAAAGAAATCGAAGACCAGCCTCGGCTCCCAGGCACTTGAATCGCGGCCACGCGTTCCTAAACGCGTGCTTCAAAGCGTCTAGCAAAAAGTTTAATGAATGCACGGATCGGGAATCGTCGAAACAGTACTCGGTCGGTCGCCGTGCCAGCAGCAGCAGCAGCAGCAGCAGCAGATCGGTATCGACGTCCAGTCGGTAGCTCCGCTGAATAATTATCGGATCTGCGGATCGTTGTCGCGACATCTGGTACGCTCGATTGGGCCCACCGATGACTTATTCCCGGCGTTAATTGCGCTGATAAGCGGCCAGGAAGCGTTGGATTGTTTCGAACGAGCGATCGGACGATCGTAAACGGCGATCGGCGTCAGACTCACACACCTGTGCGCCGTTCTTCAACGTCGTGAACGCTCTGCACGGCGATCGAGAGATACCGGACAGATGTAAGTCGGCCCGTGGTGAAAGGCGAGCTGATTTTTGGAAATTAATGGGATCGGATCTAACGCGATAGCCGCGCCATTGTTGTTGCTCGGTTTCCACCGGTTCCGACTGTTGTTCCAGTCGATTTTATTGTTTCATGCATGAGCGATCCTACGTATTAATTGTTTTACCGTACTTTGTGGACCAATCAAACTCAATTAAATTTACTGTACAAACTAATGGGATTCGGTTATTCTTTAATGGAGCTCGTCTTTAAGGGATCGATCAACGTGTTTCCTGTTATAGCAGAGCTTTTATTAAACTAGCTCTATGCATCAAGTATAATGAGATATCCAATTTTAGTACACCAATTTAAATATTATACATACCGTATTCAATTAATTTTCCGACGGGTGCACACAGTTTTATATATTTTGTGGAAGTTGCGTCTTAGTTTACCGAGAAGGAAAATTGATTAAGTATGCGATAGATATGCAACATGTTGATTATTTACAACTGGTAGATTAAATATTCTTGATGCATACAATTCTTCGAGCATCCTCTCATACATTTCTTTCCAGACTCGAATAATCTGATAGAAACTCTAATATACCTCATACATTAATTTATGAATATCTTTTTAATAATTTTTTTATGTATTTTTTCATTATTTAGTATCACTATACTAGTCTATTTTTGTCACTGAGTAACGGATATTATAACACGAGTATCATAACAGTCTCATTATGAGTATGTTAAGACTAAATTTTATAACCCGTATATACTAAATAATAATAATAATAATAATAATAATAAGATGAAAAGAAAGGATCGAACAGTTTTCGAAAGTAGAATATATTCTCAGAAAATGGATTTTTTCAATCGATTTCCGAGTCAGCCCGTAGCTATCGAAGCACGCGTATCTCTCGGTTGCCAGTTTCAGAAAACGATCGGTCGACGTAGTTTATACCTGGCCGCGGTTCAACACAGAATATCGATCGTTGGTCTCCGGATCAACGATCAATAGAACTCTAAGAGATACATTCGATCGCTCTGGGAGCGTGACGTACGCCCACCCGCCGGAGACCCGTTATCGGCGGCTGTTATCACCGATCTGCGCTCCTGGAACGAGCAGTTCCGCGAAACATCGTGGCGATCTCGTTTCCTCGGGAAACTGACACGATACTGGGAAAAATCCAAGTCCTAGATCCATTCTAGAGGAGATCGGCGATCGATTCTGCGGAACTCCATTTAACTTTCCATCGAAGTAACTCACAGAAATACGAGAACAAATAACTTAACGTTCGAGGAGCATGAGCTAGCAACAATCTTGAAGACTCGAAATACTGGTGCTCGTAGTAAAATTCATTGTACTTTTATTCTTCTCGTCTTGAAATCATTCAGCTGAGAATTGAGATTTCATTTAGTGTTACTTTTTGTAAATCATCTTAAAAGATTTCAGGTGTACTCTGATATCTATTGTGTAATCGTTAGACTAGTAGAATGCTAGTGTAGAATGCGTTTATAATACGTACTTTGTAGTAAATATTTTGTAGTACATATTTCATAGCACATATTTTATGATACATATTTCATAGTACGTATTTTGTAGTACACATTTTATAGTACAGTAGAGGTTTCCTTATCTGAATATTTATTTTTACAATATGTTTAGACAATAGAACATTTAATTTTACAGCACATACTTTATAGTACACACTTTATAGTAAATATTTTACAGTACATATTTTATAGAACATATTTTATAGTACATACTTTATAGCACGTATTTTATAATAAACATTTTATGACACATATTTTACAGTACATACATACTTACAGTACATACAGTACATATTTATAGCAAGGTGCAAGGAAGTGTCGAAAGGAATTTTGTAATTGGTAAATTAAATTTATTTCTACTAGTAAATAATAGTAATTACAATTCTAGAAAAGGACACAATGACATCATAAGATAAATCCTCTGAGACCCATCACCAAGAACTACGAAGGTCCTAAGTACCTAAGCTGACTAGCCCATTGTCAAAAGACTTCAACCCCAGAGTCTCCCAAACAGAAACAAATTCTGTCCTCCAGTAAGAGGACCACGACCTCGCTCAAATATAGATCTCCTCCATCCATTACACGATTACCAAACCCCGACTAATCCCATAGCAAACACCGTCGCCACAATCTCCGGTTCCCGTATCTCGTCTGCGCACCTTACACATCTCCCACACATAGCCAGACCCGCGGCTTTCATCAGCGCCGTCAGAGAGCCGCTATCTCGCAGCCCCACGAGTCCTTTACAGAAACGAGCTATGCTCGAAAGAGGGAACAGCCTTGAAGACCAGTTCGCACGGAGGATCGTGCCAGAAAACATTCTCGACGTAGAAAAACCAGCCGAAAGTGTTCCGTCCGCACACACGCACTATGTCTAGATGCTTTCGAGCGTGTTCGTGCGTGGCTAACGCGCTCGATCCAATCCCATCCGGCTGATAACCATAATCACGCAGGGGCCCGGAGGTGTGCCGAACGTGTCCGCGCTATACCGCGCTATTCCGCGCCGACTCGCGAGGATGATGATGCGTGAGGGCCCGCCTTTCTCCGTTTCCTGCGAGTTCCGCTGCAACGCGCCAAGCTGACTGGGCCCGCGTCCCAGTTCCCCCACTTTTCCGCAAGAGGATCGGGCCCCCGTGGCGGGTCCCACGCCCGCGCGCGCGATCCTCGTTATTTACGAGTAGAAACGGAGGGTCGAGGGCGGACCGGCTGGCCTGTCCGAGCGCGGAACGGGATCGGGCTGCTAATTGGCGAGCGAATTTTAATCGATCGCGAGAGGAACGTGCTCGCGCCTCCTCGCTGACGCGATCAACACTCCCGGGAACCGAGGATGGGCTATGGGAAACTGGCCGTTCCACATTTTCTTTCGCCATGGTTCTACCGAACGTCCCATTTCGTGGCGATCGCAAGAAACAGTATTTTTATAAATAATAGTAAATTGTTTCTTCGAGTGGAAAATAGATCTGTTTGCTCGCTTTATGGCGCGGTGTTCATATTCACCTTAGACATATCATCTCTAAGAAATATTCGAAGTGAAAATGTGCACATGGATTTTAATTGCCGTTCATTACGTTACGTGATTCGTATTAATGGTTTTATGTGAGGTGGAGGCAGGTATTGGAACGGGATTGTTTTACTAAGATTACTTTTATTATGACTATTACTCTGGAATGAACAGTAATAAATACCTGGTTTAAAACGGTTTGCTTCCGGTGAAAATGAATTTTTAATAATCGCAATTTTTAGGACCCTTATTAGCAAGTACTTGTTAGATAGGATACGCAATATGTATGTTACGTAATATACGAAGCACCTATCGGACTTAAAATCCTACTAATTGCAAATTTTTACAATCTTATAAAACCATGGACATCCGAGAAACTGTATAAAATGGGCACTCTAGTTATTGTTCAAGAGATGCATGACACCAATTAATAGGATGCAAAATACTTAGGATGCAAAAGATTTAAAATATCATCGACTATGATAAATCGCAACTTTCTAGTTTCAGTTTCATTAATCAAAATTACTTCGATCTTGTCGGAATTTTTGGGATTGATTTTCGTCACTTAACCAAGAAACGATTAAAAATTCAGTCATGCTGTTGAATTTCAATAAATTAATCTAGCAAGTAGTTTTTTATTTTCTACCTGACATGATTTAATCGTAATTTATTTTGTCTTTTCTGATCGTTATTGTTTTCACCGAGTTGAATCATGTTAGTTAACGAAAACATTTCACAAACAAAGGACATATTTTATACCTTTCTTTAATTAATAAAAGTTCTAATTAAAAGAAAAAGAAAACTCTATGTTACAATTGACCGATCCAAAGATGCCAATCTGAACGCATTGTCATCAAAAACCTAAATCAATACATAGTTACATTACATAGTCTTCAGAAAATAGTTTTAATACAAGATAAACGTAAAAGTTTTCCCGCGAGTCGCACTCCTCATTTTCGCGACTTCCACAGTAAAACGTGTCGCCCTCGTTTAACGATCCATTTCTATGATCGATCCAGCGGCCAGCTAATTGGCCACCAGATCTCTCCCATGGTTTCTCGGGAACGATCACGACGGAATGATAAAGCTCGGGTGTGGTTAACGTCATTTTAACATCGCGACGTGCACGGGGGTCGGGGGTCAGGGATCCAAACACACGTACCTGCCCTCTCCAAACGCCGTATGGGACACGTTTCGCTGATGGAAAGTTCCGATAGCAGACTGGGCTCCCGAAGAAAAAATCGGTTCTAATGTCGTTCGGTTTTCAGCGATCGCGAGGGGTCAGACCCCCGGGAAGTTTCCGGAAACTGTTTCTCGATCATTAAAGTCTGTTGTTGTTTGCAATGGAGGTACCAGTCGGAGAAATGAAAAATCTTTATAGGTTGACATTTAGAAGATTCAAGTAAATTTTCCCGAGGTTATATTCTATCCGGGAACGATCTATAAACATTTGATTAGAGATATGAATGTAATTGGACTTGGATCTTTTCAGTTTTCGTGACTCGGCTGGTTTATTGAATGATTGTAGTCATGATCGGAGCCTTTGTTCCCGGTGCACGTTGCTGCGAACGATTTGTTTGAACGAATTTAGCTGACAGATGCGGACAATGTCGGAAGTAGATTCTCGATGTGTCTGACAATGGCTGTCTGGCTCTACTACGAGCTGGCATCGACTTTCAAACGTGTACCGTCTAAGATGATCGCTTTCTTTGAAAATTTTACTAGCCAGTGTTTTCGATGTTGTATTAGATTCATTATTAGACTGCGGATCTCTATGTGAAATAAAATTTGTTTCAATGGTGATTGCAAGCTACTGCAAACGAAAATGATTTGATTTTTTCTTTAATAATTTTAATAACTAGGTGGTGATCCATCGGTCCTGTTAAATTCTTTTCAATTTCGTAGCATTTTATTCCCCACTTTATTTAATTTTGTCAGAAATTCATACAATCTGCAGTCAAATGCCTAACATCTAGTTATGCTATATGATGAATGTTGTATTATTTTGGGCAAGTTTTATTGTCAAAGTGATTATGAAACAAACAATTACACTTGTAATTGTCATCGCCCGTTTCATCCTATTATTCTAATATATATATTCTATTACAACAGAGATAACAGTATTCCTCTAATGAAATGATAATTGTTGTTTCACAAAAAGAAAGAATAATTCTGTTCGAAATAATTTGAATAAATTGAAGCTAGCGGTATCCTCGAATCCTTTCGTCTTTGTACTTTAAACTTGTTCCGCTCGTTTGCATCACAAATGCGCAAGAATGCAGTCTGGTTATTTTGGTAACCAGACTGAATAATGTGCATCTTTTCAATCCGCGCGATGCACTGTGTGATGGACGAGGATTTAGACGTAACGAATGATAGAACGGATCCACTGCGATGCCAGAAACGACCGACTACGGACTTGACAACGACCTAGCCGCGTCCGTAGGAATGTCGAATACTTTGTTGCGCAATTTGCAGCTAATACACGGACGGCTTAATATATTTATGCGCTTGGGATATACGGAAACGCGTTAGGATAGGCGCCGTCCGTGGTTAACCGTGCGTCGGATGATCGACGAGCGGTACGCAGGAGTCGATAGTCTGTCGAAAGGTGAAAGATTGAAGGTTAATAGAGGTCCCCGTTTCTTTCGCATTACCGGGGGAACGATTCGTGCTTGCGCGCACCGAGCACACGATGCACTTTTGCGGCCAGCCTTTCGAGCCTTTCCGCAAATAAGATGTTCTCGCGGGCATTAATCAACGCTTAATTCGCGCTCGCTCATTGATCCCTCGTCGCCGGTCGAGATACCGGCCTAAGACGGAATATAAAGCCGTCGTAAAAATAGACTGCGGTGTGGAAACGCTGCTGTAGACCCTCGCGAACTGTTTCACGGGTCGATGCTCGTTCATCATCACCGTTTCCAGAAACGTCTTCATTAATGGCCTCCAGTTCCGGTTGATTGATGAGAGATCGCTGCAACTAGGTGCTATACAAATTTTATTAATGTTGCAAGCTGATTGCAAATTACAAGATGTTGCAACTCTTCTCTGTAAGGCAATTTGAATGTCTGCGAGCGTACTGTCTGTGTGCATATTGTTATAATCATTCAAACATTTTAAACGGTAAATGCAATGATCGATTTGATCTGGAACTAAGTAGAAACGGTTGTGCACTATCTAATGACTACGATCGATAAAAATTGCCTTGAATTTTACATCCGATAATTCATTAGATTCGTTTAAAAATAACGATACTTGGACATTAACGTTATCTGAAACCTCGATATAATCGCTTTACAAAACATTTACAGAAAATTACCAAGTTCATTGATAGAAAAGAATACAAAATCGAGTAAATATTTAGATATTTGTGTGCGTCATTAAATTTGCAGACTTAAAATCTTGCGGTAGAAACAATATATGTTTTAACGAATGTGCCAGACCGTGAATCCTGGAAAATTTTTGCCGAAGGTGATACCGGGGGAAAAATGAGCCGAGGGTCTACCTGTTCGTTCGAAATTATAATTGCAGATCGTTTTGTACGATTTGTGTTGGCGCTGGCAGAGGATTTACATCGGCGTTGCGCATGAGAAACGTACCGGGTACCGATTATTCCGAGAAGAACGCGGCGGCACGGCTCGGCGACTAATTAAGCGATTATAGCGTCCCGAGCGAGCTAACGAGTGTTAATCCAGAGCCAAGTCGTGCCCGATAGAGCTCGCTAGGGTCAACCTGCCGCGCACGCTCAGGTGAGCACGACGATAATTTTACTTATCAGTGTGTTTATACGGACTCCTCTTCCCGGCGTAATGTAAATGATTGTCCTCTTTGGCGAGACCCCTCGGCCGTCCGCCCATTAGTCTGCCTCCAATTAAAATCAATTTCTTTAACGCGTTGAAACGGACGTTGATACTTCCTCTCTTCGTGGATCGGCCGGTGAAAATTGAAGAGGTGTGCAATCCGCCGCGCGAGTGTTCCCACTACCGATTATCTTAACTCGCGTTCTGCATTGCCTTGCTCATTTTTTACGCCGATGCCAATTCAAGCAATTCGAAAATGTCAAACAGAACGTTTCGCCATCGAGTATAGATCAGCGTTCTTGCATTCTAAACTATTTCATTCTGAATGAGATATTAATTTCTTAAGTGGTAATGACGAGTCTTGCCAGCAAACATTTTCTTGCCGGACTCGAATTTGGCGGCCAACGTATATTTAATTGTTTAAAAGCCGCATTTTTACTCTTAAAAACAATTGATTATGATATTCATACATTCTCTTGCCTTTTTTGCCCATCTAAAATTGTGCCGTTATAGTTATAAATTTTTATATAAAAATATAGTTGTAAATTTTATTCACAATGATTTCAATTATATTATTATTACATTATTCTTAATTTCATTGTAGCTTAAAATGTCTTAAATATTAGCTAAATATTAGCATTACTTTATTAATATTCCGAATGAAATAGTGTCCACGTTTATATGAATATATTAAATAAAAACGGAAATGTTTTAATTTTATTCTGTGCTAACTAGACTGCGGATTTTATGCATTTATGGCCAAAGTGAGTAATTGTTAAAAAAATATTAGAACAGCTTCATACACGTTAATTGTTCAAAAAAGACAAAATGGTTTTTATTTTGCGTAAAGGACCGCAGTTCAGCGATAACTCCTCGCATAGAGTTTCGCTGAATTAAATACTCAGCACAAACGCGTTTCTTTGAAAATAAATCGTAAGGCAATGGGTTAACTTTATTTCGTGTGGCCGTCTAATATGTACAGTGATATTTAAGTCACTTTTCCACTCATGATCTATTAGCGTAGTGGAAGCCACCTTTCCATATGCGATCTGTGCTAATGAAACTCGTTTAATCAGGACTCTAGTTGTAATTCGAAAAAGGTAAAGTCGTCTGGTCCAATTTCAAACAAGTTCCTCCGTCCCAAAGGACGTTTGACTAATTAAGTGAGTCTCTCCGTCTCCTAAACGGCGCGGTCAACAACTAGAAACGCAGCCGAGCACGTAAATCCTCTTACCACCAGCGAAAGCATCTTCGGAAGACCCTTCCGCCGCAAAAATCCACGAGACGACGGAAAACTTGACGTTTCCCAGTCGTCTAATCTGCGTACAGAATCTATCTATCCATCTATCTACCCATCTCGCGGATTCTTCGCGGCAACTGGCTTGTCCGTTAAAGTCCATCAATTCGTCGTGCATCGCGTGGAAAGAATCCCGCCAGTGGGGGAAAAGTCCCGGAAATTTATCAGTCATCTCGTGGTTTTTCGCGAAAGCTCGCCGGTTACCCGGAAAACTACCGTTAAACGGCACTCCGTAGAGACGCGGGAACCTCTGTGCGTCGCCTGGTAGCGTGATCGTCGCCGACGACATTAGGCGAGTCGCATGGTTACCGATCGCCGCGATTCCCGCGTCCGTTAGCCGTCCGCGGCGTCTCTATACCAAAGCGCGACTAATTAAGCGATTAGCGGCTCGCTCGGCCGACGAAGCATTAATCTGAAGTCGAGTCGCTGGAGGATTCCGACGTTCGCCGGTTCGCGCGGCGATGATCGCTCGATCCGCTCGATCCTCTCGGAAAGGTCCGTCTTCGAATCCTGCGCTCTCCTTCCCACACAACGTTTTCATTCGAGACTAGCCAGTGATCGGAACCTGCCGGGATCGAGAAACTGGGCGGGGAACGGAGACCTTGGTGGGGATAGGATCTCGGTCACGTAATTAGAAATCACGGGGCGGCAATAAATCGAAAAACCAACGGCTAATGGCACGCGTATTGACGTATCCATCGGACTATCGTTCATCTTTCTCACGAGTCGCGGCACGCAGTCCGCCTCGCGGCTACTCGCGATCCTCTTTGCCCCTCTCGGCTCCGCTCCGCGCCTTTTGCTATCCTTTTTTTCGATCTCTCTTGGCATACCCACTCCAAAGATCTTTGGACCACGTTTTTCTTGCTGCGGTATTTCGATTTCTTGTACTAGGATTCTCCGTTTCTTATTCCGTTCCTTCCTTTTTACGCCGTGTCCTTTGACACCATTTCTTTCTCCGTTTTCATCGTCGATTTGCCTTCTCCGCGTCAGACCTCGCTTTCAGTTATTTTCTTTATCTTCTTTGTTGGCTTGTGACCTTCACGCTAGATCTCGCTCGCAGCTATTTTCTTCTGTACGTTTCTTGCTGCAGCTTGTTTTCCAGTTTCCTTCCTAGGTCTTTCTTTCTTGTTCCATTGTATACTTTTCCTCTGTCTTTTTTGTCCCTGCCTTCATCGACCCTTTGCTTTGCGCACTGTCTCATTCTTCCTCTTATTTCCT
>CM052161.1:8438983-8463340 GCA_028455555.1 Augochlorella aurata | reverse complement strand
ATCAGGAAATGTTCGGAAAAGAATGCGTTGCATCCAATTTATGATGCTTGAATTCTTTTCGTTGTAGGTGATAAGATGATGCATGCTTGCGCTTTCCAAAATTGACGAGCAAATAAACGAGATCGCAGATTTTTACGTGGATTCTAATCTCCGGCAGTTTAGAAAAATCAAATAGATAATGCTGTTTATTTCAGCGAGAAGCTTGGTATCTTTGAGACGACAATAAAAGACGAAACAGTAATACAGAAGGATTTAAAAACCATTACCAATCTATCTAGCTCGCTGCAATCGTTGCAGATAATTTCGCACTGCAATGTCACCCAAACTCACCATTTCGATGTGTCATGAACTAGCTGTATCATGAACTATCTTCTTAAGCTTAAGAATTCAAAAAAGGTTTTATCAAAATCTATAACGAAAATTCAAAAAAATCTGTTTAAATTAAAGATCGTATTAACAGACTTACAGACAAAAGAGTTAAAAAACCGAAGTTTTTTCTTCTTTATTTCCATTCCAAGTAATAGCAAAGTTTAAAGAAGTATTTTGGTGATTGTACAATAAAAATAGTCCCCTTAACATTCCAAAAATATTCAAGTCGTTTGGTCCAGTTTTAAAAAAGTTATACCAGTTTTAAAAGTTATAAATTGTGAAGAAGAAGAATTGATTTTTCCAAAGATTCGCATAAGAATACTCCAAGAAAGATTCACGAATGCCATAAAATGTTTAGTCGAACAGTAAATCCTCGACCTGGCAGGCCTGGTACAGGTGCTGGTCGGGCAGTTGTTACGCTGTTCTCCCGTTAAAAAATTGTTAACAGCGCATTACTCGATCAGGAAACGACACGGGAATTTCCCACGATTCCTCGAAACAATCGTCGGTAGGGGACAGTTTCACGGCGCTGCTGTCATCCCCGAAAAGGCTACGCGGAAGGTCACGGAAGGTCTCAGGGACCGTTCAGTTCTCGCGGTGATTACGCATCCATTATTAGCGGCCGTGTCGATATTTTCCAGCGACGAGAGGACGAAGAAAGCGTGGGTTCCCGTGCGTAGCCGCTTGGAATCCGCCGACGAAAGCCAACAGTGTCATAATGATCCCCTGAGCGGAACACGATCGCCATAAATCAGCGTACCGGTTACGCGGGATTCATTAGCATTTCTTTTCCTCTTTTTATTCTCTGCGAGCCGCGCACCGGGAAAGCGCGAAACCGACACGACGCGCGACGTTGACATAGCGAGTGGGTCGATCGGCGGCGGATTATTCGCGGATAGAGGCCGCCACGGATTATTTATTTGCATCGCGGTTGCCGGACAACAAAATGGGGCCGACGGCCTCTGAATTTTCACGCACGCCCTCGCGAATCCTGTTTCCCTGTTGCGCCGGCTGCGAATCACCAATGAACTGAATCTTAATGGAAAATCTGGCACGGATAACCCTTCTATAGCACGGTAGATAGGTTCCTAAAAAATGCAGTGTACTACGAAACCGTGTTATATGATACCCACAGCCAGTAGAAAAAGGAGAATTACGTTCCGAAAATTTATTAAAAACATTTTTTTAAATTCCATATAAGCAACTTAATTTTTATTAAAAATATAAATGTACTAAAATACTTTAAAATACTTTAATGTAACCTTAATTTAATTTTCTTCCTCATCACTACTCGGTACAATCAAATGAAAACGATGTCACCTTCACTTTCTAAACATTCTTCTTTATTTAGATTTTTTATACCTTGTATCCTCTGTAAAAGATCTGTAATTTTGGTTTGTTTGCTAGTTCTTACAAGGTCAGATTTCATGGTATAAAGATAGACAGTTTTGCAGCTATTAGTCTAGTAGCACGCAACAAAGTGCAGGCATCGTTCTTAATAAATCGATTAAACCAGGAAACAAGTTCCTGCTACACGAGGTCATCTCTATCTAGGATTTTCTTCTTCCAAGAATGAATGCCTTCGTTGACCAAAAAGTATTATGATCTCGGATTCGATGCGTGTCGCAAGTCGATTTTTCGCGTGCCGTTTCGAATCATCGTCGCGACGATACGATAGCCAGTCGTATCGATAACCGGCGATCCCATTTTCCATATCAGATCGATGCGAGCGATCCGGAGACAGCGGCTCCTCTTAATTGCCGGCTGTCGAGATTTATTAGCCCAAGGTCGAGGATTTTCACTTCACTGGCCGCTTCCTAGATCCTGTCAAGCAGAAACCTGTCGCGAGCGGGGCTGAAAAATCGCGCCGTGCTGCTCGATTTCGCAAGGATTGAAGGTGAAATGGCGAAAGTTCCGGAACACTCTGGTTCCCTCTACCTTCTTTCGGCACGCATCGGCTTCTAACGGTAGAACGTCGGAAGACAACGCGCGAATTATGGCGGACGATCGGGGACATGTGATAACGGCGCTGCGTGTATCCAGAATTTAGTTTGACCGGTTATGTTAGCCTGTTGTTCCGAGGATTTTCTGCTGTCTCTCCGGGATCTCGCCCTTTCTCCGAGTTCCTCGCGTTGCTAGACCCTGTGTACTTTCATGCACTCTCCCGCCTCGGCCGGAGAATGGCTGTACTGGTCTGGTAACTTATGATTTCGATTTCTGTAAATTCTAAAGGCCCCGTGATTTTTTTGATATTTTTATTTCGTGTAGATAGCACAGTGGTGCTACTGAACAATTCTAGGGAACTGTAATATTTATTCTAGTTTATTCTAAAGGCTGTGTATTTCTTACTTATGCAGGTGAAAGTTTGCATAATTGAATTTTGTACAAGTTGATTCTAGACGCTGGGCAGGTTTTAGTTTTACAAATGAAGTCGTCAATTATTTCGGCAACCTATGACATTCATTTTTATTACTTTCTTATCAACTCTACAACTTTTACTTCACTTTATCACGTAAGACAGTAGTCTTGCTATTTAGTTATACACGTTTGGCTCAAACGCACGACTTATCCTGATTACACTTTATTTTGGTCCATTCTCTTGATCCTACTTTGGGTAATAAGCTTCTAGCATTCATCTGGTATTTTCTCGAATAACTTCAAGTATTAGTAACTTGCAGTAAGATACATTATTTGTATTTGTTTTGTGAGAAGTTATGTTCGCATTTAGACTAAATATGAATTGATTTACTATCTATGCCGGATACAAATAATACATAATGCACTCAATAAACAACAATGAAAAATAAAGGATGAAAAAGAGTCACGCGTAGATCTTTGCGATTAAAGAAGAATTGATTTATTATCTGTACAAGCAATGCGCAAACGTCTGAGTAAGCAACAATGTAGAATAAAGACTAAAAAAAGAGTCGCAGGCAAATAAGACTTACAACTAGCTTACCAGAAACGACAGGCAAGAGGCAAACTCAAAAATCGCAGAAATTCTCCATGGTACCGAGTTGCACGAATCCCGAACTTCCATAAACGCATAAAATCAACAAACACAGAAGAGACAGGCAATTCCCGAGGCACAATAAGGAGCACAAAAGGCAGAATCCCATTTGCGAATAGCAAAGAAACCGAGGGACCGTTCCGTCGATGGGAAGAGTCGGTCGGTCAGAGAGCAGAGAGACTCCGAGGAGGAGAAGGAGGGAGCCGAGACGATCGAAACAAGAGAACGATGAGAGGAAGGAGAGCCCGAAGAGGCAGATACGATCTCGGAAGTGGGTCGACAAACTGCAGTTCCAGATCTTCGTCCCGGAGGGAAAAGCGAGATAGCGACGAGGGACGTTTCGCCGAACCCGTTACCGTTACCGTCGAACAGCGAGAAGGGTGGCTGAGGAAGAGGGGACGAAATCCACATGATCACCATGGAAGGGGGAGGGTCTGCGAGGGAGGGCAAGAGAGGATTGATGCGCGTCCATAACTCATGCAGAAACGCGGTCAGGTGCACAACTGGATCAACCAGAGATCCCCCGCGATCCTATCATTCTGCGATCTACGTCGTGACTCCCTCTCGTGCGATACGCGATACGCGATACGCGATGAGGTGCCTGGATCATGCCTACGCTCCTGCTGCCTAATTGTTATCTGAGAATCCTCTGGACTGACCCTAGAAAACCGAAGCCAGAATCCTTTGCGCAAACAGCTGCGGCAGCACCCCCGTTATCCGAACTAATAATCGGGCGGTCACAAGCGTTCGAATAATAGAACAGTTGCATTGTTAATACTTTTAGTGATTTGTCCTTACGTGCTACGAAGCAGAGTTAAGTAAAATTTTAGCGATTAAAATTTTATTGGACAGTTACGAATATGCAATCGCATTGATATTTATATAGGTAAAAATTGATCGAGATCAGGTCTTATTCGAATAAGATTTTATTCGCATTTTTATCTAATTTTCATGTAATTATTTTGGAAGTTATTTTTGTGATAAGGAGTCTCTACATTTGTGCAAACATCGATTAGTAGAAACTGTTTCGCAGAACTCGAAAATAAAAAGAAATCAAGGAAAATGCAGGGTTAATTCAAGACAAGAATGTGAACAGAACAATGCTAAATCGGAGAAGCAAAAGTGGAAGATACCGTGAACATTAACGCTGCAAAAAGAGTTACTTCAAACTGTTACAGTTCCAAGTAAACTGTAAACTGGAGGTTTCGTTTAGAAAGGGGACTGATCCTTTTTTCATTAATTGTCCGCATTTTATTATTCTCCGTAAGAAAATATTGCAGCATTTCGTTTGGAACAGAAAGACAGAGGAGGCAGATATTATTAGTGGTGTTACGAATATTTTGAATATCGGTGCGGCGTCCATCGTCTAAACTGAAGTAACTGGTACCGAAAGTATTTCTCGAATCTGCCACGTTGGAGTCTGACCGGGCACTGACAGCCTCCATTATAGCACCTTTTGCCGTCATTACACCCGGAGTTCTCTCAGCTAACTTTTGAGCGCTGCGCTAGCAAGAAGTTCCGTAGGATTCGTGCATGACGTTCCACCACCTCATCCTTCGTTCCAGTTTTTTCTCGAACTACGACGTGTTTCGTCGGAAGCCGATTAACGCCATTAAACCGTCGCGCGCGAGCTGTTGCGTGTCCAGCCGTTAGACAGCTATTAGCGCTATTAGAACATTATTAAGGATATGGGGCTTCTCGTTTCGCCAATGGTTCCACGCGAGCTGCGGCTCTTCTACTCTAAACCACCAATCCTCGGTATCGTGTAATTATTGGATACCTAGAACGCGCACGCCATTTTTCTCTATGAATGCCTGAACCATCTGGAGACAGGGTCGCTTTTCCTTAAACAAAACGCAGCAAACTTCCTTTTAGACACAGCAAGAAGTTGTATGAGGATTATATTTCTCGCGTGGGTTGTAATTAGCTACAAATGATTGCATTTATACATCATCTCACCAAGCACCCGGGAACTAAACTTGATTGACCAGAATCAACGACTAGAAGGTTGCTAAATCAGCTTCAGTAGCGTCGATATTCGAGCTTGATCTGCTTGAAAATTTCAAATATTAATTACGTGAAAAGATTGCCTCTCAAGGCATAAATAAAAGTCGGAAGTAATATAAACAGGATTAGAATACAGAATAATAAGTCGCTCGAAAATTGTCGATATTCAAGAGCTAGAGCTATTTTAAAATTACGAATAGTAAACATAAAAAAGTATTTCATATCAAAGAACAGATAAGAGCTGGAAATAATCTGGACAACATTATGATACAGAATATAAAGTTACTCAAATCATATCGATACTCGAGATCCGCATGAAAGTTACTAGTAAACACAGGAGAAAAATTGATCGAGAAGAGTGCTGAAAATTTTAGCAAGCTGAGAAGCTTGATTCGGAGTGAAACTTCTCTTGGTTTTCGAACAGACAGAGTAGGTCCACGAATCGTGGCGCAGTCGGACGGCTCGAAAGACGAGGATAAGAAGGAAAGAGATCCGAAGGAGGACGATGCAGCATTCTAGCGGACGTTCTAAGGAAACGGTTAGTCGTGACGAGGTCTTTGCTCGACAACCTTTGCCCACCCAGGTCGCGGCTGTGGTTTTAGGTATACACACGATGAGCTGTCGCGATACCGAACGCGCCGCTTCCACCAGAGCTCTAGCTTTACAATGCTGCTAATGCATGGGTCTTCTTCTTCGAGAGTGGGCAGTGGCGTAGGGAACCACCGACAGTTACGATCGAATTGTAAATCCACGTGTCAGAGGATTATTGCGGCCCGTTCGACGGCCACCGCGAAAAGTCACGGGGTTAATTGAGGGAACGATCCTTTTCCCCGTCACCGGAGCCCGTGGAAATCGTCCCTGTCTTAACGGGGAATTCCGATTTTACTCGCGCAACCTTTGTCTCTTTCTCTTTGCTTCTGCTATCCCGCCGGTGATGCATTCGCCGCGAGGGATTTTAACGAGTCCCTGAAGAAGCACGGAATCCTCGCTTCTTCGGACAGAAAGTAAATTTGTTGCGTGACACCGACTTCTGGCTTCGCGCCGGCTTCCGCTTTCTGCATTCCAACACCTTGGCATTCACTGGTGTCAGAACGATTCGGACATTTCGTAGCCAGTTTTCTTAGCAATTTTACACTATCCGAGCCATTGTAGACATTTTTCACTCTTCTTCCTCAAGTGATTACGCAGGTGTCGCAGTTCCTGATAATCCTTAATTTTGGATTTTAATTTCATTTTGGAGCGGTTGTGTCAACTACTTGCACTTGATATTTATTTAGATAGTTTCCTAATTTATTTATTCTCTTGTTCCTGACTAATGGTAACGTGTGTATACGCCATTGGGTTCTTGCAAGAGTAATTTCGGTATTTTTGTAAGCTATTATTGCGACGATTTATCAACGGTATTTGTTTCCTTCGTCACTTGCTGTAGCAAGTTTCTCAGGCTATAAATATTTTAAAAACTTATAAAAATAATATATATATAATATAATAAATATAATAAAATATAATATAAATAAAACATCAAATAAAAGCTTATAAAGAAACAGCAGGCTTCCGCCATATACCAACATTCAATAAAATTCAAAAACGTTGCCAACAAATACTTAAAAAACAATTACCTACAAACGAACCGCGCAACGAATTTATTTAGCAGAAAATTCCGCAGTCCCTGTACATCGCCAGTACATGCGAACATCTTCTGTTGAACGTTTTCATTCGTCGCATAAGAATCAAAGGGGAGTGCGGCAGGCTGATAGTCGCATACTCGTTTGACATCTGACAAACGAAACTGACGTGAAAGGTACGGGTCGGATTAAAGCAATCACGAGCACGCGTACAAAGAGTAGTATTGTGGCCAGTGGATACGCCACTGTGAAGTGGAAGCATGATTGCTGTATGTATGAAAGGGATCGAGGAGAGTTGGGAGGAGAGAGGGGTGCCACTGGAGCCGCGTGAGAAACGCTGCATACTTACGCGAACCACCCACGTGTCATAACTGAATGCGGATCGTGATACGCTTTTCCTGCATTCAGTACGCCTTTGCGATTCCGTGTCCTCGAGCCAGAACGCTCGGAGCGTGTCCGTCGTGAAATTGAAGCGTGGAATCTCCGGGAATTAGGTTCGTCCGTTACGCGGTACTTTGATGACTGATCTGGCCGTTTTTCCCCCGAGTTGTACAATACTAGAATTATATGCGAGGAATACTTCTTGCACGGCACTATAGTGTTGTGATATTTTTATTGCCGTGGAAAATTTTGGTCCATTAGGAAATTTTATATTGTCATAATATTGTAGGTGTTGATTGCATTTGATAGAAAATTCAAATCGAAATTTGGGACTATGTGTCTTGAAATATTTTTATGTTCTTGTATAAAAATATTTAGAACAAAGCTTAATATGAGGTAATACAACGTACTAACTTAGCTTCTTAAATCTGTTTCCGTTTTTAAATAAAGAAATCTGAAACATGTCCCTAAAGACATCATTACGGAACGCAAGTGTATGCACTGATTACAAAAATGTGGAAATTCAGTGTTCATTATTTTAAAATATTACCATATTTTTGGTCAAAACGCTTTTAACCTTCTTCACCAATACACTGAATGAAACCACAATTGAAAATCACTTTGTTCTTTCATAAAAAATTTCCAAAGGTGTCCTTAACATACATGATGTATTATGCTCTGCCTCAGTATGCGTTTCAACTATTTGCACCAAACAATATCGCAACGAAGCTAGAGCCTTCCCCAATGCAGCTACCAATCGCACATTTCAAAATCTTGAGCCACCTCTTCGAAAATAATTCCAAAAACCGCCGCTAATATCGCGAATGCCTAAAATCTCCAACTAAAACGATTCGAAAGAAAGAATCGTCGCGCAAAAACGACCGGCGAATCAATTAGGCGTTGAAGTAGGTGTTAGCTGTGGGATTTAGCGCCCTTACGAGCCGCGTGCATAATCGGTCCTCGACGTGTCGACAGCTTCGGCCGCCTCGTTTCACCGGGAGCATGACTCGGAGGAGAAATCGCGGCGACACGGCGCTCGTCACGTGGGAGATCTTGTCAACCGCGTTGACTACCGTATCACGGTGACTCACGTGTATGCACGGAATGCGTTCGGCAATTTACCTGGCGGCGCGCGTCGGTGCGCGGCGTCACGAGGCGTCACGAGCGCGAGAACGTTTCTGGCCGAGCCGCCGCGTCGAGAATAATTCGAAAATCAGCCTGTCATCGAAAGCTGACCGTTGCTCTCGTTTGCTTTCAGCGTCGACCAGGCGAGGAACGGATTCACCCTGCTGGTCCACGGCGACTCTCCGGCCTGTCTGGAGTTCCTGGACAAGGTCCTGGCCCTTCTGAAGGTAACCCGACCGCCGACACAATCCCCGGTCTCGACAATAGCCGCTCCGGGTCCCTATTGAATCCCATCGATCCTGCGCGACTCGAGCGGAGACAATCACGGTTGTTGTTTGTGTTGCAGGACCGAGTGAGCGTTCCGCAAGCGTTGCTGCTGCAAACCTCCGTCCCCGACGGTTCAACAGACTCCCAGTTACCTTTGAGCCGCGTCAAGGTGAGCGATAAATAATTAAATCCTTAAACGGCGTCCCCTGGTCCCTTCCGCCAACGATCATTGTTCCGTTCGGCCGCGTACGAGCGCATGATTCAGTGTTTTTCGAGAGTGCTATGGCTTCTTTCTCGGTCCCCGAGGAGGCTGCTTCTGGAGCCAGTCGAGAGGAAACACAGAAATGATTTCCTCCGAGGAAACGCTCCAGCTTCCGAGCTCTCTTCACCGACGGAGCTGCTTCAGAAGCAGCACTCTCTATTTACACGGTATTCTGAAGCGTTCTCGATTTTGCTTTTCAGACGACCATCGTGGACCACGACGCGCTGTGCAAACACATTCCCAGGCGGGAAGAAAACCACGACCAGGCGCTGTGGATCGCGTTCTATAAGGTAATTGATGTCGCGTCAACCATTCGCATTTGCATCCATCGTTTCCTGCACTCGTGACGCGCGTCTTTCTGCGGTCGCCTCTCCGCGAGCATGTAAATCAGCGTTTCTTAAATTTGGGCCCTTCAACCGATGTCTCTCCTCACGACGGAGATCCTCGGATTCAATGTCCGATCGAGGATCTACGAGGATCTCGAGGGATACGTCACGTTTGCGTTTTGCTTTCTGATAAGAAAATTCATTGAACGCAGAGTCGGGTAAAAAGTAATCTGATTAATGATTAATGACTATAACTAGTTGGTTAATCTAAATTAATATAAATTAGTTACAATAATTGGGCAAAAAGTAGTCTGATTGATGATTAATGATTGCGACTCTTTAATTATTATAAATTAGTTATAATAATTCGGCAAAAAGTAATTTGATTAATGATTAACGACTGTAACTAGTTAGTTATTCTAAATTATTATAAATTACTTATAATAATTAACGAGCTATTATCGTTAATCATTAATCAGATTATTTTTTGCCCAACTCTGGTTCCATGAAACGTTAGCGGAGTTTTTAACAACGTCACCAATTTCTGTGAATTCTTAGGGTTGCGATAGTCTCTTACTTAACGATTATGATTTTTAATGTAATATTTTCCGTGCAAGAGTGTTAGATACATTGATCTAAATATGTTTTATATACACTAATTTGATTAACTTTCAAGCGCATGAGCTTTTTTTATTGTCTCGCTATTATTTTTTCATCGCCATAAATCCCTTAATTGAATAAATACGTAAAACTTTATACAAACACGTCTGATGATACTATTCTTATATTTATACTATTTTCTTGTACGGTGATTTTTTTCTGCGAACTTCAGTTTTTGTCGATCGTTTCATAAATATCCGAGTGGAAAGAACATTCTCCGTTAACTAGAGGATTGTATTCTGGCAAAAGTATTTGTTCGTGCCATGAATTTACAATGATCGACAGTGTAGCGATGATGAGCACTTGGAGCAAAATTTCCGAGGCACTCGTTCTAACGAGCACGCAATTTATTTCAAAACAGATGACAAGTGAATCGAAGCTCGCGACAACAAATTGCTCGCGCGAACGGTCGGCGTGACAGAGACGACCGGGAATGTCCTGGTCGGTTGACCGAATGTCACGACGGTGATTCGGCAGGTTCGATGAAAAATTACTATACCCGAGGCCCGGGCCTTAATAATTGTGTCGGCCGTCCCCTCGAAAATCGCGACGCAATCATTGGCGGGGAATTTATACGGCGACGGTGGCACTGACCGATGTTACCGATTTATCAACGGGCAGCTGTCAAAGGACACTTCGTGCGAGACATTGTCATTAGTTGGTGAATCGCCAAAAAATATGCTTTTCCTTGCAAAGTACAGGTTTCGTTGAATTGAGAAATGAAACGCAGCATCATTACCGCGGTGGTAGGATTTTCAGTCTCACTGTCCGATCTCATTGACACGATAACAAAGTTTCCATTGATGCAGATACGTATTATTTTGCAATCGCAGAATTGCCGACTGGTTTTCAATTTGCAAATTATTTATTGTTCTTTCGAATATGTGAAGTTGAAACAGTGTTCCGTGAAATTCAATTATCTATAAATCAGTAATTGAGACGAGAAACCAGGTGCACTTTCTAAAAAGCAAAGTATGGTCAGTCTAGTATATCAAAAGCTTAGTGCAAGTCTCGTTCGTTTAATTCGTAGCATTGGTCAATATTATTAAAAACGATGATCAATCATTTAACACTAGAACTACAACATTGTATTTATTTAAACTTTCTACGACCCTTATTACAATGTATTCCGAGTAAGAAGTCTACGTACACTCCTAGAAACACTTTTATCATGTCAGGAGTTGCAAAAGAAAAATTCAGAAACCAGTCATTTTGATTGATCTGGTAGTTCCAGCGTTAATAACGATTTCCTTCGACCTCGCGTTTGAAAACGTTGAACCAGATACGGATCTCGAAAAAAAATGAACTTTCTTTTAGAAACTAAACAATAAAAAGTGCAAATACGGAAACAATTTCGTATCGATCGAATCGGATAGGAGACTTTTCTAATGTCACCGATTAAACTTCCACCAGCAATTTCGTAGCGATCCCATCGCAAACAAAAATATCCTTGCCCCACCTCTCCGCGCGGTAATGGGGTTTTAATGGGTCCCGTTAAGGAAAAAAAAGCAGCGGACGCAGTGTATCTCGATAGCGATTCGTTACGCTCCTCGTAATCTGCTCTCGCAGTTGGTAGACACGCGCGTCCGGCGGAATTGTCCGTCTCGATTCAATCGACCATTTTATTCGAGCCGATTTTTATCGTAAAAAACGTGCAAAACAATTTTTCTTTCCTCTGCCTAGCCGAGATCGATCTACTAAATTACTCGGTTCCTTTTTCTCCGAGACATTTAATCGGTTAAAAGTCGTCGCGCAGCGTCGCGGATCGATCGATCGGTTTTATCAGATCGAGACGCAATCCGAGTCCCGCAGAGCGCCACGTCAAATTGTCTTTCTGCTCTTGGGGCACTCGTTTCGTCGGCCGATGGTAAAAAGCCGGCTGACCGTTACCGCGTCGTCGGGAATGGGAAAACGTCGGCGTGACTAATGTTATCGATTTATTGAAAAGTCGATAAGCCGGGCTCCGGCGACCTTGCTGGCCGATACTCGCGCGCCGCGGAAAATCGTTACAAGGAGAAAATCGCAGTGTTCCATCGGCGGGCACCTTGGAAAATGTTTATAAATTATCGGCCGGTCAGCCGATGCTCGCCGAGATAGGCATTAACATAGTGCATCGCGGTTGCTCCGGCGAGCATGGGATTCTTCGGCAGAAAGTAAGGACTCCCACAGACGCCACTCGGCTACCTATTTCCACCAAGTATCCCTGGAACGAGGATTTACTATGCGTGCGCCGGTAACAAGCATTTATCTCCGCAAGGATCGTACGGTACTCCGCGATCGCCTTCGAAATTTCAAACTTTCTCGCCTAGCAAATTGTTCAGCTTTGTTGCAACTTCCTTAGAAAAATGACGGGAAGTGACTTCGTCGTTGTGAATGCCGAAAATCTAAATCGAATTGCTATCATATGTCAATTGCTGTCATGGGTCACATGTAGAAGAATTCGCGCCTTCATCGAGCCATTTCTTTCACAGCTACGTTGATTATCACTTATTCGTCGCTGTTAAGACCACTTGCTGTGTTTTCGGTTTTATTTCGGGCATATTTATCGAATAAGACATATTAAAATTTTGTGGTCTCTTATTTTCTTTAATGTTTTAATAAAAAGTTTTACTTTTTTATTTCGTTTATTTTTTAATAAAAAGATTTGTTCGTTAATTTGTTTATTCTTTCACAATTGCCTTCAATACATCTTATTACCAATTGAGAGTTTCGACAGTAAAGAATTTCTCTTCTCTTTCTCAAACTAATTGCATACAAATAAGAATTGAGACTTTTGTCAATAAAGAACGTCTTGATGCGTTTATCTTTTAGGCAAAAATTTGACAGCCGTTCTAAAAGATAGCTTCTGCAGTAAACGGCACAAGAATTTTTCTACTTGTTTTCAACGAGCGTGGTCATTTACGGTTGAGCCGAAGGAGCTGTTCCGAAGCGAGGCAACAAACGGCCCCAGAGGATTAATTCTTCATCCCGACTGGCAACCGTAATTGATTTTTCTAATTGCCCTCGATGATATATCATCGAGCCCGCCGGGTTCTTTTGGGAGCACTTATCGGACCACCCGAAGTTCACCGTCTAGAAGTGCACTCGTTGAGAGTTATGAACGATCGCTGCTCATCGTCCCGAGTTTGAGCTATCGCGACCCTCGAACCACTTTACGACAGCGATACAGAACGAGCTCTGCGAATAGTCAGCCTCTGGCGATGGTAGATTCAACGATCGATCAATCTTCCGGATGATTTCGCGGAATTGAGACGTCAATCGATCCGTTGCATACTCGCGCTTAAGCGCCTCTTATCTATGATTCGACCGGTCGTTTCTTTTCTTTTTTTTTGACTTCCGTGCTCCAGTTTCGAGAGTTCGTTGCACTGTTATGACAGATTGGCAACAATGATAGTGTTGCTGATGTTCGGTTGTCGGTAACTACGAGCTTCTTTCTCAAGCTTCGTTTTATTTCTGACTGCATTTGATGTTCAGATTGAAGGATCAATTATTTGATAACTTCATGGTCGAATGTACCACGATAAGTGATTTATTAGTTTTGGAAATCATTTTGTGAAGTTTAGTGTAGAAAATACGAGGCGTTCAAGATTTTCTGTCCCAGATTACGCCAACATCTTCCACGCGAACAAAAATATTTGACGATCGATTCGTGAATGATTCATTGCGTACAAAAGTAGATTGCTGTCTAATCTATGTAAAATAAAAAATTCACTATTTTCTTCTGCTTTCGTCGTAACATTTTCATCAAATATTGCACATGTTTCCTTGAATCGATTGAGAAACTATAATTGCATTATTCAGCAAAGAACTCTGTTAAACCGTTTCCCATGAACAAGTATGCGAGTGCATGCTTTAAGCTGCATTTTTTAAAAACCCAGCCGCAAGGTGCTAAGAATAGAGCAGCCCGGAAAGATAAGTAACACTTGACATTTCGCAGAGGGCTGTAAAGCCATTTGAGAAGTAGGCCCGTTGACAGGTAACGCCAATTAGTCAGTGTAGAAGCATTTCTCTATATTCCACCATGGATGATTCCATGTGATTGGAATTTCGATCGACCGAGAATGCACCATAATAAGCAAATCGAACCGACTGGTAGCTAAGGTGTGTCTGTCCTGCATTCTGCGTACTCGTGTCGATACCGTGCAGCGTATTTCAATAGCCTGTTCTGTCTATTCATCTGTCTCTCGTCTAAAAAAATCTCGCATACTTTCCCATCGGCCCTTCTACATTCTTAGAGTCTTTTCAAGCTACACTTAGTTTCATATTTTAAACGACGTTTCGTTAGTTCAATGGCATTTCATGGAACGACCATTTTCGTAAAAACAGAGCAGGTAAACTATAACGATCACTGTCCATGTGATTTTATGTGTTCAAGTATGGAACCTTGACGTAATTCTTGAATTGCTACTGATGTGTTATTTTGACTAATAAATCGTATACTGAAAATATTGATAGCATTTAATAGATTATGTGTGAAATTTTCGCCATGGGTCTGACTAATCTAAGAGGTTGATTACGTAATATTCGGCAAGTAAATAAACTAAATTGCATTGGGAACAATAGATGTCCTGATCATCGTCGATTGTATAGTTGTGAAAATGGTCCACCGTCGAAGGATCGAAAGCATAGAATTTACCAACTATAGTTAACTACAATTCTCAGCATCGGCAACTCTCTCTGAGAAATAATTGCCGCAAGGTCACAATAAAGCACAGTAGAAACATTAGAAGCCTTTCGTCGAGCCGAAAGAATGCCACTTGTAAAGCGGAAATTGTAGTCAAAGCGTCGGCTAACTCGCTCGCAGATTAACTTTCGCAATCGCAATCTGACTAATGGCGTGATTTCCGTTTTCCCCAGGAGTACGACAGCCTGATGACAGAGTGGCAGGCGGCGGGTCGCAGACTGGCCCTGGAGATGTCCGAGCTAAAGGAATGCAGCAGCCTCTCGGGCGCGTTGACGCCTCTCGGCCGGTTGCTGACGGACCCTACCTTGAGACGAACATCCCGGGACGCCGAGGAGGCGATCTCCTCTCTGGAAGAACGCGCGTCGCCGCTTCTACACCTCGAGCACGTTAGGTTAGCACCACGACCATAACTCCTGGAAGCTAGAAAGTCCTCGAAGATAGCCGCCGCCGGCGGCGGCGAGTCTCGCGGCCGATACATTATCGAACGTTATTGTCATCTAGGTTCCCCGGGTGAATTCTCCTAGGATCCGCTTTAATTATCGTGACACGGGTTCTCCCGGCGATCTCTCTCGGCGATAAACTAGCCTATTCGTCTATTAATTTCACCGGGGGAAAACAAAAAATAGCGGAGGCGTTCAAAGGCGAGTCGCCGACGATGACTCGTCGATTTCCGGCGAGACACCCTGTCAGAGATTCGCCGGAGTGCTCGAAGACAGTTCGGCTGAAAGAGGACACCTATGCGTCTCGCCTGTGTGGAAGTCTTTGTGCGGCTAGGTCTATTTTATAGAAGAGCCGAGCCGAGCCGTGCGAGCGACTACGAGCCGAGCGGAGCGTACGCTTACACGAGTAATCGGCCGGTAGATTCTCGGCGGCGCATAGCTGGCCCCGAAGGACATTTTAATGCGAAGATAACGTCCGGCGGCGTGTTAGTCAGCGCCCACTCGGTGCCTTATGTGCCTTATGCGCCGAGCCGCGGACTATCGCGAGTTAGGGTTCGATGTTTCGTTGCCGATAAGACGCAACAAGAATTCCTAACGGTGCGCCGAGCCACGAACCCGCGATCATGGTTCCTTTTTATCTTTCCAGATTGTCGGTGAAACGGGCACGGGGACTGGTCGAGGAGGTCGGGAACGCCGCCACCAGGCTCGAATCCTCCTTCGAGTCCAGACGAGCCACCATACGCAACCTCGCCGTCCTGAGAAGCATCGAGGACCAGGCCCATGAGGTAAGTCCCCTCTGAACTTCACTGATTTTCACCGTTAGTGATTTTGGGCTCACCTGAAGTGACAGTCAGCTGGGCACTGATCCGCATCTCTGGAGTACTTAAGAAGCGATTAGGATAGATGAGATGCAGAACTATTTCATCGGTAGAATACGTTTGCCAGAGTTCTGAGATCTGTGCCCTAGAAATTGATACTATTTAAGGGATCCCTGTTGTTTTCGGGAGTGATTGCACCAGCAGTGTCTTGATTCGTTTCTATCCATCGCTTCAACAGTGTTTAATTCTTATAATTTTTATAAGCAATGCGGATGTCCTAGAACAACATTACTATTTTAGCTAAGAATCTTGCTAGTTACGGGGACAAAGGTCTATAAAAATGATCTATTTAATAGCTTACAAAGAAAGAACATAAAGTTCCAACCCCAATATAATCTTGTAGGGGTAGCTGCTACAGATAGGGGAACTAGTCTTTACCGTATTTTCTTCATGAAATCACATCCGACGAAATGGGGATCGATGCTCATAAAAATGATCTATTTGATGGCTTACCAAGAAAGAACACTTTCAAGTTTCAACCCCCTACCTTATAAGAAAAAACCTTCACCCAGTTTCTCTAATAGAACCACGTTTCTAGCATTAGACAAAGTGGCGATGGCTTATTTGCAATCTCTAGTTGCGAAAGATGAAGAACGCGAACGAATATCCATTCAGCAATACAATCCTAAGTCTTTCGAAGATTGTGAACACGTGCGATTGTCGGTACACGAATGAGGCAATTGATAACAGGGACACGATCTCGAATGGTGCCGTTTACCTTATCGGAGGCAAGAGCACGTGTTACTCGTGGTCGTCCCCATTGATTTTCCCGCCTCGTCACCGTCCGTGTTCAGACGGTCGACGATTTATCGCGAATTCACGGTACATCGATTGCGAGCATTAACATTTTTCCACTGGCAGACCTGTTCGCCGTACCGGCTGTCAGGAGGTCCTCGCGCGGAAGTGCGAAACCCGATCCTCCTTCCGCGATCCTGGACCGAACGATTCCCACAATACGCCGCGCACAGCTCGTCGGACCGTTTACCGACACCGGCGATATGTTGTATTATCGATTAGCTCCGGCCATGTGTAAAATCTCCCCCGCGAACGACTTTATGGGAACTTGGCCTGAAACTCCTGGATATTCCACCGGTCTCTTGGATATTCCACCGGTTCACTTCCGTTTCGCAATCCAAGTGCGAATTCTCCTCTGCCCTGCCGATATTTTTTCGAAAATACTGCTCCGCTAGCCGCGAGGTCCTAAAATGATCGCCGTGTCATTTCTTGTAATTGGGGTAAGGATCTTCGTGCGTTTAAATTTTTTGTCGAATTTTTGGAATTCTAGAAAACGATTACAGTTACACATCGATGGAGATTTTAGTTTAATTTTTCTATAAGAAATTATTTAATTGGCTATACTGTTTCTCCTCTCAGCCTGAAGTTTACAAATATATCTGCTGCTCTTACACAATTTTTAGTACCCTTTCAATACACGATTCTAGTTGACGAAATTGTTGCCTTTCCTTATCGTGAATTTTATAACAAACTCCAGGAAAATTAATGCACGATTTTGTACATAAATCCACAAGTTGGGAATAGAAGCGACAAGCCTGAATTTATTTAGTCTCTACATGATTTTGTTGCAGTCCACGCTCGAATGAGAAATTTATACTATCGTTTTCTAAGAGTAACCACCTTCGCAACTTTAACAATCGTTTGAGTCAATTGTTTGACCACTATTTCATTCCTAAACCTTACCCGTCAATTTTCAAGCGTGACCAATGAAACACCTTCTGGTGATGCATTATTATTCTTCCAATATACCAATTTTCCAGAGACAGTCGAGTAGGGAAATAAATCGGTCACAGCTAGACCAATGTCATTTTCGGCAGTGTTTATAAGCTGTCATGACTCATTTTGGGCACTATTTATGATCTACCATAAGCTGACTCATTTTGGGCACTGTGTACGAGCTGCCAGGTGCTAGCAAAGTCGCAAGAGAGACGATCGGGATGAATAAGAATCAGGGGACGGGAGCATGGGACGACATGCTCGATGACTCCTCGCAAACGAGGCCGAACATCGGCTCGAGGTCGCCGAGGATGCCAGAAACGAGGTTGGCGAGGCCGCTGACTCCTCGGCTGCCCGTGGAAAAGCCGGTGGAACAAAATGAGACACCGTCTTCTCCAAGTCTCTCGATCGATCCGGTATCGTTAAACACACCGGGTGTCCCTTGATCAGGAATCGGCCAGCCGTGCGATTTTCGAAGTGAAAGTCCGACTGAGCTCTCTCGTCGATTCTCAACAAGGAACCCTTTGTCTATCCGCTTTCGGGACCGGCCGAAGGGGGTGCCTCGGAATTGGAGTACCTTCGTCAACGCATTTGTGTAAGTGGCTTTCCGATGAAAGCTGCAGATTGGCTGCCTCGGCCAGGTTGTTGATTTCCTTCGGGAGTGATGGCTAATTGGTTCGTTCGATCTGCTTGCATTAGGTAATCGTTCGAGCTACTTGCAGCGGAACGAGGATGCTTCGATGGGTTGCTGCATAAGTCTCACCGCTTGTTTGATTAGCAGACTGCAGATTTTATGCATTGACGAACAAAATTTCTAGATCGAATGCAAACATGATAAGTATTTAACCCTTAGAGTTTACAAATTCTATTGCATTATGCTCATTCCAGCTGAGTTGTAATGAATGAAGACGATTTTTATTTTGCATAAACATCCGCAGTTTATACATTAGTATACATGCTCCAGATTTTTCCTGTACTCGTTAGAAAGCTACAAGTTGAAATGAATTTCTTAACATGAGCTAGATTCGTTCAACGCATCTGAATACAAATGGACTTCTTAACATTGACCAGATTTGTTAAACGCAACAGATTTATTAAAACACACCTCGATACAAATGAATTTCTGGAGAAAAAGTTGTGTTATAAATCCTGCACATATTTCCTTCCAAAGAACATAAATTATCCGACTTCTTTAAAACAATTTACGGTACCTCCAGGGTCTACCTTGCTCAATCGTCCCCTGACAGTTAAAATTACCATCGAACGGGTCGATTCTGAAGATTCGAACGCCGTCCGTCTAAATTAACAGTAAACGGAACTTCAATGGTACTATTTACGTCCGAAACCAATTTATTAAATCAGCACGGATATTTGTGTAACAAGCGATTGTCGGAACGATGGTTACATAAATTCGATCGAGGTAATCCCCGGAGCTTGTTCCGACAGTAACAATACAGGCCTCGTCACGTCGTTTAATCGGCAGGCGATGTCCGCGCGTTATTCGCAGCGGCTGATTGTATTATGCTAATTAAACGTGTAATCAGTTTGTCGTACACACCGCGCGCACAACGGGAGACGCGTGGCTCGACACGATTCGCACGTACGCGCGACACACGTGACAACTCCGTTTCAGGCGGAAACACGTGGACGTACGTGATGCAATCGTGACGGTGCGACGATGCACGTCCTCGGATCCTCATGCGCCAGGCACCGGCATTTAGCGGCCACGTGCTGCAGTCTGGAGATCTGACGTAATGACAACACTACTTTTAACAAAGTCTCGTTTTTCTAAATCGTTCTACGAAAGCTAAAATAACGGAACAAAATTTGTCACTGGAGTTTATTAACGACTACGTGATTTGTGCGTAACTGCATAAATATTTACACTATTTTGAGAAAAATATTACCATACAATCTTTTAAACTCTAGACTACTTTTACACCGTAATGCAATTTTTAATTATTTGTTACACTGTAATACAATGTTTTAATTATTTTTCTCACTGTAATGCTACATGCAATTACTTTCTTCACTATGATGCAATGTTTCCTTATTTTTTACACCGTAATGCAAGTTTTTATATTTTACACTGCATTGCAATTTTGTATTATTTCCTATTTTACTTTGCACCTCGTCGATGGTATTCGCATATTCATTATGCAATGAAGAATCGTCTACAATTGCTGCCAGCGACTAATATTGACACCGAAAAGAATGTAATTCCCGTTATAATTTTAGTATAATTGCAACGGCAGTTCATGCGTGAAAAGTTGCCTGAATTTCTTGGAAACGGAACGGACATAAACGCCGCCGCAGAATTCCCGCGGAAAGATTCGCACGTTCGTAATTTGCGCGAGGATCGGTTAATATCGAACATTTTAAGAAAGTTCCTGACCCTCTAATGACACCACTACCCACGTGAGCGGTTCTGTCTAAAGTTTCCCATCACTTTCTTGTAACTTTCATCGTGGCGGTCAGTTGCTTAGTGTCTTTAAGGAGGTCAACGACACTGGTGACCGAAATTTTATGGAAACGTGGATCGATTCGATCTTGTTCGCCTCTTGGCTCTCAGGCACGCGGAACATCCATCTCGCACGTGATCTACAATATCATCGATATTCAACACGGACGTTCACAAATTCATATCACTCGATCAAAAACAATGAATAATAGCTCGGATCAAATCAGTTGAACACGGATACAGCTCGTACACAGGCTATCGCAATTACATGTAATTGTGTTTAACAACTAGTATTTAACTATTAATGACAACTAATATTTATTCGAATTCCACGACAGTTAATTTTCATTTTAATATACAGGTAATTAACAAATTCAGCTACTACAATAAAATATACGTGCTAAAAGTTCAATTCATTACTTTATGGTAATTATGGTAATTCCAAGACAGCTAATTACTGTTTATTTCATTGTAGAAATAGTTGAAGAATTATTTTATTAATATCCATTTTATTCTAGGAGCAATTAAAACATTCGGCATTTTTATCTATGTTCAGGAATAAATGTTCTGTTCACTATGATTTATAGTATTTTTAGAAAAGTTAATGTTTATTTCATTGTAGAAATAGTTGAAGAACTGCTATTTATTCGCCGGAAATTTTATACGAATTTAATGGAAGGAGGAGGACAGAACGGACGACAGAAAGGTTGCTGGCAGTGCGCAAGCGTATTATCGTTCCCCGTTTCCTTTTTCACTAGATTCGGCAAAAAGTTTAGAGGGCCGGTTTTAGCTTTTACGGAAAAAAGCTAGCGCAATTTACTGTAGAATACTGTACAGAGTCGTCCCGAAGCCGCTAGCCAGCAGCAACGTTCCTCGGCCGTCTCCTCCGGCGGCCGATTCCTTTCTTGCTGCGAATCGTTAAGCCCGCAAACGGTTGTTCGGCTTCCTATACGCACAAAGCGTTCCTCGATAATTAGATTCGAGATGTGCTCCGCTCGTTCGAACGCTAACGCGTTCCCGAACAAAGTCATACGCCCCGGACGTATCATTGACTTTCACCAATCGACGACTGTCGTCCTACGATTTCGGTTCGATCCGTTGGCAATCGATTGCATAGCAAATTTGCCGTGGACGCGTCCATTCGCTTCTCCGAAAATAAAAAGAAATAGAAAACTTCCGAAGAAATTTCAAACTTTATTATAGTTCAATCATCCAGTCAGATTGATTGCGCGTTAGACACAGTTTTTTCCTAAAATGTAGAGTTTAGTATTCATCGATTAAAATTACAGTCACCGAATTCCTAGAACCGATTATTTTAACTATCGTGGGCGACAATTGATGTATATATTCATCAAAAAATCATTACATAATTTTCGAAAATGACGTTCACTCACGTTTTATTCTATTTTATCTAAAACATTGGATATCATAAATATAATAATCATAAATTGGTAGGCTGAAAGTCAATATTTTTAAACAACTCAGTCCATGCTATGTCATCAACTGAATATGACCTTGAATACCCCATACTGTTTATTACAATAAATTAGATTACATGCTGTATATCGACAAAGTGTCGAAAGGATTTTTACCCAAATAACAAAAGTAGCATTAAGAGCCATCTTCGAATTGTACAACGAACGATCTTAGATTGTGAGAACGTCCTAAAAAATTCTGAACACAGCGTATACCTTTCACCGATAAATCTGCATCAACTTCAGCAATGTATATCGTTCCGATAAATTTATTGAAACGATACAAAAGCCGCGATGATCGTTTCCAGCGATTGCTAGGGAAAATGAAGAACCGCGAATGCTTTCAGGGATCGAACAATAAATAATACTGTTGCAGAGATTGCTCGCCGGCTCCCCTCCCGACCGAGAATCGGAGATCTCGATCGGACAGCGGCGCAATTACGACAGGATTGTGCCTCGACGTCGATGCGCCGCGAATAAACAAATAGGGTGGGCTTGCTTCTCGTCGACAACGCTCTTACTCTCGCCGCGGAACGTCTCTCCATATAAGACGACGTTCGATCTTGATCGAAACGATCGCACATCATATATCCCGGAGCGCGAGCTGCTCGATCTTTCATTCTTTTTCGTTCGTCCTTTTTATACTCGTGGCATTGGCGAACAGTGGCGCGCGTTGTTCCAAAAGGCGCGAGGAAGGACGCGGGTTCCGCGCGTCAAGTGGGTCGCCGCTGACAATTGTTTAATTGTTCTGACCTCCACGGCTTTCACGTGCGATGATGACACCGATCGTGATCGTCGTCCCGGGGATGAGAAATGGAATCGTCGTTCTGGCATTCAGAAATTCCCTAGCAGACCGAACCCTTTCTTAACCCCTTTCGCACTGACTACAGTTAAAAAGTATGATAGAAGAAATACACTTACTGATAAAAGTTAAGGAATGTTTTACACAGATGCATATTCTTTCTTGTACAACATTGTTAACATGGAATGAAGATTTGTATTGTTTCAATGAAAATATTAATCTTTTTTATTTTTTTATTTAATCCTTTTCTTGTTATTGTTTTCTTAATTTATCGTAAACTAAATAAGACAATATTACAGTGCGAATAATGTGTTATATGTTCGATTATAATATGTATTTTCAATTGAAGAAGATGTATATTTCTTAAAATGTCAAATTTTTTTCAAATGGTAATACGTTGTAATTTAATTTCTGTCCCTATGTGTATATTCTTTTTATAGTATTTTTATGATTTTATATTATATTCGTATGCTGTGAATGTCATTCAAACCATATTACTTGTATTTCGATTAATATTTATATCATTAATAATATAGAGATCATAGTACATAAAATTTGTCATAAATAACTTATTAATAATATAGAGATCATAGTACATAAAATTTGTCATAAATAACTTATTGCTATATCACGAATGTTCACGGCATGTACAAACCAGGCAAATATGAGAAAAGTTTATTAAAATCTTATTAGATTTATTAAAATCTTAACTAGAGTCCAAAACAGATGAAACAAAGTCGTCGTCGCTGCTTCTTACGAAACACGGTACAAAGACGGAAATGATCAGAAATATCAACAGCTTGGCTACCGTAAAACCGGCTCGTCTCAGTGTCAAGCTCGATAACAACTTGTGATTCACAAGCGACTCTGACAAGATCCACAGCGGAGATCCATCCTCTCGGGAAGCAAAATTCCGGGGAACGGTGGACGCCCACGCCCGGTACCCCCGAAAGCGAAGGACCGAGGCGGAAAACGTGCGAGAAACGACCTCGGGACAGCAGGAGAAGCGGATCAACACACTGCATTCCGTTATTACGCGTTCCACTTTGATCGTCTCTCGCAACAACCACCTTCGTCCTCCACCCTGCCCTCGACGTTGCGCACGTCGATCGGCCGACCGCCGTATTTGGTTCACGGAAATAGCGCGCGTGTACCTACCGGGGCCACGCGTGTGAGAGAAAGAGAGAGGGAGAGAGGGAGAGAGGAGGACCAAGCTCGGTGGAGAGCGGAGAGGAAAAAAGGGGGAGAAGACGAAGAAGGATCAGAGGCGGGCACCGATCGGGCTCGAATTAATTGCCGTAACACCGGTTCCTCCCTCTCGGACGAGAGCGAGCGCCGCGTACGGAATTACGGGCGTGTGTGGGAAAGTGTGCTGAATCGGCGGCAGGCCCGATCCTCTTCGGACTCTCTCAGGTGTCGGGCTCTTCCCCAGGCTGCTGGACTTCGGATCGACCCAACATGGTCGCCCGAATCGATGAAATCAGCAAATACTTGATCCAAATTTTTCCACTACCGACATTCTTTGGTTTTTGAATTCTGACGGTAATATAGCTATAAGATACTTTGCAAGAGGCTGTTGGTTCAACATGTTAACTCCTGTTCTACATTCTTTTAACACTTACGGGCATTTCTTGTGTACCTATTTCTACCGATACCCGTTATCTTGACGGCTAAATGAAAATGTATGTTTTCTTTAATACTCATCCGTCCCTCATTTCTAGAACGTAATCTGGCCTTTGATTGCAACTTGACATAACGGTACAAAATTAATAATATGGAACAATAAATAATTACATTCGTTCTTACAGAACGAAAATCTAAGATTAGATGAGACAAGTTTTAACGTTGATTATT
>CM052161.1:8403323-8417275 GCA_028455555.1 Augochlorella aurata | reverse complement strand
TTATAATATATCCGAACAAACTGAATTTGACTAGGATGTTTCGGATGCGAAAGAGTTCTAATTCCATCCCCTGTGATCAATTTCAACTTTCTAATTTTGCTTTAATTCATTAAGTTGCTTTGATTTTGTGAAAATTTTGGTGGTCAATTGTTGGCAACGAACGTGTTAAACTTCGAACAAACATGAAAACTGCAGCCATAAATTAGTCCAGAAGAAATCCTTTTGAAGCTATACCATATCAAAATCACGAATCGAAAGAGTTTCCCCAGAATTGCAGAATTTCCATTGAATCACTGTCGAGTTTGAAATTCTAAAAACGAGAATTTTGTCGATAGATCGATCTGCAACGAGTCCATTCGCTTCGTACAAGTCGAAAAAGCTTTTTCGCTGTATGTCGCCGACGATTTGACATTTGGAGAGCGATCGTGGCCACGGAATCGTGTCGCCCGGCAAAAAGGAGACGCCACGCCTTGCATTGTCGCGCCGCGCCGGTAAAAACACCGTGTATCGTTTCCTTTCGGTCCACGGCTGGCGAACGAACAAGGAGGGAAAAAACGAAAGTGGTCTCGAACTGGATCGGAACGTTAGACCGGTCCTAGGCCTTCGGTATTATTTACCTCGACTCGCTGAACCACCCCGGGGACCATTAACATTCCCGCGGTTCGTGACCGGCAATTTCGTGCCGGCAGGTTTTGCATAAATTTCGACGGGTTCCCATAGAGGTTCGGACTCGTCACCGTGTAAACAACGATGAAATTGAGCGACCGCCGGCTTGGCATTCAACGGTGACCTTGTATAACCTCGCCAGGTCGCTTCCCTGTGAAATCGGTGTTTAAATTTGCTTTCTCCGAGTGAAAATTCGGAAACTTTGATCGCTGTGGACTACACAGTTTCGCGTTGATAACGTTTACACTCTTCAGAAATAATATCGATCTTCGTAGCCCGGTATTATTCCTTTGTGTGATTAGGCTAACTGACAGGCTGGGGACGTCACGGAAGGACAGACATTAATAGAAACGATGAAATGTGTGATTACACGTTGATGCTCGCGTTTTGGAAGAACAATACTTTTCAAGAAATAAAATTTGAGATGTGAACGAACGATTGAAAATTCATCCTGTTATGCATCGATTTACAAAAGTGTAAAATTTTCATGGGAAAATCAAGTTTTTCGACTGTTTCGACAAGATGAAATGGAGCCACGTATGTAATGAAATGGAGCCACGTATGTAATGTAATGGAGCCATTATGTTCGATTAAATCATGTACGTTATATTTTTTGAATATTCTCAGTCTCTGTAGATAAAATTCCACGGTCGATTTATTGTTCCTCAGTTCGTTATCGAATCCAATAACAATACAGCTTAAAACGCTGTTCATTCACGGTATTAATTCCATCGTATCTGTACGATAGTTAACAAATGTAAACATCCTCCTTTTTATTGTGAGAATGATTGAGCGAGCAATAAAGTAAACTCGCGACGTTTTAAATGTCCCTAGGAATTCGCAGAACACGCTAGGCGTGGTGTTGAACGATATCGAAAGTCGAGAGCTGCAAAATCAACGAAAAAACAGGCTAATGCGTTCAGCGTTGCAATGCGTTGTAAGTGTAACACGAGTGGGGTTTATCTACGAAGGTTCTTAAAACGTTTGCCCGGTGTTATCGCCGGTTACTTGTGTACCGACGCGCTGTTAACGAATCGTTAATCATCCGCGTGCACTTTGGGCGCACGTGCAGCTCGCGATACGGAATGCATTCGTGTCGCTCATTGTTTTTCAATAGGCGTCGCCAGCTGTCGAATGCCCGTCGTGCCAGACAGTATCTTAAACAAACGCGTGCTCCATTACGCGACTGACATTCCGTCTCTTGACCTTAAAAAGAAGACTCCGCGACACACAGGAAATTCCAATTTCCAAGACTTTTTAACAAGTTCGGTTCTGTCATTGTTCGATAAAAATCAACATTGTTCCGAGCATTCTCTCGATCCCGACTTTGACGTACTTTGATATGCGAATTGTGGCTAGGATGGAACAGTGCGTTAGAACTTCTGGCTCTCAGTGTTGTTGGGCATTCGTTAGGGTCTTTTTATGGGGATGTTTGTTTTGGAACGTGTTTTAGGGAGCTTCTTCGACTGACGTTTGAATGAAAGCGGCGTCTACATTGTTTGGAGAGTGAAGAGGGTGTGTTTGACAGGACTTTTGTGGAGCAGATGAAGTCAATACAGAAGGAAGTCATAATAAAGCCGTCATTCGATAGGCAATCATTAATAAGCCCGCGGATGTTTTACGTAAATACAGATTTTTCTGTCCAATTAATAGAAACTTCAATTTGATCTGCGAAAGGCTCCGCCAACAGGAAAGAAACATTCTTCGTGAATTAAGCGACACCGTTTTATACGAAACTAGCAAACGAAAACATTGAAAACCAGGTCGAGCGGCTTCTAATTAAAACCTCGAATCGGCGAGTATCGGGTAACGGAAAATCGAGTGAAACACGCGCGCAACCACGGACACTTGTATAACAACAGTATCAAATTGAAATAACGTCTGTCATGCACACAAGCGAACAAGAAATGGTTGAACGACACGAACGACTGCCAAGAGATCTCCCACCTCATTTTCAGCGAACAGGTTGAGAGAAAACCAATCCAACACTACTCCATTACGCCTTATGCGCCGTGAAATTGCGTATGACCGCTATGGCACCGCAAAAAGCGCGTGGTTTCATACAAGCCATTTAACCCTAGAGGACAGAACAACGAAGCCGAGAGCCTCCTAAAACGCTCGAGAGCTATTAAATTACCTCGTTAGCAGTAATCCAAAGCACTCGGCATCAGCGTTGCTGATCGGTCCGAGTGATTGATGCGAGCTCGAATAACCGTTCGAAAAACCGAACCAGAGCTCGAGGACGAAGTCTCGCCTGGCAATGATTTCCGAGAAGAGCCGGATTCGATTCATTTTGCACCCACGTCGGGAGACACGTGAATCGGACGACACGCGTGTGCACAGCCTGTGTGGGTGGCTGGCGCGCACCAGGTAAATTCCTGCTCGGGTCGAGGCACTCGCCAACGCAAATACTCGAAGAGAGGCTTTCGCAACAGCCGATCGGCCCGCATCTAAATACCACGTTGCCGTTTCAACGTCGGTCTCTCTCTCTCTCCCTCTCTCGCTCCGTTTTTCTCTCTCTCTTGATTTCTCTATAGCCGTGTGGGTGCACCTTTGGAACACCGCGATCCTAAACCCTGACAGCAGAACCCGGGGGAAAGAGGGTGGCATGGAGAGATGCATTTTAGCAGGTTGATGCCTCGACGTGATTTACTCGCGCAATAGAATGCACGATGCATTCTGAATGGTAGGAAGAGCAATAACTCGCCGCGTAAACTGATAGGCGTGCTTTAATGTCCCAAGAGCGGATCCTGCGGCTCCTTCCGACGACCTTTTTCTTGTTGCACCGTATCCCGCCGATGCTTCGGGGATATGTGGTGCTAGTATGACGGTTTACTGTGGCTCTGAAGAGCTTTGTGCAGAAGTCTGACGTTTATAGGCAGGCTTGCGGAGTCGAAAATTGTGGTACAATTTCGATTTGATTGCATGTGGAGCTGGTGAATGAGAGGCGATATTTTAGAAAGTCTACAAGTTCGAGCAGTGGTAATTTTGTATCCTTGGTAAAATGTATTCCCGTGGGGTATTGTAAAGTTTGCTAGTCGGAAATTAAAGCTGGAAGATCGTACTTTAAAATAATACCGTTTACATTTGAACGAAAGTCATAGCTAAAAATAGTCAAATCTATATATTCGACAAAAATTAGTAGATTTTGAGGGTTAACTTGAAATTAATTTCAAAAATTTTCCCATAAGAATTCCCGAAGTTTAAATGTCTCAAATCGAAGCTGAAAGATGACACTGTACCATAAGTATCATCCAAGTCCCATACCATCCTCAGCAACGAACTAACCAACCGTCGGATCAACGACCCGAGAAACACCTTCTCGGCGTAAAGCCTTCAACCACGACACCCAACTCGGCCGCCAACAACATCAGCTACAACATTTTCAATTCCCTGGCATGCTGTAGAGGAGCTAGCACGATTCCGACGACAAGATCAACGACTAATCACGCTTAAAGGAAGCCCGCGTCAGCTTTGAATCTCGACTCACGTTTACCCTGGGCACGGACGCGGATCTGCCGTTGATCCTGCGGCGCCTGAGTATCCTCGCGCGTTCCCTGTCCCTCCTGGTGCACCTGTCGTCCTGTCTCGGGACCAGAGTCAGCTGGGGGCCATCGACGAGGGACCTAACCCCGAGGAGCACGCAGCCCTCGTCCTCGTCGACGCCGGCCACGCCGCTGCAATTCCGCATTCCATCGGCTGGTTCTTCGGACGGCTTTTCGCTGGCTGAGCACCTCGACAGGTCCTCGGTGGACCTGGAGGACGTAATTGCGGACTGTCGATGCCTCTTCCTCTCGATCACGAACGAGGACGCCCGGGCACGACGAGCCGGATGATCCTGCCGGCTCCTTCTGGCGATCAACTGCTCGGTCTTGGTGGCGAACTCCTGAGCACGGTTGCTCCTGGCGCGATACCTGACGTCGACCTTACCCGAGGCCACACATTTCGCCGGGTTCTTCGCGTAGACGGTGTCTTTGGTATCCTTGCGGTCACCTTCGCTCTCTTTGGTCCTCTCCTGGTCCTCCGACGCCTCGTTCGAGCCGTTTCCCGGCGCCGACGCGCTCCTCCTCAGACATCGAGCCTTGTCGACCTTCGACACATTGATCGACCGGGTCAGGGTGTCCTTGTACTGGAAGTTCACCGTCGTCTTGAACCCCTGGTCGTCGCACGTGCTCCTGCAGTCCACCACCTCCACCAGATTCAGCGAAATCTTCCGCTCTTGACCTGTCAGGACTAGGTCCTTCAAGGACTTTTCTTCTTCTTCTTCTTCTTCCTCCTGTTCTCCTCCACTTTCTTCTTCCTTCCGGTTCTCCGATGGTTTCGAGTCTTTGCAGGTCTCAGTCGGCTTACTGTCTTTGAACTTCTCTTCAATAGATGGTTTCTTGAGGATGTTCGGGCCTTTGACTACACGTGGGAAACACTTGACTTCCAGCAGGCTGGCAGCGTCGACGTCGTCTATGTCAGGACGCCGTTTCTCCGGTCGCGGGGTCTCGCGCGCTCCGTCAGCGTCGACGCACTGACGGACGGAGATCAGACGGCAACCGCCGTCGTCCCCACTATCTTCCTCGATGATGTACATCCGAAATAACTACGCGACTACGCGCGTCATCGCCTCCACCGGGTCTCGACACTCTCGGTCCGGGCACGGGCACTTATCAAGATGTTCATGTTCCTGCGTTTTCGGTGTACCATTCACATTGCGATTTTACGAACTACGCGAACACGAAAATTCTGCAATGACAGTTATATCGTTGGGATTAGTTTGAAATTATACTGTTCGGAACGATATTTATCAATCTTGGAGCACATACTGAGGAACAGTTCAAATCTTCAATTTCCTGTTAAAGTATTCTTCTGCACTGGCGTAATCGAGACTGGAATGAGTTCTAAGTTTAATATTTGAAATTATCCTGGTCAATTAGAGAGCAATTTAACGATTTAACGATCACGTACCCACCAATTTATGACCTTCGAGTGTACTTTAATAGAATCGTTCGATCTTCTAGCTTGAATCGATTGTCAACGTTCGAACGTTCTGCACTCTCGTACCTCCGATGCACATTAGCAATACGGAAAAGATCGATTGAACGTAAAGCATCAGCTTTTAATTCACTGACTTACGATCCCGTCTCGAATCAGTTCCTGGGATCATTAATTTCTACCACCAGCAATTATTTGAATTCCATCAGCGACGCCAGTCTCCACGAGGTATTGTCTCCGCACAGACACACGCTGCTCCTCGATTTTCCAATTACAGCGATCGGTTCGTAATTAATCTCGCCATACGATCTTCCCGCGAGGGGAAACCGAGGATCCCCGAGTTCCCGGTACCCAATCAGGAGGCTACCTCTCTTGTTATCTTCCGGTGGGACCGCGTTCCGGGAATTCCTTCCGCCGTCAGCTAATTCGTGATTGCTCCGCCGGTATCGGTTCGCGGAACGATATTCATCGAACGGAGCAGATAGAACGCGGCGTAATCATATCGGTCCAAAATGAAACCACCGGTGTCCAGTTGCCGTTTGGCAAAAATACTTTTTCAGCAACTTGTTGCGCGTAGACAGCGATCTCGCTGCGCCGGCTCGGTCGAACGGATCGCGAAGTGAAACCAATACGAGCGGATGGCATCTAATATCGTGCGATCCCGGTTGGCTGGCTCGATTTCAGGTTATCGACGGAGCAAATTATCGGCGCTCGCTGTTTTCTCCTCGAGGATCATCCCTCCGGACTCTGTTTCACCCTCTCGAGACCCCGAACTTCCACGAAAGCTCGACGCGATTGCTCTCGGCGTTTTAAAGTCTCGATCGTCGAATGACAACTGTCGATTACCGGAGCTGGACTAGACATACGATCACGATCCTTCCAGGAGTATCCTTCTGGGAGTATCCTTCGGGAATATCCTTCTGGGAGTATCCTTGTTTGGGTATTCTTTCGGGATATCCTTCCAGGGATCGGAGTTCACCGAAAGAGATTTCAAGTTTCTTCGAAACCGAAACAATCCGGGCGGAATAAATGGCTTTTGGATCGACGCAGGATCTACGCGAGGATGTCCTGGAGGCCTCGGAGCATGGTTTACGGTAGGTCGGAGCCGCGCGAGCCGGAAAAAGAGACGCAGAGGCGACGAGCGCCGGTGGCCTACTGCTGAGCCTCTCCTAATCCCGCTCCGTGGCGCACACGATACACGATACACGATACCGCGGCCCTCGTATGCAACACGCAGACACCGACACACGCACAGACACAGGACAGAGCAAGACACGAGTTCTACGCGGCGAACACACACGCGAGATCCCGTGTTCCATTCGAGCGCCGCACCGCGCCGAGCCGAGCCGAGCCGAGCCGCGCTCTACTCGACACTCGCCTCTAAACTCTCACCGTTGCCGCCTCTCGCGGGGATCTCTATGCCACGGAGCCTGGGCCCCCGTGTTCTCTTCCTTTCTCTGTCTGCGTGGAAACGCTCTATACACCTCTCGGAGCCCCCTCAGTCCCCATCGTGGGCCCCGCCATGCCGAACACGTACGCGCGCGAGCGAGCGGCCCGCGCGTACACCGTCCTCCAATCAGCAAGCGATTCGCCACTTTACGGCCTGGAATGCCTTTTCCTTTCGGAAACCCGCTCGAACCGGTCGCCCTCGCCTATACGCTCCACGCATCGACGATTGTTCGACGCTGCGAGCTATTGACGGATCAGGGGGTGGGCGGATGCCGTCCGGAGAGACTGGGGTGGCTGGGGAGGCTGGGGAGGCTGGGGAGGCTGCGGGGAACCACCCTCTCGAGATCACCGAGACAGTGCTCCGGGAGGCCGGTATTTATGGGCCAAACTCAATTTTTAGACTTTTATGAGGTAAATGTGCCTATTAGAGGTGCAGAACTATCGATAGCTGCGATCATAATTACCAATATATATACTGGGAGATAATCTAAATGAGCTTTTACATATTTACTTTGATAATAGTTTTATTATACATGCGTATATAATACATATATTGTTCACATACTTCTGCTAGTTATCGGTGAATGGAAATATCTTAACGCGGAATTATGCCACAAATATTTTTGTCAACCGATATCTTTGTCGAAGTCTGAAAGACTATTTATCAAAGCGGTCAAGGCTTAAGGCGAACAGTGGCGATACTCTCACTCTTTTAAAATAAAAACCAGTGGTTTGTTGGCATAACTTGTAAAATGCCATTCTAGATATTTTTATTATATTACTTATTATAATTGTATTTGTATTATATTGTAAAAGGAATATAATACTTAAATTTTTGCAAACTTCTGGGGTCTTCGAATTTTTATGTCCCTGATACTTTATATTATACGTATTTCTCATGGTACTTCTAAAGATAGAGAACTGTCGATGATAGTATCGATAGTCATCGATAGTTTCTGTAAACTCTCGGCAACTGTCGATAGCTCTCAACTTCTGGACCTATTATGAAGCACCGCTCAACTGTGACCCTTTCGTGAAACAGCTGCAGAAACAACGCAATAAAAAATAGATAAAGCGGATGAGAATGGATTATAAAAATTATTCCCACATTTCTGAACATAATTCTTTATAAATTCACTCACGCGGATGATGTACTGCAATAATCAGCTGTAAAAATGCCTTTATTCGAACACGGGCATTACTAAGCAACAACGTGCTATTCCATATTGTATACTTCAATTTTTCCATTGTCCCGATTTATGGAACAGTTGGCACCCATGCTTCGTATTCAATATCTCCAATTTTGCATTTCAAATGGATTTGCCAAGGTAATGCTAGTTTGCTGTTAATTTTGTGTGTAGAGAAGATTGCTGGTTCCATCCCCTTGCGTTTGTAAGGATGCCCCCAACTTTCTCCATGAATATTTGAATTATAGATAACCATTGTTGCAACAGATGCGTCTAATCTGCAATGTACACACAGTCTGGAGTCTACTGGAAATCTTTCTCAGTTCAGTCACATTTTTGCTGCTTGAATTCAGAGTTCGGGTTTCGGTAGTCGCAGGGATTCTTTTTCAGCGAATCAGCTCTTGGACAATAATTAAGAATGCAAACTCACTGCGACCATAGCGACATGCGAGCACGTTATCTTTTTTCGAGCGCAACGTCGTCAAGCGATCACGACTCGTTTGTCATCGTTTTAAACGCGAGGTTTAAAAATAGCATTTTACGTAGTCAACGACTTCGCGTCGTTCTCATGCCGCAGCCACTGCAATGCTTTCAATAATGTCGCCTTTCGCATTAACTACGATTATGTTTTATCAATAATCATCGAGCTTAGCTTGCAAATAGAAATATTAAAACACTGTGATACTGTAAATTCAGAATAAACAAATCCAATTAGTTTAAAGAGATTGCTACCTCCGATGTATGAAAAATGACCAACAAAAAGCTTTCTGTATTATTGCGATAAGCGGTTTTCACAAGTACACTGTTCCACGTAACTTCAGAAGAACCTAGATTAGGCTAGATCGACTTCTCTCTGCTTTTCTCTTGGTGATACAAATTTTCCCGTGGCACTTTCTCTATCCGCCAGCTCGTACCTTCTAATTAGGAACTTCGGTAAACCAGTATACAAGCGAGCCTGTCGAACGCGTCAAACCTCGACATACAATCGCATCTCCGCAGACCTGCGGTTCCGAATGCAGTCGTACCGAATCGAAATATCATCGAGCACCACTCGCGAACACGGGATCCCTTTCAAAGATGTGGAAATGTGTTCGGACGACTCGGCAATCGCATTCGACGAACCCCATGAGCATCGTGCGATGCCATATGGCGGAGATCGATCGAACGAGTGTGAAAAGGGAGCAGCGGCAGAGGAGAGAGAGAGAGAAGAGAGGGAAGAGGGAAAGACCATGAAAGTGTCCCGCATGGGTTGTTAATAGAGCGACAGCTCGGTTTTGCGCGAAGAACGGACAGCATTTTCTATTGTGCCATTTCTCGGATTGCATCCGGTGTAAAATTTCACTTGGATGTACCTGTTTGCCGTATCGGCCGTCCGTTATCGAGCCACTCTCTGTTCTTCGCGGTTTTCACGGGTTTTTGCGTGCGGCTCGCCACACGTGACGAACGAAACGAGACTCGCGTCGAGACTGGTTCTCGAGGTATCGGCCTCGATCGCTCCTCGGAAATCTTCATTGATTTCTTGCTGGGAGTACACCAGAGATCGCCGGTCCGTGGCAAAAACGCAGCAACACGCGACCGATGAAGCCGTTCACGCATTTCTTTCGAGCATCCTTCGCTTAATACGCCGGCGAGACTGAACTCGAGCTCTGATGCAATCGATACCCTCACTTTCCTCGTTTTATCGTTTCCAACGATGCCGATTTTTATCTCGGTATTTCGATCAAAATTTACGATCCTTGGGAATCTCGAGGATTGCTTCTGGTTTAAGTGATTTAATAACGGAACATACATTTAATATGGTTATTCAGGACGAAAGCTTACACAGCTAAATTGAGGAAAATGCATGTTAAAAAATCTCTTTTTGATACGAAACATTGCAGTTCTATTATCGCTTCCAAACGTTCGTTTCTACTATTAACTTGTGTACAATTCTTTGGACACCCTGTATATTGCAGTGATTTAAGCTGTACTGGACTTTTGTTGCCATTTGGAACGCTTTTGAAAGAAAATGTAGGACAGTGGTGCAGTGCATCTCGCAGTTCAAAAGACACTGTTGTGCATAAAATATATATTTCTGAAAGAGAAATTTAAAAGTGCATATTGCTGCACCAAATAAATTAAAATGCTCTATACTGTGCTAACATCAGACTCGTAAGGATTCAGAAATCAGAACAAATTCACGTAACACAATTTTTACAGGGTAATGCAAATAAGTCGATTTTACCGTTGGATAGTTTCCGAGTCGCGAGTCCAACAGAAAATTTTAAAGGGAGAGTTAAGTGCGGAAGTACAACACAGTGCATTTGCTTCGGCAAAAACATCAACGACGAAACGACACGTTCCATTCTGCAACTAACGATTTCAACGCCGGACCGATCCCTTTAATTTACACCATGCGAAAAGAAGAGTCCCCTGCAGATCGAGCGACGCGGATCGAGATCTCGGTGGCACGTGGCCGCTCGCGGATTCATTCACGCACGTGCGCTCGCGTTTCCATTAATTGCTCCACGCAGCTCTGACACGTGATTCCGCGACGATCCCCGCAGACGACGGACGCGTGGCTCGCCGTTAATTACAATCGGTGCAAATAAATCGGAATGTTTGCGTGATAACGAGACCGTGAGAAATCGCGGCGTGCCGGCGTCGCTGTGTTTGCGATTATTGCGATTCCGTTGACCTTTTCGTGGTTCCACTCACGGAATCGATCGCCGCCCACTATTCTCCCTCTGCTGCATCGGTCTTTGATCTTCAGCTTCCAGTGGAACCAATAGCATTCCGTTTCGGGCAGACCTTGATGTCATTAAAAGTATTATACTCGATAGGGGCCGCAGCATCCAGAGGAAATCGAGGAATTAGCTACCAATCGCGTGATTAAGAATGTTCTTCGAACATTCCGAATTTACTACCATGCATTATTATTATTCTATCATTTGTATAATGTTACTATTATTATTATTATCATTATGTAGAACTTTTGTAGAAAGATTAAAAGAGCGTCTGGCCCATTTATGCTAAATAAATTAAATGTAACATGAAGAAAACTAAGGGATTGGTAGACTATAACTATTAATAAATGCTCTGCTAAAACCAACAATTATTTCTCTCACGAATTTTATGGTACACTTTATTGTGTATAATTTTGAGCGTAACTGTGTATAAATTGTCTAAAAATATTACAAAATGATGTTGCAATATCAAGCAAAGTATGTCGAGGAATGATTCTCTAGTCCAATTAGTGCTCAACCGATGGTATTCCTTGCAACAAATTCTTCCCTACGAACCATAACGTTAGAAAATGTTATCCATGCCAGCATCCATTGAGAAAATTTGCACACGATCTGCCTAAATTTTGAAGCTTTTCACGCGTACCCTTCCTTTGACCTCTGGGAGCATGTGAAGAGTTCTGCATGAACGTTTCCCGAGGCAGTCCGAATAAATCCTTCGGAGGTAATCCGTAATCAAAGTTGTTACACCGAACCTAGCTACGCCGGAGAAAATACGAACTTCTGTATGCAATATGATCCTCTATAGAACGAGTCCCTCTAATTTCTCTGGTGCTCCCATATTAAACATTAATATACTAGGATGAGAAATCTGAACACCGTTATCCCGATTCAATTGCTACGTTTCGGTCTCCGCTCTCCATGGTTACGTTCAACTGCAGACGTTCCTGACCTTGAAAAAAAGCGGTTTTCGTAAGTACAATGTACGATATCCATCTCGGCGAGCAAATAACAGGTTTCTCGATCGTCTGGTCCGCGAGCACGTTATAGTTCGCCACTCGGCGTCCACGCAGAAAAGAGCCAGCAACTATGTGCTAGAATCTATAGATCCGAAACGGCGAGCAAAACAAGCGAAGCGAACGAGGTATGAGCTACGAGGCTGCGAAGAGAAGCAAATCAGCGTCGATCATAATCGTTCCTGGGCAACGAGATCCCAGGCTCTCGGCCCGGGAATCCTTCGTCCTTGAGATGCCGAGGTATCTCGATCGCACGGAACGGTGTCACTCCCATGATCGACGCAAGGTCGAGACGCGCACTCGATCCCCCGCCCAGTTATGCATTTTTTCCCGACGTCCACGTGGAATAAATCGATCCAGGGACAAGTCCGGCGTACCCGCAAGATCGCCTAACTGTAACCAGCTTCTAATTACAGAACCCGTTGAGTCGCTCAATCATCGTCTACGCGTCGCCGTCTTTTCCCTTCGATCCGCGGGATCTCTGGGAAAAGTGAGCGCGAGCCTAAGCTGACCAACGTAGCTCCGCTAATTTATGGAGGCTCGTGGGGACGCACGGGGAATCTCTAATAACAGCAACCATAGAGATGATGAGCACGCTGCATCCGCGTTATTCAGTCGCGTGCACCTCGCAGCTGCTGCGCCACGTGAAAGCTTGACTTTTAATGGACCCCACGGTAGCAATTCGATATTAGTTTATGGCTGTCCCAGTGACTCTGCGAACTGGCAGATCCCGCGATTAAGTTACGCGTTTATGGTATTGCTAAATGTAAAAGCTACAGATGCGTTTCTGGACTTGGATCGAAATTTTATTAGAGTGTTAATACGTTTTATGAACACCAGGGGACGAACGAACTCTTTTTCATGCACGGTTTTCGACGGTTTTCATGATTTCTCGTGGAGAAATTAAATCAACGTTAATCTCTCTTATGCTCATCGCAGAAATGCACAGGATCTGTGTTTTTTTTAAATGCATAAGATCTCGATATCGCGTGTTTCAAGCGGCAAGATCGCGAAAATAAACAACAGGAGTGCACGGGCCGCACAAAAGGAACCCGACGCAGGCTCGGACTGCCAGTGAATTTATCGCAGCATTCGATGGACTCGATGTCCGCGTGGCACCTAATCCGCGAGCGAGCATCGATCCAGTCATAATCGGCATGCGATGCAATCCGTTGCAAGCGGACTGCGCTCGCGTAGAAAGGCTCGCCGCGTTTCGCGAACGCGAGAGAAAGGAGAATCGAGCGCGGCGGAATCGATGTCCTTGCGAAGCTGGATGTCAAAGCTGGAGCGAGTTCACGGAATCCGGGCCCGTAAACTCGGGAACCTTTATTTTTCGAGAAGAACGCCGTGTCGTCGACGCGAGACGAATAAAAGCCGGCCACAGGCCAGAGAAAACGCGAGCTCGCGGTGAACTTGGACAGTCCGATCCTTATCTGACTGTGAGATACTTCTCAGGAGACTTTTACCCACTTCGAACGTGCTTACTCTCTAAAAGGAACTTCAAACTAACCTGTCCGACCATCTGCAGTCCACAGTTGACATCGATATTGGATCGTGTTTATTTAAACGTATGTGAAAATGATACGATAAGTGAAAACATGTTGGTTGACCACAACAGGAACGGTGGAGAAATGATAAGAGACAGGGTAGCGGAGCCGGTTATTGTGGGGTGACCAATTGCTGTGCCTTTGGTTTGTTCTCGGATATAATTTACCTTGTACTTATCGAATAAGACGTACTTTTTGTTGTACTTTTATTTTGTTTGCTTTCGAATTAAATTTTTTTATATTTATTAGTATTTCATATTTATTTTTTATTATTTTTAAATAAATCTTCGTGGGAATCTCCGTAATCGTACTTAGTGTTATGAAGTTCGAAGTAAGAGAAAAGATTCGTTTATTTATTAAAGAACCCTTTTGGCAAAAATGAAA
>CM052161.1:8373506-8403223 GCA_028455555.1 Augochlorella aurata | reverse complement strand
GAGAAAGAAAGAGAAGAGGCTGGTCGCCACCGCAGGCAGGAAACTCGGGCCGTGATTCTACCTATAAGGCGTTATGACACGCCGTCGAGGGCCCTGTCCGCTTATTTGCATGCGGTTTCCTACGACAATGGTATCAGCGCGGTGCACCGCTCGCCTAGTTGCATCCTCCGTTGCATTCTACGCGGCCAGGACCCGCGGGGGGCGCGAGATCGGTCTTTTGTTTGCTAATAAATCACAATGTTGCGAATGTTACGCGGGATAGAGGATCAACAAGCCGTACTGAATTGGTTGCCGGGTCCTTGTTACCCGAGCTTTCGATGCTATGCTACAAGCAAAGAAATATGTATACCGTGGTGCACAGTGGGTGCATCATAGTGGACTCGCCCGCACAAGGTTGCTTGACTGGTTGCGAATCAGATACCAGGCGATCGTCCTACGAAATTCTGGTTTTTCCTGCGTTTTGTTGTAAGCGCAACTGGTTTTGAGAGATCGCAGCCACGGATCATTAAATCTTGTTGTTAATGGGCCCTGTGATTCGTTTTTAACGAACCGCTTCCGTGAAGCATGTGCTAATGAACGCATCGCAGAGTTTACGTTGCTCTATAAACTCTACGTTGCATTCATGTTCAGAATTTAGGGGGATTCGGCGAGCTTATTCTATCCCTGCGTGTCTTCATGCATTTACGGTTCCTGTGAATTTAGTACGAACGTGTGCATTAACACTCAAGCAGTAAACGTTCCCGATAAAAATGTAAATGAGTATGCTTGGCACCATTTATATGTTTATTTAGCACCTGACTCGACATAGTGATTAAGACACTCATTCTAGACAAGTTAGATCTCCTATAGATCTCAATGAGACATTTCGAAATGTATTGGCTTGTTTGTAAGGTTGTTCCCTTCTTCACGAAAGAATAAAAAACATTCTTGTAATGTTTACAGTAAAAATAAAACTTCTTGACATTTTTCTGACAGCTTTGAATTTTTATCCGCGTTTTATTAACGAAATACTGAACCATATACTTTTTGAACACTATTACGAAACGAAATTTCTTTTGAGAAATGGAACAATTTTTCGAACGATTCAATAAATTAATTATGAGAAGCTAGATAATGAAATAACTATATTTACACGCTGGACCAAAATTGACTCTAGTCTCGTCGCCTAGTATTAACGCATATCTATAATGTCTTTCTTCTATTTCTCGCACGAAGACTCCGCACTTGACAAAATTAGTTCCTGCTTTCTTCCTTTATAAAATGGTTTACGAAAACAGGAGTTTGTCCAGTCAATCGAGGAGAAGGAATGACGCCAGGTGCGTCGTTCCATCGCACGGGCGTGAATATCAGCGCGTGCTATCGAAACGATGAAGCACTGGCAGTTACGATAGCAAAGAAGATGTTGATATCAAGATTATCTTGTTGCGCGGTGAAATCCTACTACATCACGCGCGGATCCGTAAAAGGGGATTAGTGTTCGGACGAAGTAAATCAATGCCCAAAGCTTCCGTAGCTTGCGTTGCCCTTGTAAGCGATAACCATCCCGAGATTAGGATTAGAACGAGGTACGTAGTAGCCGGGTTCCTGAGTTGGTGAATGATCACTGTGTCGTTCTGTGTTCGATCGCCATTCCTGGGGGACCGATAATCCTTTAAGATTTCGAATCAATCTGCAATCCTCTGACTGTAAGATTTAGAAATTATATTTTCTTGAGATATATTCGAGATAAGTGCTTAGGATATCGATGGTGCAGAAAGATTAACGTATTAATCTAAGCGAGCAAGTAGGCTGAATTATTACAGAGACTAAATTGATCTGTAATCCTTGAAATTGTAAGATTTAGAAATTAATTTTCCTTGGAACATATTCGAGTAAGTGACTGGAATCTCAAGGTTGTAAGAGGATCGAAGCAATGATCTAGACAATTAAATGAACTAAATAATTGCAGGGACAGAATTAGAAGAAAAAAGAAAAAATTAAAAAGTGGAAATAACGAAGCAAGCTGACAATCTGCAAAAATGGAATAAAAAAGGCAATGGCGTAAGGATCGAGTTTTGTACCTGAATGAATAAATGGTCATTAAGCGGTATACTGAAACATTCTCCTCTGATGAAAAGATTTGCTCGTGCCGTGATTTAATTTCTACATAAAAGAATCCCCTGTGCCTTCGATAGCTCTCGAGATAATCGTAGACTTATACCGGGCTCCGCAGAGTTTACGATGCTCCCTCGAAATGTCTCTTCCTCTCAGCGGTGTTTCGTGGAAGCACGACGAAAACGAACGCCAGTTTCACCTTTACCGTCCGGCGACCAATTACCTAGCGCGGCGTTTTTCGGCGTTTAATTAAACGTCTCGGGATTGTTCGAAAGCGTTTCCCCGGCCGCCGTGGCGAGAGATGATTATCGAGATCCAGTGGCTAGATAGCCGCGAGCGTGGTCGATACGTTTTCTGGAAATTAGAGGGCAATTAATTCGATTAATGCTTGTAATTAATTTCGTTGCGCCGAGGACGTTAATTGAGCCGTTTGCCGAGAACGAAACGCCTCTGCGGTTACGCTTCAACAAGATGTAGAATCAACATCTTCCTTGTAATTGTTTTTGCATTAGAAAAAGTCAGTAACTTTTGACCCTAATTTATCCAAAAGAGGAAGTTATTACAGCAAAATATAGCTCTACGATTTTTAATTACTTCTTGATCTAATTTCACCCCTTTGCAAATTACACACCCTCTTCGAAGACACGCGATATTGTTAACCCTCGGATGGCGGATCATTTTCACAATTGTCTATTCAGCATTTTTTCAAAACATATTTTTGAAGATATTTCTTACAGATTTATCATCTCGGTTGTTTCTAATAAAACAGCAATTTATTTTGTTTAATTGCCAAAAATTGAATAATTGAGTGAACGATTTAAATACTCTGCATCAAAATTTACCTAGTCACCGCCTTGTAAGGATTAATACATTTACATTGAATTATTGGCCGATCAAATGAACTAATCTAAGCTTCGTCCGCCCATCGACCGTCTCGCGTCAGTCGTGCTCGCCTCTCATTGGTCACCGTTTTGCGTTGATAACTCGTAAACAAAGGAACTTCTCTCATTACTCATTTTCGAGCGACTTTTGGAACACCCTGTATATATAGTGTGTGCACGGTATGCATCAAAATCTGACATATCCAAAGGGTTAAGCCTTAATTGTTTTCTGATTGAAGTCCCGATAGTGCCACGTCGGAGCGAGCCCCAGCCCTATTTTTATCAACCCGGAAGCTTCAAACTAGCGAACGTAACTGGCAATTTAGATTGTTGGTTGCACCGTCGAAAATAGACAGAAGAAAACAAGAAAAGTTCCTACCCGGTGCAAACCGGCCAGAGGTGGCGTCTTAATTAAAAAAGTTAGGTGGCTCTATCTGCTTCCTCGAGGAAACGGCCATATGATCGAGCCGGGCCCTCGTGCTAAACGGTTCCTAGGTGGCTCCGTACCGGTGGATACGCGCCATGGAAACGGTGAAATTGCGTGACTGCCGGCCATCGGCTGGCAGGACCGACGTGCGCCATTAGCTTCTCGCCAGAACTTACCGATATTATCCCCCGTCTTCGCGACCAGGTCGTCGAACAAACTTCCGGACCTGGTCCGGTACCTTGCGGAACAACACCGAGGCGATCGTTCCCTAGGGTCCATCCAGTGTCCTCTCGCGACGCAATTCGAACGGAACCGAGGGTTAATGGGATTAACGTAGACAGACCAAGGACAATGGCGACGTCGACGTAACGGGAATCGTTTTCTGCCATTTTGGTGTCGCTGCTTCGAGCGAGGATTGATCGTACCTTAGGGAAATTGAGGAAGAGATTCGAGTAATTGGTATCGCTATACCGTTAGGGATTTTTTGGTGAGGGGAGATTTCATTTTGGCGTGAAGGAAATGGTAATGGCTGAACTGGGAAATGGACACTGGAGGGATCAGTAACGAATTTTTGCCACGGCAATAACCTCAAAAATTTGACAAAATTGAAGTATATTATATAGCATATATGCTAATAAAATTAGAAAGGTATGGTAAATTACCTCAAATATTCATTTCCAAACCTGAGCAAAACCTGACGAACAGTTAAAAGACGCGACTGACGCGACTGTCGAACAGTTAAAAGATAAAAAAAAGTACGTGATGTGAGAGAACAGTTTTAATATTGGATAGAATTTTTTCATACTTTGCAGCATGTTTTAAATGAAGGAACTATGGGGAAACAATAATGAGATGAAGGTTCTAAAACTGAGGGGGAGGGATAGTTCTAGGGAAGGAATGAGGGATCTAGGGAAGATAGGGAAGGTCCCTAGGAACAGACGAGGCAACCGCCGATGCTTCATCCTTCGGGATACGTTGGAGAACGATCTCATTCTCGGGCGACGTTCTCGCGTTCCGCGAGGCCTTGATATCAGACACAGATTATACGTGTACACGGCGTGGCGAAGATTCTGTTAAGATACGGGAGAGGCTCGGGCTGTGCATCATACAAATATTTACACGGCGTGTATACACGCGCAGTGGAAGCTCTCCGGCTCGAGGTTATGCTCAGGCATTGGTAGCGAGCGTGATCCATGGACCGCTCGGTACAGGTTTTCGCCCCCTTTTACCCATGAGATCTATCTTCCGAGCATCTCCAACGCGACTCTTTTCCACGATGCGCGCGTGCGCTTCTTTCCCGAGGCGGTCGGTCCCCATTTATCTGGATTTTTACCGTTTTCGCGGGCACGTCCGGCGAGATCTACTAGCGAAAGCGCCATGAACAACGCTCGCAGGACGAACAACCCTCTGTTCCATCCTTCTCTAAGAAGCTCGTGGAATTTTGTGGTAGGTTCAATCTTCGTCCCCTTCAAACACGCGTTTCTTTATTCGCATTTAATGTCATCAATGGCTCCACCTCGTGCCTATTATTACTAGACCGATTATATTTTGTCGCATCTCCAACATCCATTAGGCGCCAAAAAATTTTAAAACAAGAGTCATGTTACATTGTAAAGCAATAATAACAGTTCAAATAGGATTTTCAGAAGCGTTAACATTTATTGTACGGAACAGTTGGATTCTTTTAGTCTTTGCCAACGTGTTCTATACGCCAGGTGCATCGTCTTCTTCACTCCTATCGTCAATTCGTAATCTTTTTGTTTGTTCGCCGAAGGGATTCTTCTTCGCATAAGTAAATAAATAAATAAATAGGTTTGAACGGCTGTCACGCATTTGCAACTCAAGGGATTAGGAAATGGTAATTAGATTAAACTGCCAATTGGGAACAATTATTAATTATTTTTATCTTGGTAAGGTACATTGTATTGTGCTTGTTGTGTGATAAGTAGGTTTTACTAATCACTTGTTAAGTATGAATGTTATTCCGTTCTTCTAAAAATTGCAATAAAATTCTGTTCTGTTGTCATCAATATTCCAAGCATCCATGTAAATGTTGACAAAGATTACCACATGCGTATGTAACAATCGGAAAAGTTCTAATCATTGTAACTGCAAAGAAAGTTGTACCACAAGATGTTAAATTAAAAAGCTTATAAAAATGCAATGAATTCTCCGGCCATTAACTCCGTCATGCAAAAATAATTCCAATGATTAAAAACACGAAGGTGGTTAAACATCATATTGAACTCGACTGCATTCCCTCGAAGCCAATGTATAAAACTGTGAATTCACTGCATAAACATTGGGGGTCGAACAAGGACTTATTTGCAGATCCCACAGCGTTTTCCTCGCCCGGCAGCATTTCTCCCGACCAACCGCTTCCGGCAAACACAACAGTATGGGTGGTTGCAACCCCGGCGTTAATCTCGTCTCCTTTCGAATGCAAAATCGAGTCCACAGACCGAGCCATTCTCGAGTGTCGTCAGTCTCGACCCGAATGCGTTTCCAACCAAACACGTTCCAGAGGGATGAGGAGACCGAAGAGGAAGTAGGATGGGGGCGACTCGGTAAAATCGGGCAGACTAAATCGAGAAAGCGACAGGGAATAATACGAGCAGAGACCGCGTCAAAGGCCGGCGCGGAATCGATCCAGGGGATCAATATTTATTCAGGCCGGTGGATCTGAGCCGAGGCCGCTGAAGCAGCTTCGGGAAACACGCCGGGTCTCGATTTATTATTCGGAGCGGGCTCGCTCGCGTCTAAATAACGCCGCGTTTCAGGGAAAGCGGCTGAGTTACGATCGCGATCCCGTGGAACGATCGCCGAGCAGCGATCGCTGAGCCGAGCCGCGCTATAATCGAGAGTCCACGCTCGTCGTCCACGGTGTTTCTTTCGAGTCGGCCAGCGACACGTGGCCCCAAGTTATCTTCTTTACGCCTAATTACGAAGTTAATTGCGGACGCGAGCCCGGCGACCGACCCAGACGAACCGAATCTGCCGGCGATCATCGGAATTAACCGGCCGATTACGTTATCTCTCTCGCCCCGTTCCACGGTGGTCTCTCTTTCAGGCTGCTACGGTATCCACTTTCCAACGCCGGGAATCTCTCAATCTCTCCTAACGGTTGTACGATATTCCTCGTCCTTTCTCTGTCCGGCGATAATCTATACCCATAACTCCTTGCCGATCGCTCTCGCTCCGACGACGTCCGTCTTTGTCCCAGGCGATTATGGCGACGCGATGGTCGAATCGCGTTGGTCACTTGTCCATCCTGGCCGAAGTGTTGCTGCAGTCACACCATAAACTTTATGGTGATTTCTAGCTTTGGGAAGGAACTGCGAAATGTTTAGTATACGTTCCACTTTCTTAGATAATACTGGTCTAGGGACCTTCGACGTATCAATTTCTATAAATTATTAGATCGATGCGTACGAGATGTCGAATTTTTATTACGTGCGAACGTTTATCTATCTCTGCTTTCGTTATGTTGTCGTTTATGGCATAACCTCTTTTACACTCTTATCGTGTATTGCCAGAATCCTGTTTCGTCAAAACGAATTGATTCTAAATTACGCATTTTTGTTATTTATTTGTAGTTTTATATGAATACGAATTCTTCGTATAATCATGTTTTATGCCACTCTATTTTTTTTAAATTTAATCACAGCAATCATATAAGCAATTATAATGGAATCATTCACAGTGATTTGATTTTTCTAGAATTCATGCATTTCCTTGCGCGATCAGGATGCATCTCTGTTAAAAGATATCTTCACCATGTTTTTATTTCTCTCCATAAAGTAATCTATAAAAATAAAAACTTGCATAAATTCTATACCGAGAGGTTAATTGCAGCGCCGACAATATAGCTGACGGTCATCCATCAAAATGGCGCATATTTGGCGCGATCGTATTATGGCGAGCGTTTAAAACGAAGCTCTCGATTAACGTTCGAAACAGGTTTCAAACTTTTCTGACGATACAATATTTATCGACGATGCTGCATGCACTACTGCGTTGTATCTGCATATACAGGATGATCCAGAATAGGCTCATCACAGGAATACGTACATCGAAACAATGGATCAAAAAATATATAAAAATATAGACGACGAACTTGCGCTTTGCTTACATTCTTGCAATAATGTCTACGGTAGAAATCGAATTACTATAATCTCCCTGTGTATTTTTAACATGATTGTTCAATAACATAAACTGTAGCATTAATCTACATTTCATTTCACATTTGAACAGAAGATATATAACTGAAGATATGTTTGAAAAATACATGACACGAATAGATTGGAGGAAGCAAAAATTTAAGAAAATACATTTTACAACACAGACAGGAAGAAGTAAGATCTAAACCGAACAATAAATTACACTTTTAAATGACTGGCTCGTGACAATAACATTTATTAAAAATTGACCGGTGTCAAAATCAAATATTTTGTTCACCATTTTATATTACCCATTTCATAATTTTTTATTAAATAAAGAACTAGGATATTTAGCAAACTATTCGATAGCAGAACAGATTGAATTTCACGGATGCCACCTTTTACTATAGTCTTTTATTCAGTTGGCAATGCTATGCACCAACGGTAACTGCATAAACAACTGGAAACAAAAAGAATTGCACAAGTCAAAACGCATTAGTAAGTTCTCGATGCTGATGTGATTAAGATTGGCGAATCGTGTAGCATGCCTCAAGAAGCTAAGAAATTAAACATGATTTCATGTCGTACGAAAATGTACAAAATTGATTTCTAATGCATCTGTTCTTACCAAAGGAATTCAATTAAGCAAGCCACCGAAACAATTTGGAGAAATACGTGTTGTTTTGTCCTCGAAGCGCTTGAATTCTGATGTGCCCTGTACTACCGCAAGCAGAGAACATGAACGTCCGAGGATGATGAACGAACCTTAAATCAGTCACAGCGTATTAGCGGCACTTAAGTCGAAGAGCACGCCTCCGAATGATTTTCCGATGTCGAGACCGCGATCGAATAACGCGGGAAGTCCTAGCCGGGACAGGCCGATAATTAAATGTCCCGGGCTGGACGGTTTATGCCATTCAATTAGCGATAATTGGCAAATTACACAGACCGGGCAAGTTACGCGGCAGTGTTCGCCGACGAAACTGCGTGAGCGAACGGTTACGATCGCCGATTTAATAGAGGTAAGAGGCCGGGACGACGATCGTTCCCCTGCGAATTCGCGTTCGAGGTCGCCTCTGCTCGACCGCGAAACCGTGCACGATCATGTTTCTTTCGGACGTGGCTGGCCAGAGGTTCCACTCGATCATTCTTCCATCGCAACCTCTAAAACAAAAGAGACTCGCTTTCATAGAGCACCGCACACGCCAAAGATAGACTCGCTCTTTCGGACTCCTGTTTCCAGCTTTTTATAACTGCCCGGCGATTTGTTGCGTGAAGGGCAACCATGATCTACAGTATGCAATTTGGAAATTGTCGATGCAGCCATGTCTGGCAATTTTCGGAATTCTTCCTGAGAGAGTCTCAATGGATATTGTGCCGATCGGAGGCCACTTAGCGATCGTTAAGGGTTGCTCTGTTGTTCGAGACTGTCTGTGGTTCTGTTTAAAGTTTGATTGTTGCTTTGTCGATGGTTATTTGATAGATTATTTGCGTGGATCGTTTAAAAGTGTGTTTGAAATAAATTCGAAAAATTTTAACCCAGCTTTGATTTAGAAGTTCTGAATACAAAATAGCCTCACTGAATAATGTTGACACGTTGATCAATGGTCAGACGAGACAAGTAAAATCAGGCAAACTTCTCTAACATTATTTTTACCAAATGGGTCAAGAAACACCTTTTAAAATCTTAATTTAAGACTATTTTTACCACAAACAGGTCAATACACGTATTACCAAAGCATTCAAACGACGCTTAATGAAATTTTAATTTAAAATTATTTTCCAAGTTCGATCACTTTTCCTCAATTGCCTTTCAAAATTGTTGTATAATAATTGTAAAATTGGTGTAGTAAAATAGGTGTCCTCACCAACTCTGACTCATTTAATAAATTGTAATAATATGTTAGTTAAATATGACCGATTCACCTGCACAAAGTTAATATAGTACAATATATTTATAGCCCATTAATACGCGCACTATAAATGCGTGCAATTGATGGTCTTTTGCCGATTGAGTGGAAACGTTGAAGACACGGTGCCCGGCATGAATGAGCTAGCGTTTCATTTCGCAAAGTGGAACGTTCGATGATTTTCGGCCCATCGTCCGATCCGAAACGTTAAAATGCAGGGCGGACTGGTTGTCTGGAATTTGAATACGGGACCAGGGCGTCGTAGAAGGCGACAGGCAGGCTGCATCTTCGTTTTCTCCGGCCATCTTTGAAACAGGTTGCCCGGTTGCGCCCGGTACACGACACCTGCTCCCAGACCTGCAAAATTCCTTCGAAGGGGACCCCGGGCCCTCCTTATCGAGTTTGCTCATCTCCAATCAGGGCTTGAGTCCGCTCCGCCGAACAATCTCGCCGATATTTCGACGGCGTTCCAACGTGTCGCCCGTGTTTGTCGTTACTCATCGTACTCGCATACTTTCGCGGCACGCTCCTGCAACACGATCGTTTCAAGAGGGACACTAAAAAATGGACGTTAGCGACGTCGTTAGAAAAATGTCATATCCGTGCTTTGATTGAGATGATTGCGGAACAATCGAAGTTAAGCGCGTTTTAGCAGATATTTTCAATTCTGATGCAGTCGGAAAGAAGTTAAATACTTTATGATGTACACAAACAAAAAGTGGGTAAATGCTTGCACGCAAGTTTTTAGCGCCAGTTTTAGGGTAGATTTAGTGTAATTTTAGGACAGTTTGGGGGCAGTTGTGGGGTACTTTTGAGATAGCTTTGGGGGAATATTGGGATACTTTTGGGGCAAAGTGCCCTAAAACTGTGCTACACTGCCCCCAAAATATACTAAACTACCCTAAAACTCCCCCAGAACTATCCCCAAAGTATTCCAAAAGTACCCCAAGGCTGCCCTAAAACTGCTCTAAAACAATGACAAACCTACTTTGGCCAGGGGGAGTGACCTAACCACCAAAAGCTCCGGCCTAACCCCAGAGGGCGTGGCCTACTGTCCAGGGGGGCCTATTGTCAGGGAGCGTGGCCTAATCGCTCTTGGGTTAACCTGACGGTGTGTTACCGATTGTTGAAGTCGCGTGCTCAGATTTACTGAAGCAAGTACATCACACAGCTCCTTTTAAGAGATTTTCTTTTTTGATTCATTCTACCTTTTTTGGGATACGCCAAATTTAAAAAAGTTAAACAGTAAATCATTTTGAAACACACAATTATTAAGAATGAGAAAAACATACGCAAGAATACGTCCGATCGCTTTGCAAACTGCAATAAGTGTGACGGAACGATGAGATCAAGACGAGAATCGCGTTAACTAACAAATACAAGAAGCGCTATTGCTCCGATTGAGATTCATCGATGTAAAATAAAGGAAGCGCTATCGTGCCGCTTGTTATTTCTCGACCTAAAATAAAACAAGCGCTATCGCGTTGCTCGGGTCTTTCCGTACTCATTTAGAGAAAGTGCGGTTACGCTGTTTGGGATTCTTCGATAGTGTTTTTTCAATACCCCCTGGGACTCAAACGGTTAACAAAATTGTGTTACGAATGTGTTATAATAGGACACAGTTAGGAATAGTTAGATACTTCTCGATATTTAGAAATAGAATTTCTACTTACAGGTTTCGACGTAATAACTCGAGTAAATAACATCCTCTTAACAAAATTTGAATTTCATTTATGACAAAAAATAATAGATTAATCGCAAAACAGTAGAAGCATTTAGAGATATTGTGTTATCTTGCAACTGGTTCGAATTATTAAGAAGAATGTTAAGCTCCTGTGTCCTGCAATTGATGCAGGCAACTTTCAATTTGCATAAAAATTTATTTACTTTAGCTGACTATTTTAGTTAGTTATTTTAGCTCCACCTTGCGGATACAAGATAAGATACTTTCGATACTTAATAATCAAGATCAAAATATCCTATTCGTTGTACATACATATGTAGGGGACACTGTTTATTTCACTCTGGTGTAAAATGCACAGCGTTGATCAAGTGCAGCTACAAGCAAGACCTTCGAACGATTTGTCATAATTACACAGAGGCGAGTGTCGAAGAGTTTCTTCTTATAAATCAGATATCCAGCACGGGAGTTGACAATCCCAGTGGAAATACGACTAGATGGAAACCGGTGATCGATCACGGCACAGCTGACAGAATTTTCATCGCTGCTCGATTGTTCTTTTTATTTCTCGAAGCCGTGTGTACGAGTGTCGATGATGAATCTCTTCGCGGAGCGTTTCGCGCCAAGTGCATCGTGTACTACAGAAAGTTATCGCAACTAAGTGAATCCAGATAGGTTTGTCGAGCAGGATTTATCGATCCGATATACATAACTGGTCCGAACTATCGGTCTGGTAATTGATCGCGGGCATGTGCGACTGCAAATATCGACTGGACGAGCCACCGTGAGGCTTTTATCGAAATAAATATCGCCGGGTGTCAATTAACACCACTCAGCAGCTTTGTAACGATCCCCTGTGCAAATTTCAATGGTTACGCAACGGATACTGTTGCTTTTCGAGCAACGAAGAACGTACAATTTCTCTTTCGACATCTCTCTTCGCACTGTCGTTATTTTTGCTATTTCGTTGCACACGGAACTTCGGAGTCTGAAAAGCAGCTTTCAGTGATTACGTATTCACTAGATATAATTGATACGCTCGGCCTAATCAGTCTCGCGATCGACACGTTTTTAATTGCGCGTAGCAAGATCGATTTCTATCTACTCAATTCGGTGAGAATTAACAGCGAACAAATAGAGTTTGCCTGTACAGATTCAGTGGTTGCGCAAAAAGATCTCCGAATTATTCTTATGTAGACATAATGCCTCCATCAAGCCGATAATCAGAAAACCAGTCGTATTTTGCTGCGGTTTTCCGATGACTTCGTGAAAGTCGTATTGTGGTCATACGAAAACTGCGCCAGAAACGGTTCTTCCTACTTCTGGTCACGTATTAGCGGTTTCTGACCCGGAAATTATCTGAAATCCATACGGTTGCTTCATTAACTTTCCACGAAATCGATCCCTGTACCCGTGGCCCATCAAGGTACGTAGATTTTGGTGAAATCGACTGCTTAAACGATTTCGGATTGCTTTTTGTCTTGTTCAATCAGTGGACCGCTGTGTCGGCGGACCCTTAATGACTCTATTCACCGTTTTAGACGTTTTGCCGGTCCTTGGTAGTGTGAACTTTCACTTGAATTCGACAGAATTACCTTCCCAGGGACTAGACTGATCTAGTAGGATTCAAATTCTGAAATTAAAATTTTTAAGTTCAAGCTGAATCTAAATTTTTCTGTTCAAATCTTCAAATTTAAATTTTTCTATTCAAATTTTCAAATTTAAATTTTTCTATTCAATCTTCAAATTTAAATTTTTCTATTCAAATCTTCAAATTTAAATTTTTCTATTAAAATTTTCAAATTTAAATTTTTCTATTCAAATTTTCAAATTTTAATTTTCTTATTCAAATTGCCAGGTTTAAATTGTTTTATACAAATTTCCAAATTTTAATTTTTCTATTCAAATTTTTTATGTTTAACTATCTCAATTCAAACGTCCAAGTTCAAACGAATGTCAAGTTCTTATATTCAAATTTTCATAGTGAGCTCTTTAAATTCAAATGTTTGCAAAGAAGCTTTCGAATTCAAATTTTTACTTTATCGCACAAATTATTTTATCAACTTTCTCCGCTTTTTCATCGCAGAGAATCGTCTGCATTTCATAATAGGATTCGTGTAAAAACGGCGCACGCAACCGCTTTCAAAACGCGAGAGATTGATTCGATATAAAACGCCAGTCATTACCAAACAATAAACAATAAAGAAGCTCGAATGGGACACGGTTACGAAACATCTGCCGAAAACAAGAAAATCAACACGCTAAATTGTTTCATTAACCAGTTGGTAGGTAACCAACATTGCAATGACGCAACGACAATCACCGTAAGGAATTCCAATTACATACAGCAGAAAACCCCGTGACATAATGCTCTGCATCGAACAGAGCCATCCACAGAGCGATCCAATTAAAAGTAATAACACTTGAAACAATAATCTCGCGTGTACGTGACGCTGGCCGTCAAACCGACCTCACCGACAGCTCCCCGGTGACTTCGATGCGTGGCGAGGCAACATCTGCGAGCCGGAATCATTTCTCTTTCGATCGCAGTGCTCGATTGTCCGACTTCCTCACGCTACATTGATCACTGTTCTCGATCATGTTCTCGCATACAGCAGTCTGCGTTTTCATTCCACGCCGTCCCAATTTTAGAAATTTTAAACTAAGTAATTCCTGCTTTAATTGATATTGTTAAGCTTTCGACATTGAACACTGTTTAACTAGAATTACTATTCTGGAAAAGTTTAATAACTCTTTTATTTCTTTTGTCCTGACGATTTCCAAATCTCCAATGTTCTCTGTTAAACAATTCGTTTCTTCAAGTTCTTTGTTCCACAGTCCAATAGTGACAAAATCTAGCAGCGACACGAATTTCTAGATTAACATGTTGAGTATCGCGTCGGTCATATATAAGTGACACTAATTTTTAACTAGGTTTTAAAATTCATTTTTATTGCATTATATTCGAACAAGAGTTGCAAACAAACTAGTTAATTCCGGTTTAATTAATTAAATGACTTTGATGCTGTGAGTTATTTTAGGGGTTGATATTCAGCACTTGTTCAAACTTAGACTACTAAGCTAACCACCTACAAATTTTTATAAAATTAAAGTATTTTATTCGATCGAATAAAAATTAAAAATTTGAGTCGTACAACGTCAGTTACATTTGCTACAATTACATTTTTCGATTTGCATTCTTGTAATTAGCGAACGTGGCAGTGAAAGTGTTAGATAACGCAGAACAGTGTTGTAAAGTGACGCGACATTCGCAGAATAATCCGGTGCCAGTTTCCTGATGTAATACCAACCTTTTTAATACCATTTTTCGTTGCTTCCTGGCGCGTTATATCCGCAACCACAACCTGGATCGCGTCGATCTTCTTTTTGACTTTCGGAATTGCTGGGCCACGAAGTCGGCCCGGCGACGAAGCTGCAATTTCGCGCAATTATCATATAAAGTGGCTCGGGTATGTGGCGCGAAGTTAGGCCCGCATACTTGCGGATCACGGGCCCGGAACTTTCTCTGAATATCACGGTGCGGGGCCCGGCATGTCGATCTCGTCCGCGTTATCTCGTCCGCGCGACGATCGATCGGCGGGAGTCCACGTTCCACGATCCCCGATCGATCCCTTCCGTCGATCCTTTGTCTCGCGACGATAAGCCCCGTCGGATCACGAGACGTCGGCTCAGCGCTGATTTTGCAACCGTCCCGCAGAGAGACTTTCGCATAAATTATACGCGTGTCTCGCTCGCGCCGTCGATTATTACGAAACTGTCGCCGTGGACAGAGACGGCGACACGTCCTCCATGGGTGTCGCAGCGTGACTTTTATTACCGGCGTAACCTCTGGCACAACGGGACACGGCCGCGAGTCTACTTTGTCGCTCGAGTTTCACGCGTTTGCAAAACCCCTGTCTTGGTCTTCCTAGACGCCCACCGGAAATAGAGCGATCTTCCATGATTAATGCAAGAGATACTGTTCGGCGAACAGATCGACACTTTGTGGGTTTATTGACCCATGCTTCGAAAACGCATGGTAAATTTTGTTATACGAAAATGTTTATTAATGTAAAAGTTAGGGGAGGTTTCCGGAAGTGCGTTCACAGAATTATCCTATCGAGGCAGGCAAGAGGAAAATACAGTTCAATAATTAAAGTAAGAGGAGATTATTGCTTCATTATTTCAAAACTTGTTTGGTTCATTTACCCGCGTTTCGAGAAAATATAGTAATCTTTTTAAATAAAAATGTCTATGCAATACGAAATTACTTCATCCAAGCGTCGACAAGAAGACAGTATTATTCAATGATTTCTCTAAAAAAGCTATTGTATGTATTGCTTTGGAACTATATGAGTTCGTTCACCCATGTCTCATGAATACACATTAATTTTCGTAAGGAAAAATCCCCATCCATGTCACAGCTATAGCAATTTGTCGAGAGCGCCTGAATAGTTTCTTCCAAATGTCTACAATCCCGCCTTAAAAAATCGGAAAGCTGCTCGATCTGCGCGAGTGTAACAACCTGCTGACCTAAAACGATGAAAAGAAACTAGAAAACGAAGTCTCAAATCAATTATCCTCAATTTCGGAAGAAGAAGGACGTTCCAGTACTAAAAGGCCGATGCATTTGCCAACTTTGAACTCCTAGCATTCTATTTTAATAATCGCGGAGAATGTTGAGAAAAAACGAGGCTCATTACGACAGCTACGCAGTTTCAGATCTCCCATGGAACGGTCCCTAATCCCCAAGAATGTAACAAGATCATGAATCTTTCAGAGTCTTGTAAAAGTGTTACCCATCATGGTTTTATGGCTCGGAACATCAGCCGTCGAAAGAAAATTCTAACGAATTATTCAGCCATTTGTTACGCAAGCTGAGCATCTCGGTTTCTTTTAACACCGGCCAAGGATTCGTTGGTATATTAGAACCGACGAGTCTTTTATTGCTTATTCCATTTGTAAGTAGAATGTGTGAATAGGCGAGCCGTTACCGACGCCGCGAGATCTATAGACGATGGAACGCAATGCGCCTGGTGCTTCTGTTGCAACGATTCGATAGAATCTTCGGCTCGTTTAATGGAACACGAATGCATCGTAACTGTGCATCGTGTCTCGTTCCCAAACACCGCGGTTTTTTTTCATTCACCCGTTTGAATAAGATTAGATACGTTATTTCGTCACCGGGCCATTGTGCATACTCGCGCGAATATTAAATGAGGGAAGACGGAATTGGTACAACTGACAATTAGAGTAGAAAATAGAGGAGAGATGTTCGACGTAGATTTAGTGCAGACTTGTCTAATGATGGAAATATTCTTTGCGCTCCTAGAAAGGTAACTGACACACTATAACGTAATAAAATAATATAAAAGCATTTTCAATCATCTCGAACGAAACGCGTAGGATATAGACGAATGATCATTTCTTTAGACACCTGTCATTCGAACCTGGCTAAAACATCTAAAAAAAGATCATTGATTAAATTTTGCGCATTACTTGCTTCAATTCTGACATACTCGATCGAAAATAAAGAATTTCCAAAGTTCCCATGGACGCTTCAATTGCAGCATATTCGAGAGAAATCACGTCTTCAGTTCATCACTTACTACATCATGCAAATGCATCCCGTCCAAAAATGAACAAGGCGTGGCGAAAGTAGAGGTTTTAAGCTTCAAAATGAGCCCAGATTGGTCGATGTACGACTCGCACTTACGAAGTTACAATTTTTCGAATATCAGAATTATAGTGTCCATGGTGACAACTTTGAAAGTAAGTACTGTAAACTGTCTTCGACTGTACTGTTTTAATTAGTTATTATCTAAAAAGTGTTAGAAAAATGGACAATTTTAAGGTAGGCAATACTTGGTTCGAGAAATTTTCGAAAAAAGTTTCAGCTAGGAGATGAACGAATGAGTCAGAGGAACTCGTCTCTCGGATCAGCGAGGAGAGGATCGGCGCTGCTTGGTTCCTGGAACGCTCTGGTATGCTAATTGCGATCCGCGTGCGTGCTCGAGCATTGTTGTATGCGTTCGCGTTGCGTGTGCGCGCGCCTTGATCCACCTTGTACACCGATTGCTCGCGGTACCCATGCTACGTACGATCTAAGACGGCTCCCACCTTCCTCCCCTTTTTCTTCTTGTTGCTCGTTTTTCCTCCGTGGCCTCCTCCTCCTCGTCGCCGATGTCGTTCCCGATGTACAGGCCGGTTCATCGAATCCGTTGCAATCTCAATATTGCAAAACTCAATGTCATCAAGATGATTTTTCATCGAGGCGTCAGTAAAAATCTAATCCCAAACTTGTGGAGGGAAATTATAATCGTTCAAAATACAAATCAGAAAAATTCGTACTTGTGCAAATGGTCCTTCTCAAAATTTTGTGCCCGTCGAAAATTATGACTAGACTGCTGATTGTCATGTAAAATAAAAATTGTTTGCAGTTGTTGAAAAGTACAGGCGCTACGTAGACATTCGGTTCTCTTCCTAATCTTTTTAACGTACGGAAATTAATACGATAGCGTTTTTGAATTTGTGAAATAATTCTATTGTTCTGCATTTAATCTACTTATTTCTGTTATAAATGCATAAAACCGCAGTCTGATTGCGACGGTTTAAACAAAGTACGCTCACGGACCGAGATGCATGTTCAAACTTCTGTCGTACTTTGATGAGTCTCATTCGAGACGGAGGTTTATGCTAACAATCTGTTAATAAGAATAAAATTCTGTTCTCTTGCAATCAATATTTAAGCACATAAAAAACATCTTCTTTTTCTTCTAAGAAATTACAGCAATCGTAAAAGTTCTAGTTATTCTATCTGAAAAGATAATGGTACAAGGGGTGAAATGTGTCGATCGTTAGTGTCCCACAATTTCCGATTTTACAATCGTGGATAGGCGTAAAATTCGTTTTAACAATCTTAACGAAAAGTTAGACTATCTGAATAAATTAAAATTTATCCATGTTTTATTTAAAAAATTAAAGTTAATCTCTGTTTTCCTCATTTACAGAAGAATTAGGACTCGAAAGTTTGTCCAACTGCTTCGAACAATAAACATCGTGTCGATGGCATTAGGTTGTGCGAGCTAGGTCAGGATTATCTTCCCATATGTCGAATGGGATCATAATCGTTGAAGCACCCTGTACCCAGAGGCCTCGGAACACGTGGAACCGTGGAACTCGTTATAAGGGCGCGGTTACGACATCGAGTGCCGTTCGAAGCGGCGGGATCGATGGAAATCATGTTCCCGCACCACGTGATACCTCTTGGCTAATGGTTACTTGATGGTGATTAGTTCGGTTCGTTAATTACACGAGGGGGAGCACCGCGTGACAGCGAAACGTTCGTCTCAGGGACGAACGCGGTCGCGGTTATTGAGTCTACCGTCCTTGGATTTTCAGGTGTTCCCAGTTGCTTCACCTGGCTCTCGACACTTTGTTCGGAGTGTCACCTCTCCTGCTTCTGCTTATTAAATTTACCATTCTTTTCGGTCAGACAATGCGCCGAAAGTTAAGCCATTGCTGGAGTCAGAGAGGACACCCAAGTACGGTTTTACCGAATCGAGGTTAAAGACAACTTCGTTCGACGATACTAAACAATGCTCAACGATCATATGAAATTCTTTGATGCAAAATTAATGCTACATGCATTGTGTATTTTTCTACCTATCGAGAACTGTAACAAATAGGTGATCAACCTATGATTAAATGGCTGACCTTTCGTTGATACAAAAGTTAATATGATACAACAAACTAAAGTGCAGTTGGTATAAATGGAGTTTTTATAAACATAGTCGCAATCATTATAAAATATTACTCCTAGATGTCACAGTCTCGAGATACGAACTTAAAATTCTATAGTTTAATGTTGTGAATCTACGATCGCCAATAAATGAACTGCATATTACAAGCAAACAAAGCAAAACCTAGGTTGTTATGTCATTTTATTCAAATTTTTCCAAACAAAAATACGCCTTTGTCCGATTCGAGTATCACGCAACCGATGCAGACGATCTTTCTTTGTCATGAAAACCAGCCGTCTGCAAATAAGCACAGCCATCGTCCAAATTGCATTCCAGCGAAGACACGCACCGCTCGCAGAACTGCATCGATGCAGCTATCACGGTGCACCGATACGGAGGGATCGATTAACAATTCGCTGGTCACGCGACGCATAAATATCTCGCGTCCGTATTTATCGCCCGGTGTTTATTAGAATGTAATTAATCGGCCGGCGGATGTAGGTCGACTCGCGGAGCGGGATATTTCGTCGAGACCATAGCACGTCGGTTTTAATTGAATAAGTGTGTCGCGGAGGACGCATAACCGTGCGATTATCAGCGCGCAGGGATCGGAGATGCGTGTACACGGGGTTTCGTCTATAACTGAGACACCGATGCCTTCCTGGATAAGGTTAAACGACTCCCTATTACCTCGTCGACCGTTCTGCACGCAGATCGTACACGATTATCGTCGCCGGAATTCGCAAACGAATTCCGCGTAGCTGCGGACGACAATTGAACGCGACAGATTTGACAAGCCTGCCAAAGTTTCGCATGGATTGTTCACCGATACACGAATTGCCACAGGATTGTACAAAGTGTGAGAAACAACGAATTGTAAAAATGTGGCGAGACTGTGAGACACAGAGAGAAGTCTTAGAGACCGAAGAAGTGATTGAAAACGAAAAAGAGGAGAAACATCGAGGAGAAATAAATTGGAGAAGCTATATACTATACAGTGTGCTTCATAATATGTGACACAAAATTCATAATTGCGTAAATAAGAATGAAATAATTGTTAGTTTGAAAATAAAATCAATATTAAGGAGTAACAATTTACAGAAGTTGAAGTTTGCTTCAGAATACGTAATTTTACCGGAAAGTATGTCGCCAATTTTGTCAATGGTCGTCGAAACATTGATATTTGCGAAGAATATATTTGCAGATAAAGCTTCGAGGTTTCTTATCGTGCGGAACGAGCGAATCGCGTGAGAGGACAAACAGCCGGACTCGCAGCGGAGACCGTTGAACAATTAGTATTTTAGAGGAACGTCTGAGTCATCCGGATATTAGCAGTGAATTATGCGGCACAGGTTCCCGTATCTCTGGTTCTCGCGCGTAACCGTTCGAGATCCAGGCAGATGGACGAAGATCCTTATTACAGGAAATAGCTTCGGACTCAGTCATGTCATTAAGTATGCGAGTCTCGGCCGCAGGCACGGCTCCACCGCCGGGAACATCCGTGCAACTCGAAAACTTCTAATCTACCACCCAGGATACACCTCCTCGATCGTTTATTTCTTCACATTCTCGCTCTATCCTGGAAATAATTACACGGCATTGATCGTTATTGAGCGCCTCCAATCGCCGCGAGCCACTCCGTGTAATTCGTTCCGTTTCACCGTTGCGTTAACGTTCGTTCAACCGCGCCGTCAGTATTTATGTATTTCATTTCGACGCGGAACGATCGTCTTTTCATTCAAACGCGCCTGGCTAATTTACGACCTCTATCTGTAATTGATATATTCAGCGGTGGTTCTTGCGATCCCAGTGTTTCGTTACAGCACGGCGAATAGTTTTTCACAGTTTTTGCCCACGGTGTCCTACTATCGCGCTCGAAATGCAACGCCGCGTTAAATGCGATTACCAACGATTTAAAACGATGTTAATATTCTCTTATCTCTGAGCGGACCGTGCTAGGTACAGCGGTTTATTTGCATATTTACACGTAATTAGACTTCGCCTTCTCAGTCACGAAACCGGGAAACTCCAGTTGGCCCGAAGCCTTCGCCAACTAAGGAACTGTGTGGTACTAGTTAGGCGAAGTGTGTTCGCACGGTTGTTTTGCGACTGTTCGTCACGTCTTCGAATACGAATTTAAATTCTTGCTTTGTTTCCGCAATTGGAGCTACCGGCTATCATGTTGTAAATACGATTTTTAATTTACGAACCTTCAAATTCGAATACTTAAACTTTTATTCTTTAAATCTTCGAATCTTCTATTCTTTAAATCTTCAAATCTGAAAATCTTCTATTCTTTAAATCTTCAAATCTTCTATTCTTTAAATCCACAAATTTTCAGTTCTTCAAATCTGAAAATCTTCTATTCTTTAAGTCTTTAAATATCCAGATTCAAATTCAAATTGAAATAAATGTTATTTTCAAAACTATGAATTCAAAATCAAATATTTAAGTCTTTAAATTCAATTTTAAAAATTCAAATTTTTAAATTTGTGAAATCGTATTTTTAAAATGAATTTCTATTTCAAATATGTGATCTCAAATTTTCAAATGTCAATCCAAAAATTCAAAATGTTAACATTTCTGGATTTATATTTCCAACCTGAAGATGAAATACTGAAACTTTTAAATTTTGTAATTGAACTTCCCAGTTTCAAAATTTTAAATATTTACATTTTTAACTCTTAAATTCAAATATATATCTAAATTGTAATATTTTTATATTTAAACTCTCATTTGCGAATAAAAAGTCCAATCTGCTTTTGACTATCTAAAATAACAATTATTCTGACAAAATATCAACGTTACATTCCCCTGTTAGGAAAAGAATTACCCGTAAACGGAAAACGGAACACATAAAACTGAATAAAAGAACGTGCAAATACATTTCAATCAATCTTCGTACCAGCGTCTACGGACTCTCGCAAAAAAATATAGAAGCTCGTAAATCAATACGTCTGCATTTCAAATCGCACTGTTCTTGCTGCTGTACGCCTACAGGAAATAAACAACAATTCCAAGTCGTCGTCCGTTTAGCAACTCGAAATAGAATTTAGCGATGCTTCGTTCTTGCCGAAGGTCAATTATCGTGGCGACGATTGGGCCGGGTATTAAAATCGGGCTCGGTGTTTCGGAAAAGGAAGGTGTGGGCAATGTGGCGCAAGTATCATGACCAGGTGGGAGGGGCTATGTGCTCGGCAGCGTAGGTACGACTTGACGGTGGATCGGACCGGGCATCAGTGACTCTTTCTCTGCCGCAGCATCCGATCGTCTCTGGAAGTCCCGCTCTCTCTCCATCGATCCGAGCTGAGCCGAGCCGAGCTGAGTCGAGCCGAGTCCGCGCCGCGTGTGTTCGAACAATTACACCGTTCCCGTGTCAGTGATCCTTCGACATGCGTGAAACGCGCGGCCCCACCGAGCCGATCATCACGCACGCGAGTCCGATTCGCAGACGCCGGCACACGTAATCCGCCGATCCGATCGATCGGCAGCATCCGTTCGATCCGTGAAAACGAACGACAACCATGGTGACAACGTGAACGTTCCTCGCCAGCGATAAGCTGAACGTGTTCTCTCCGATTGTGGACTGTTCATTCTTTGACTCTGCTCTGTGATCGTTCGTCCACGATATTCGGATCTGTTGTTGTGACGATCGATGGGAGATCAATCTTTTAGTGCTGGTGACTTGCTGTTTCGCTGACGGTAAGACTACTATTTTCGGTGCTCTGCTTCCGTGATGTGGTTCTTGTGGAGAAATAAACGTCTTCGTGGAATAGTGACGTTTTCGGTTGAGAAACAGTGTGGAGCACTGTGAGTTGCTGATTTTCTGTACACTACAACGTTTTGTAATTGAATGGTATTGATTATACAGTGTACAATTTAATAACAACGTGTTGTTAAAGTAACATTGAATATTATTTTCGCCAACAGTGATCTGATCGATTCTTTTAATCGATGTAATATTTGACAGTGTAAGTCGCTGTTTTCGTCTGCACTTAATTATTTTCTGCTTCTCATTTATTAGAATAAATATAATTTAAATAGCAGATCGCTGATATCCTTTATCTGAAGAATATGTTCCAATTACTTAATTTAATTTATGTTAGAATGGTTCCATTTATGGAGGAGCGGATTGTAGATATTACTGCTAAAGTAGTATCTGTTCTTGGTGAGATCGCGCTGTCACTAAAAGCGCCTCGTTTATTATATTAATGTTCAGTGAACCAATGCTACGATCTTCATAGAATCGCCAGGCATAGTAGCCAGACTATTCAGTCATAGTCATTGTATACGCGTATCTGCACTCTCCGCTTCGGTGACTTCAATGCATGGTAAAAGCGCACGGTAGCGTTCGGTGATTTCAATGCGCGGTCAGGAAGCCAAGTCAACCGCATTATTTCAAGAATTTTGTTACTTGGAATCCGTACGAATACTATGCAGTATCAAAGCCATCCTATTATACCAACACCACCCAATAGAAATAATTTAATTCAAGCCTAGAGATCGGACTTATTTGTTTTAAAATCTTTTTCACTGGAAAACAATAGCCCATGGAAAATTAAATTCAATTAGCTGTCTATGTTAATTTTATCGTACCCTAATTTTCGTTTCTCAGCCAACAAAATATTTAAGACCGTAAACCAATTTAATCTTACACTTTCATATTGTATTTTAAACGCAGGTTTAGTAAATCAGTGACAAGATCACAGTGGTTTTTACGAATTTTTTCAGAAGAACCACTAATAGTACGTAAATAAACATTCGCTATGTGTAGACACATTCTTGAACTGCAAAAAAGACATTTTTTAAATTACACTCGAAACTTGAAAAACTGAAGTAGAAAATCAAACAAGTTCCAACATTATGTTAATGAAAAAGACGGTAAAATTAAAAGAAAACAATATTAACATCGTTGATAGTAACTAATCAAATAAGACTGGTCCGAGAAATCGATCAGTCAACTAGCATTTTACTGTAAGACTTTCTGGAAAGTTATAAATATTCCGCAATTTTGTTATGTTCACAAATTCTGCTTTAAAATTTCGCTCCTCCGTTCCTTAACTAGTTAAGTGTGTTTGACAACTATATCCGTCATGGAGATGTGGCAGAATTTCGTGTCATGCCGATTATATCCGTCATATGTAAAATTTTATTACAATTTGATATTTAAATTGTAATTTTGGCGAAAACTAAATTATATTCGTAAATTTTGATATGTTTAAAATATTTAGAGGTCAAGACGAAATGAAATAAAGAAATGAAAATTATAAATAATTTGAGTTGGATTCGTCTGTTTGGATTCGTCATCGCTTGATTATCGCGACACACACTGGTGGGCGCTTCGCAAAGAGATCGCCACAGTTAACTGGTTAAATGTCGTACTTTCGATTTACGTAAAAATAAATTGACGTTTCGAATCTGTTGCACAAGAGGCCCTCTTAAATCGTTGTCAAAACCGCTCCTGTATCGGTCGATCAGTTTCCGTCCGTTCGCCGGAGGGTGAAAATCGACGAAAAAGTCTGACGGAGTAGCAAGGGGTGGCACGAGGGGTGGTTCACAAATCGCAGGTAGATAGCGATCGCGGCACTCGTCGCGGCAAGTAGCAGGTACTCAAAATCGGGCCCCGGACCGGTCCGTAAACACTCGTACGCGACGTCCTACGGTGACTTCTCGAGTGCTCCCATGTCATGGTGTTCGAGACCGCGGTGTGTGGTCCTCTTAAGGAGGCTCGCGCCGAGGGTACACGACTCTGTTCCCCTGGCAGAGGACGAAGCAGAGGACGAGGCAGAGGACGAGGCAGGGGATAGAGGTGGTGGCGTGACCCCGAAGAAGAATCAAGCTCCGAAGGAGACGCGCGCGGCCCCTATGGTGATTTACGCTTCGCCAATGGCGCCTTTTGTCTAGCCAACTGGCTGTCAGTCGTGTTTGATTTTCGCAATATATTATGCGGCCCAGCGAATTATATTGCGAACGGTCGCGGCAATAATTCAACGGCGGCCAAGTGGCGCGCACGTCTCCTCTTTGACACCAGTCGACGAAATGGAGTCGAACGTACGGAAACGCTTGTTCCGTTCATCGGTCCTGCCTCTGCCAGGTTCCCACGGATTCGTGGGACCATTCTCGAAGATGTCTCTTCCAGGCTCGTTTCAATTCTTCTTTCTTTCGAGGGACTGGCCGAGTCCTTACCTCGATACTCCAAATCGTCGACGATGTTCAGTAACATTGTACTGGCTCTATGTTTCGTCGACTTTCTTTCGAGCACGATAAACTTTTATACAAAACCTTTATACAGAATAATAATGGTCTAAATTAAACAGTAATTGACACTTGATGGGCGAGGATTGGGTTAATTTGGACCCAGATTATAAATGTTATTTGAGTATCTATTCCCTGACAATTAATTGACATTTCCAAGTTTCGTTAAACAATAATTAATAATAATTAAACAATATGTTAAAAATTGCTACTCTAAATAAATTGGTGGTAGAATGTTGTCTAATAAACTGTGCAATATTTGTATTTTACAAAGTTTGGTTCAGCGACGTTCAATTTTTCTGCGAATCTCAAAATATCTGCTAATAGAGGTCTGCTAATTGTAAACGTCAGTTAAATGTTTGTAAAACAATTTGTAAAGAGGTTCGAATAATTGCAAACCATTTGACGAACTTCTGTTGCAATTATCAGACGAACGCTGCGACTTCGAATCGAAGAGTATCGAAAATTTACCCAAGGATATTCGATTTCAGACTTTCTCTCGAAGGAGACTCGTAGCGATAGAGACCGGGGGATTCATACTTGTCAGAGGCTTGTCATAATACGTTCAGATGTTATTCGATGGGTCGAACGTGACTGGACCGTGAACGATAGCGAGCATTAGAGCATATAATAATATTCGACTGAGTCGTGACCGCGCAATGTTTGTTGTGGCATCTCTTCCGAGATCTCGCAGTGCTGTTCTTTGGCGACGTATTTTCGCTCGCAGATCAGATCCGCGAATTCCTTATTCTACAATCGCGTACTTATTTTCTGTATCCGTAACGAAACTGCAGATTTTTTGCGATATTTTTGTTCACAATTGGCTGAATCTCGGTAATACACGATATCGTTTATGGGCCCGTGTAATCGACATTTTACAAAATAATTTTAGTTTTTTCACAAGATGTATACGTCTTAATTATATAAGGTCTCTAAGATAACCAATATTGGTTAGCAATAACCAATACCAATAACAATAAATGCCTTGCAAGTTGTCTGCAGATAGATATGTAAGAAAAAAATTCGACCCATATAGGATTAAACAATTTTAGGGAATCTAAAAATAATTCTAAATAAACGTCAAATTTCAAAATCTGCAAATTAATCTCAGAGAATGCAAATTTAATTGAATATCCTGTGTTTATTCTCTAATATCCAATTATCCGCAAAAATAAAGTTCATGTTACAGATTCTTTGGTATTAATCACCCCACGAATCGCGATAATAACCATTATATTCAAGTTTCTGCGTCCAAGCACCGTTTCCTCACTTGCATTCAATACCAAACAAAAAATCCGCAGGAGGAAGCATAATTCTTCCAGGCGCCTGGAATTAATTATCATTGCATTGCCCCCGCGTTCTCAAGAACCCGTTTCATCCAGATCTTTCCACGATTTTAAGCACTCCATAATTACAACACGATCGCCGCGCTTTGGGTCTTCTCACGCAACGCCGATATCGCGTTTTACACTTTCATTTTTTCTGTCCCGTGGGAACGGGATCCGGCGAATTCGCGTCAAAAATGCGTAATTAGCGGCGCTATACAGTTTTTCCACGAGCGATCATCGCCGGATCGAACAATGGCGGCTCTGTCGCCGGTAAACAGGAAACGCAGGTGCTGTGTAACCGGCGTGTTCGCCGTGTAAACGCCTCGAACCTCGTTGTAATTAGTTTCCACACGCGTGTGTGCCGTCACGTAAGTGGTCCCCACCTCTGTCTCGGCTTATCTTATCGGGGGTTGCAGAGGATTGGACGAGAGAGGCGGCGGCGGTGATAACTTGCACGCTTTACGGCTCAACGGGATCCACGGAATCGCTTCTTCAGCCGAAACCTTCCGACCTGCGAATGAGACAATTTCGCAGGACGATTCCACATGAAAAATTCTGTCGAAATCGTCGTCTAGAGTTACTACGTAGGACGCTTCGTTTCCGAGAAAACTTCGATCGAATACGAAGCGTCGCGTGTCAGCGATAGGCGGATCTTAGGCGATTCGGGGTGCCAAGCAACTAGCCTTTGTTTCCCCAAACACGACAGCTCGTAGGAGAAGATGTTATGTCACAGTTTCTGCTCAGTTTTTCGTGTAGAACAAGCTGGCTGTCTCCTCTTTGCCGATGGGACAATATTTCAGAAGATACGACCGAAAGTTTAAGGAGATTGCCGCGGAATCGATCGGAAACTGATTATCGATTAACTCCTTTTTCGGCGGAGAACGCTTGTTACGTAAGGAATAGAAAGCAGAACGAGCGAGTTTCTCGGGTTTTCGAGGGTGAAACCGGCCGCTAACGTCCCCGGCAAAACGAAAACTGATCTCGTACAAGGCGTCCTTTAATTGGTCACGTTCGATCTGCTTCTTATCAGCGCGGGGACGCGAGGATCGGCTCTCCGGGCCCGGTGCCGTTTCCTCGACAAAGTGTTCCCGTGGGAACGGTCGTTAATTGTCCATAAAATGCACTCTCACCTTGCGCCGTGCTAAAAGCAGAACCGTGTTCGGCCCGAGAGAGTTACGTATCCGCGGGAGGACAACGATGATCCGAAAGAACCAGCGCAAAGTCCCCTCGCCACCTATGTCGCGGTCCACGATAGTTTTCTAAGAGTGTCATTAATCTTTCATTAGCGTCGCGCTCTCGCCGAAACGGCGAAATTATGCTGAACCGTCCGGCGATTTTCGTCGCTACGGTTCCAAGGTCTGTTTCGGAGACGAAAATGATCGATGAGGTTGGCGATTGTTCGATTAATATTCAGTTCATCAGGTGGTTCCGCTCTTAACGAGGAAACTATGAGACCACTTTCGTCGTTCTAAGTTGCAGGGACAGTTCCGGGGCTGGACATGATCGATGAAGTACAGGATTTTTCAAAAGATTGGCCAGAGCATTGTTCAGTAGGTGATTGTAGTTTTAACGGAGAAGTATGAGGCCGCTGTTGTTATTACGATTGTAAGAACTGTTTTGTGACTGGGTATCATTAATGAAATTTGGAGATTATTCACAACTTCGTTAGAGTTAGGGTAGGCTTTCTTGTGACTGAAAATGATCAATGGAGTCTAGAGACTACTTACGAATCCGATTGTAAATTACAGTCTGTTTTCTACATTGGTTATGTTTAGTTCTTATAATAAAAATACAAATGAGATAACAACGAAATGTGGCCAAAATATCTACACATAGTCAAGTAATTCTAGGGACTATTTACAAATGGATTAATTAAGGTTAAACTCCTGGTTGTAACGAATTTTAGTAATCAAAATACAGAAAAATACAAGAGAAGTGCCAAAATGCATTTTTCAAATTTTCATTATTGGCTGAAATAAAAAACTGAAAAAACATCATTTCTCTACATTTTTTTTATTCCAAATAATAGCAGAATTAGAAGAAAGATATTTCAATCGATGTATAGTCCCTGTAAGATTTACAGAAAAATTCAAGTAATTTAGAGCAGTTTTAAAAGTCAATACTTTTAAAATGGTATGACTCAATTTTGCTCCACACTGTAGATTAGCAGTATTCTCGAGCGAGGATTACCTGTCTTTGATAATGAAAATAGAGAAGAACTGAAGCTCCTCGGCCCTATTCCAAGACCCGATCCGAGAACGAAAACGAACAGCGAAGTCCGGAGACTATTAGCGAGTTTGAAGCACGCAGGCCGCTCTGCCAGATCAGATTCCAGTTTCAACGACGGAAACGAAGATAAATCGTTTCTGGCGTCTTCCCGCGTGGTATTCTCCCATTTATAATAATTAGTTTGGCTCGGCGACTGTACAGAATCTTCGGGTACGTCTTATTCAAGCCAATGAAATTTAAAGGTTAATACGGTATTAAGTGTTACAAGAAAGTTCATTAGTTCATGCGCAAGAAGTTAATGCAGTGAAACTTTGATGGTAAGTCATGGTTCTGGAACGGCTCCTCTAGTCTTCGAACGAGGTTGAGGACCTAATTTCCTTATGGTTGTGTGGGTTTCTTGCTTTAGCTGTGAAATGCAAAGGAGATTCTGGTGACTGACGCTAATGAACCGGCGGCGCACTACCGACAAACCTAATGTTTGCGGTCGGTATCGGTCGAAAATCGTTTTCATCTTTTATGGAGAAAATTGTATTAGTGTCTTGAAATGATTCAGGAAAATTAGTTTTACCAATGCGCTGCTACGAATGAATTAGATACGATCGGATGATTTTAGAATATTGTGTAGCATGGAAGATACAGATACCCGAAAATAATGTTAATGAATTTGTAATAATGATTTTTGTTAAAATTTCTTCGACTTACAGCTTTTTCTAGATAGATTATTATGTTTTTCTTTTTTTTTTTTGGTGTTCTCTTTTTATTAAATATGAATATATGATGGATGTCGACTGATTCATGACGATTGCGTCAATTGACTCTTAAACAATTTCTTCTTGCAACACGTGTACGAATGAATGAACAAATTACATGATTTTTTACAGGAGTATCTCTACGAGTTACGTAATAAAATGCAGTGGTTCTATCATTACAATGCGATCGAATTTCCCGAACGAAATGAAAAGTCGTATTCCGCGGCATTGCGCAGTGGACTGGAAACCCGATCATCGTGT
>CM052161.1:8347643-8373406 GCA_028455555.1 Augochlorella aurata | reverse complement strand
TTAAAGTCATTGAATTAGAATTGCAGCTAAAATTTCCTTAAAGTTTATATTATACTTAATTTTATATTCTTCTAATAATAATTTTATAATAACTGAATCATATCAGCTCACGCATGTGAAAATACAGCACAGATTTGAATTTCAGCATTGCGCAAGAAATGATTAAACTATTTAATTGCAATTCCAATTCCATAGTTCTGCATCTAAAGCGCTACATTTGCTCGCGAAATTAATTTGTGAGAAGAAAAATTTGTGCATGTATGAAAGCCCAAAAATTGATTTCTGGCCATGAACGACCGCTTTCCAAACCACTGTGCGTTGATTCGGATGATCGGGCTCCGCTAATTACGAAATTACAAGGAAGTGGGTGCCGTGAAAAGGATGCTGCGTGTAATTATACCGTAGAGGCGAACGCGTACTATCGTTTAGAAGTGTAAACATTTTATTACACGCAGGGCAGACGTACCGAATGAATCGCGGCATTCCAGACCTGGGTACCGGTGGTGTTGCGGAATCCCTTTTCCTCCTTGTTCGAGAGCAAACAAACCGTGTATCTTTATTACAGTAATAACTATAATCTCGGGTCCGGAGCGGGAGAGCGCTCTCGCTTCCATATAGGATGTGCACGCGGGTTCTCTTCCTCGAAACTGCGTAATCAGTTGCCGTCTACTTGGACTGAAAGGCAGGCCTCTCCTCACTTTGAATCACCTTATCCGACGCACGGTAGGTAGGTCGAGCCCCGGTTGGAACACAGTTGGTGCACACGGTGTCCCGCTCGCTGTCATTAGAGGAGGGAACGCGATTAGAGTTGAAATAGACCCGGTCTGATACAAACAACTCGCGATCAAATTGATTCCGCCGGCAATTTCCGAGGCGCACCGCGCCGTTTCCTCGCTTCCCATTCGCCACGGACCCTTTTGTCCGGAGCGTAAATCGTTTAGCGTGATTCGTTAGAAATAATTGGACCCCTCGTTTGTCCCTAGGATCCGCCAGATGGGCCAGATGCTGAAATAACGACGCTCCGTTCATTCATCTGATTATACTTTGCTCCGCGAACTTTCCACTTCTTCATTTATACGGAATTTTATATAATGGTTTACATTCTTATTCTCCCGTTTGAATTCATTATATTTTATCTCGTACATTCTCCATTTCTCATTTGCCATTTTATTCGCTATTTCGCATGCTGTTTTATGATGGTTTTTACATTTTAATCACTTGGTCTCATTCTCTTCCAGATATTTTTCGCGATTGCTGTCATTAAATTTTATGTTATACATTCTCCATTTTGCATTCGCCAAGTTGTTTGCTATTTTACCTGATATTTTATAACGGTTTGTAATTTAAATACTTGCTCGTATTTTCCTATATTCAGATTTCCTTTGCAGTTACATTATATAAATTTTATCTTGTACATTATTGTACGTTCTTCGTTTATCATTTGCCGCTTTATGTTCTTCGCTATTTTCCTAGAAGGAAAATGAAAATAGTCGTTACGGGTCTACATCGATTTTTCATTAACAGCGACCTTCTTGGTTGATTTCGTTTGAAATTTTCACTCGATATTTTTAAACAAGAAATTAATATTGTACATAAAATATTGTTATTATTATTTCTCTTCAAACAAGAGATTGTAGTTCGTTCGGTATGATCAGAATTATTTATTGTACTTTTTCGTATTTTCACTGTATAGTATACACATCACAATTCGTACATTTTGTATACAGATCGTAATTCATGTATTATATATATAGATCACAGTTTACTCTAAATGCATTCCGAGTGCTTATTTCTCGATGTACTGTGCATAGAATCATTTTAATCGTTCGATAGCACGTGCCGCCGCCGACCTCAACTGTAGAGAAACTACGTGAACTATTGTCTTCGGACAGGTTGTCATTACTTCGAACGTGATTCTCTACGTACAAGGCAACTCGAAGGCCGTCTTGCGTAAGCGTTTACAATGTAATATCTCTGTTGTTATGCGAGCAGGGAAACTGCACCCAATGCAGTCTGCTTCGTTAAACTATTAATCGTCTCGCCTACTAATTAAATTAACAAAGGAGGTTACTTACGCCAAACGAAACTGAACGTCGACAATTAAGACACGGCCACCTTGCCTTGTCCAATGATTTTTATAAATTATAAAATACAAAACTGTCAAAATTATTACTTAATATTTGGATACCAGCAGAACGATAAAATTATATTAGCACTGTTTCAATTATGTTAACACTCTAGAATCAAGGCCAAGATATTAAAATAAAATACTCACTTTTGTGAACTTCGTTTATCCTCAGAGACAAACCAAAGTACTTTTCTCTCAACCCTGATCAAATACTCTATCGCCACACCCATACGCATTCCAAAAACTTTAAACAACCCCCCCGGACAGACTACCGCCCCACAAATCCCAACGAAACCGTACCTGCATCCTCGTAAAACCAGAAACGTACAAAATTATCGAGAAACCTTCGAAAAAACTCGGAATACGTTTCTTAGCCGCGATTGGCATACTCCGGGACCTACACTTGTCACCGCCATAACCCACGCCCATACGGCACGCAATTTCAGCGCGAGGGTTCCAGGATCGTAACGCCCGGCTCGTCCGGCGTTTAACGATCCTCGCCGGGCCTCGCTGAAAAAGAAACGCGCGCGGGATTGAGAAAGAGAGAGAAAGAAAAAACAGCAAAAAGCACGTGTATATACGACGAGGCGGTGGTATCGACACAGCCTCGTTAATTTCACAGGACGATTTACAATCGGGTGTACGCCTACCGTGCGTGTTCTCGCGATCGTTTCACGGTCGGCTCGCGAGCCTGCAAAAGCATAAAACGCGAGCGGGCCCGGGCGCGGAGCGAACCGTCCACGGCCAGGATACAGTATTTTATATCGAGGATTTCATTGTGCTGTCGCTGGCCCCGAGGAGGCAATATCCAGGGGATTACGTTTCGCCTCGCGGTCCTTCTCGTTAAGACATTCGCGCCTGTTAATGGCCAGACGAGCCGGCAGCACCGGCGAGACCCGGCGTTCTCTGCGCAACGGGTTTTACGCCAGGCCGACGCCGTACATGGCGCGGAAGCGGCCAGTTTGCCCGTAAAATATGACGCGTATCTTCTTATTAGGAGTAAATTGTATCCTCATTACCTGCCGCGCGCTTACTCGCGCTCAGACGCCGCTGATCCTCCCCCTTCCGCTCCCTTTAATCGCGTGCGACCAATCGGACCGCCACCAGCAGTCCCATTTCGCTGGAATATTAATGAGCGCGCGTTTCCCGGCCCCGTGGTATCGACGATAGCCCACGGTGGTCTCGCGTTTTCCTCGGACGCGGTTTTCCTCGGGAATTTGGGCGGAGTCCGCGACGGTAGGATGTCTCTAGGATCACGCATGTAAATTTATTCCGAGCCCCTTGCACTTTAACGTCGTGTCAGGTTCATTATTAACGCATTTGCATCGCAACATGAAATATGCCTGCATCTCGCGCGAGGTGTAGAAAACGAGTAAAAAACTCTTTCTTGCTAGAGTCATTTGAATCGGTTGAAAATAATAAAATAACAGTTTGAAACGCTTCGAGCGTTTATACTCGTTCGCGTTTCATCGGTGCGGTCTTGTCATACATCCACGAATATCCGCAGACTAATAATCGCCTTATCGTCAATTCTTTTATTAGATGCTGTTTTTCTTATAATGCTACTTTGTAGTTCCACGAGGGGGTTGTAGATATTTAACGCGATATATTCGATTGAGTTGAATTGGCTAGATTTAGATGATCTAGAAATCATTTGAAAGCGACTATTTTTTGTTTAAATTAGGAATTTGGGGAGCTGCAAATGGTAACAATTAAGAACATCGGAAACTATAGAAACTGCAACGGTGAATTATAATTTAGTGAATGTGATTCGATTCTATATGATTATTTACGAATCTCCGACAAATTGAAATCGAGCTTGGGAAAATACCTATACATATATTTGCACGAACACCGACAGAAATCCCGTCGAAACCGTATTACACCCACGCGATATCTATCGCCGCAATTCACAGGCTCTGGTCAGCAGCGGAAGGATATTCATTTCCTCCGAATTCAATAATAATCCTTAATTGAACAAGGAATTCCCCGGAATGATTTAGAGAGTGTCGCAGCGGTCGCTAGTTAGTACTGCATCAACGTTGATACCTCGTCCGGTAGATTCTAATCAGCTAACCTAATTCGTTGGTGCGTTCGCGTAACGCAGCATTCGAATCGCGATCGACCTGTTCGATAAAAATCTGACGGCGTATAGATCACGCATAATTTACGAGCCTCGGCGTTAGTGTCCGACCGTACCGGAACGCTTATATAATTTATGAAATCGTCGTGCACTATCTATCTCGCTATCCGCAGGTAAAAAAGTTTATGTCCAGCCACCGGTCGTCCGTCAAGTAATTTCACAGCGGTAATGACTACTGGAGATAATTCTCGCGGCGGTTCGGTTTCTTATGGATCTGAAAATTGATCGTTTATTAAAATTCGGAAGCACGGTGTTATTGGCCATTGTATGCAAAATTGCCGTCCGTAAACTCAATATTTCAATATCTTTTTTGGATGAAACAATCACGGAATATATGACACTTCGGATATTTATCTTCGCTTGAGAAAATCGGAATCATTGATCAGGATCGTAAAAAGTAACAGTATAAGAGCAAATTGTGACACACATGTATCATTTAGACGGACTCAAACATAAACGTTCGTACAAACTATGTTTGATATCAAATGAAAACCCATTGCTTTTAAAGCATACATTTTCATATTTCATCTTCCCAAATGAGAACAATAAAATGGAAATTAGTCAATTGCGTACGAATTATAATAATGTAACGACGAAGAATTCGTTTGCGACAAAATTACAATTAATTATAAAAGAACTGTTAGAACAAGATTTACTTACGCGCGCCACGCGATAAAATTTTAGGCTGTTGAATTAGAACAGACTTGCGATGTTCAATTGTTTTGGTATCATCGACGTTAGGGATATTCCCAATTCGTTTCTACGCAATACAGCGTTGTCAAATTTGTCAGTCGGACAGTTTGAACTGTGTTACCCAACCGGCCGCGGTCGGAGGAGCTGCTGAAGACATGGAGGAGCGTGTTGGTTTCGGAGTTGAAACTGTTGAAGCAGCTTCGAGTGCAGAGGCTCCTGTCAGCGATAATTGGCAAATCGTTCGCATCAGGAATAATAAACGAGAATGATTGCTGTTAATTTGGGGACTGTTCCGACCCGTTATTGATTTAACCGTGATACGGAGATGGTCTGTGGATTCGCTAAAATTCCAAGCAAATCGTTCGCGTAATTGGACAGCGGCGTCGCAAACGGCCGGCTGACGAGTGGAAGCACGGAACGACGCCGGTCGTACATCATCTCGCGCGATATTAACGGTCGAAACGATTCAGGAGGGCGATCGTTGCACAACCGAAATTGTTTCTTTCCTACGGGCGATCCGCTCGCCATTCAACGACGACCGAGACGAATGTCGCTCATGCCGTCTCATCTTCTCGGCTGAGAGATGACCGAGAGAGACTGCGTGGACCAGAACGAGAATTAGCGGAACAGGGGCCCTGGGCGGTACGATTACTCATTGAGACGTTGATTGCGGCACTGGCATACTTACCGAATCTCGTCGGGCGCGTTCTAGAGCACGGGAACTCCTCGGTCCTCGAATTTTGGATTTTCTTCCTCCCGAATTTCCTCCCTGCTTTACGACCTATTAGTGGCACCGGTAATTTTTCGACATTCTTTCCGATGATCGACGTCCGCCAATAACGAGTTATCCGATGGCTCGCAATTGTTTTGGGTTTTACGATCGCTCAGCACTGCTCCAATCGACGCGACCATAATCTCCCCGAAGCACGGCTCGTTTTCGTCAATCGCCTGCGAACGAGGGTGGATTGAAAATTCTGCGAACACCTTTTCACGTATCATTTTACTACTATCTAATTCTAGAGAAACGCTCCAGTCATATTCGATTCTTCGTTAGTGGAGAAAATAATAAATACATGAAAATTGAACTTTCTCTACAAAATGAAGTACAACTAGAATTTTGGAGTCACTCATGAGCCCAGTGTATCAGGTTAAGAGTTCAGAAAGTTTAGCGAATGTTGATAGTTAATGTAAGACTTCTTGTCTTCGTTTTTCACGGAAGAAGTTTAGATTCTAGGAGTATCATTAGCTGAAATATTTCCATGATTTATCGATCGAGGAGAATTGAGTCTTTCGGTGGAGATGATTTCGCGGCGTTGCGTCGGTACCGCATGATTAATTAAGTACGGCTCCGCGGGATGGTAACTGCAACCCTCTTTTCACGGACCATTGTATTATTCTCCGGCGAGGAACGGAGGAGACTATAAATACGCGGCTGACAATATATCCTGCAGGCTCGTGCAAGTCGAATCGAGGATGCGGCTATCCAGGCGAAAATCCAGCGAACTTTTACCGATAGGGAATCACGGATTCCCGCGTGGGTGATCCGAGTCGAATGATCGGATCAGTTCAGTCAGTGATCCAGACCCTAACTTTGTTTTCTGTTGATAATTGAACGTGCCTCGTGAACGAGTCGCGAAATGCAAGAACTTCGTACAATTATGGCAGCTAAACTTGAATCGCGGACTTAGTAACTAGACTTTATAATTTGCAGTCGATGCAAATATTCTTAATTTGTGAGAATCTTCTTAGACTTCTTGCGATGTTACTTCTTAGCAAGTAACTGATCAATGTGTTCATAATCTCCGAATTTGCTATAACTGATTAGACTTCGGATTTTATTCATTTATAAAGCAGTATACAAATTAGAAGGATCGATAGTATCAATTAGTTTCAGTTTCCTAAAATCATTAAAAGAATTAATCGATGGAAACGATTTTATTTTGACAATTATATTTATTTTAGATATATCAGTCTGCTTTATCAACGTGTCTGTAGCATCGAAACTCGGCTTCGCGATTTCTAGAATTCGAAGACACTCTAGCGAAGATGTATCGTGCGCAGAGGAGAGGCGGGTCTCGGACCCAGCGATGGCGGATAAAAATTTGGGTCTCGCCAGTTTTTGAAACAAAATGCCTGACGATCGTGTTCCTGGTTCGACGTCCTTTCCATCTCGTCCGTTGCACGAATGTGGGACGATAAAACGAGGCTCGCACCGCGAGCCAAACGAGGCGGCGTCGTAAAACGCTTGTTTCGGGGAAGGTGCATCGTTACGGAGAAGAAGGTCTTCATCGGGCCATGGAAAAGGGATCGTCGACTGCGTTTATCTGGAACAAGAGTGTCCCCTCGTGATAAGGACCCTAAATACTCCCTATAAACGCTGCTCTACTCTGCCCGAGTCAAATATTATTCCTGCTCGTAAAGACTTATTGCTGTCTCTGAGAACCGTGCACGCTGAAACGCACTTCCTATCAAATGCTTTCCTGACCGCTGCATCTTAACCATTCCAATGATCTTCGCGATAGCTTGTGTATTCCACTCTCTGAAAATTTCAGAAATGCCACGGAAAGACATTATCGGCGCAGCGTTCTCTTTTTATAAAAATGGTTTATCGATCTCGTTAGAGTTCACTTCACAACTCTAAGAAGTGGGATTCTACTAGACTCTTGTTCGGCACGAAACAAGCACTAGTCATTGAACTCTTCGGCGTAATATTCATACATGTTCAAATTTAATTTCCAGTCATCAAATTAAGTTAACGAGCAAAGGAAGTCCTACAAGTGACCAGAGCCATTCGAAAACACGGTGATGCCAGCTGATGATTTATGAAAATTTTACGCTATAGAATTCGTGAGACTAGCCTGTAGTAGCTGACCTTTAACCTGACTTTGCAAATACTAATGGTATAATGTCCGAGTCTCTAATCTTTCTATTCAACGATTTCTTGGGAACATGATATACACTGCGCAGCGTAGATTGAGGACATACGGGATTTCATTTGAAAGACACTGTTAACAAGCGAACATACCGAACCTAGACAGACCAATTTTGGTAAAATTCATACTAGAAGTAGTCCTTGCAAAGATGTTTGACCCAGCCTTCAATGCTTACCTCGTAACTCGTAAACGTATTTTTATAATCTGAGTAAATTAAAAAACTAGCGAGTCGTCGTATCAACCGATTCCGTAAAGCTAAGGTTAAGGACGTAAAGTACACTTACTCGCCTAAGAAAGATCTGTACGTAGAGAGACAACACGCGCGGACCGCTAAAGCTGCCAATAACTCATTCAGCACGCTACGAAGGTGCAAAAATCGGAACTTTGAAGCGTGCAGACAACGTCGAGGAACTCGTAGGAGGTTGGCCGGGGTTATGGGGGTCACTGGGCCTCGACGACGATCGAATGGCACCGTCCAAGGTGTGCGGTGGTGTGCACGCGTCTCGGGCACAGGTGCGAGCTTCGAAGCGTGTGCAAACGAGCGCGTCGCTGGCCCGCGAGCCCGCGCACTCTTGCGTTTTATCTCGCCTCCGCTCCGCGCGTGCATGTTAAACCGTGTAAACACGCGGGCCTCGCCGGTGTGCACGCCTAACGGCCGCGGCTAGATAGGTATTTAGGTTCGCCGGCGGCGCTTCCGCCTGCGGTGCATCTTCTCACGAGGCCCGGACCGTGTTATGCCGGCGATCTTATCGCTCGCGGCGAATGCCCGATACCGCGGAGAAGTCGCCGTCGCGAATCGGCCACGGACACTTCCGAGGGATAGACGATTGTTCCCATCTAGCCGCGTGAAATCGGGTTTTTAGCGGTCGCTGGGTCGCCGCGCTACGACTCGATCCGGTGACCCGCGTGGGTGTTATTTCTGAGGATTCTTTCGGGACATTCGACACGCGAGATTTATCTGCCGAGCGGTACAGACGCGTTTTAGCTGCGGAGCGTGCTTCGGAGTTAGTCTGTTAGGTTACGATGTTACCTTCCTGGGAGCCTGCGGCGTGGATTATGAAGAGCACTGGTCAGGATGCTTTGATCTTTACTGACCATTTTGTCTTGGGGGCATGAAATCGTTGCTTCCTTGATTAGGACGATAGGAATTGCGGAAATCCAGGGGCTGCTTTTTGGGACTGGGTAATATGGTAGATCCTCTGGACCAATTTGACACACGTGTTTCAATGGTTTAAACTGTGTTAACCGGGGACGTATGTCAATTTATGATCTTATGATCGTCTGCAAAACGAGTTTTAATGGTGACTCTATTGCAAACTGGTCAAATCATCGGTTTAATATATTTTACGTTGGAATTGTCGTACATCTATCTTATTCCAGGAATTACAAACAATCAATTATGTAGGTAACAACAGATCTGAATGTAATGTTCACATTTCCGATTACTAATGTCTTTAATGGATAATCTAGTTCTCCGAGGAAAACGTTTTCAATGCGTTAAAAAATCTTCATCCCCAACAGGCTAATTATAATAATCATCTCAGTGTCATCTCGTCGCATTAGATTGTTGCTAACCAAACATTATTCAACAATGTTTATGACAGAGGGAGAAATAAAAGTGGCAGTTGTTGGAGTTAGTTAATGCTACGGGTCACAAGCGACCCGGAACCGGCTGGGCAAGGGTAAAAGAGTTGCTCGCCGACAGATGGCGGTTCACCTAACTCGGCCCAGTGACCCGAAAAACGGCAAGTTTGCTTATGATCGAAGTGGTTTTCGGTGGCCCCTCCAGCGAAACGAGGAAAAAGACACCATGATTGGTGGCTGCTTCCCTGGATCCCCCTCCGGCAGGCCGTCCCCTCCCCCGACTGCTCCGGTTAATTATTCTCGCGTACTTTTTGCTCGCCGGTACGTCCGGGCGCAATGACAAATCATTAATCACGCGTGACACACCCGTACCAGCGATCTAATTATCGGCTAAAGGAGCACCGAACGCTGGCGAATGCAGGGAAGTATCTTTGACAGGTGAGGTAATTAGGAGGATCTGATTCAGCATCGCAGGAACATTATACTTGGGGACACATTTTTGTCGAAAGCGAATAAATGGCGGGAAAAATTCTGGAACGCTGAAACAATCAGAAACTTATAATCGAAATGGGGAAAGTCCTAAAATCAGCATTATTCTCCGATTTTAGATGTGCGATTATCAGGCTGCGGATTATTGTCTAAAATAAAAATTGTCTGCAATAAATGGAGATTAAAGGCAATTCTTTTTCCGATCATTTTAATCGATTTAAAATAATAGATTGTCAAGGTTATATCAATTACCTTTAAACTATAACCATCATACTTTGTCATAAAAATAAACAGACTGCAGATATTATGCATTTATGATAAAAATGATGACAGATTAAAGCGGTTTACGAATGACAAGTTATTGCCTCAACTTATCAAAATCGTGAAGAAAATTGATGTAAACAATTTTTATTCAGCATAAAATACTACGGTCTGTTGATTACTTATGGCACTTGTAAGTAGTTTGTTGACTCGAGGATACGGAAAATGTAAAAAGTGCTATTAATCGGACGTTTTTTGCATCGTAAATACTTGGCTCGTGCTGCGCCTAACAGCTGCCACGATTCTTAGGTATTTAACGAACCTGGGCAGAAGCTAATTACTCACTGTCCTGTCATGTTATACGCGTTTTGCAACTGTGTATCGGAAGGTGACGACCGTTGCCATGCAGAGCTGTTCGAACGATGGCGCAAGTCACCGCGTATTCGATCGTGTTAAATGTACCATGCACTGAAGAGGGAACTAAATTCGATGCTGATGTGTCGGATGTTTGCATAATCAGTTTTAGAGACCGTGCAAGACGTGCAACGATCCGTTGCATTCGCACATCTGCCTCGACTGTCGGAACTCCGGCCGCGAAATTAGATCAGCGAATTTCCTTCGTACGAGAGAAATTAGAATTAAATTAACAACGGTAGCTTCTAATAATTGGATACATCGTTAGACATTTCTGTAGCTAATTGTAGAAACGGAATTACGATATTCTATCCCTATGAATTTAATAGTTTCTTTAAAATTAGAATGAGGTAGGAAAGGCTGAGAGTTTACGATGGTTTCTATTTTATTGGTCTTTGGCATCGTCACACTGTCACTTCAAAAACCCCATAAAATCATAAGCAGCTATCGATAAATTAATGCTTATCACCAGGCTCCAGAATTTATGCATTTACAACAAAAATTAGTAGATCGAATAACAAAATTATTTGAACAATTTGAAAATAGCATTCTATTACCGTCAACTCGTTACAATGAGTAAGCAAAAAACTAAATGTCTACGTAGTCCTTGTGGCTTGCAATTAATAAAGACAATATTAATTTTGCATAAAAATTTTGGGTCTACAAATTCAAGTTTCCATTTATCATCGAAGATCTCTGTCTATCTCCGATGAAATATAAATTGCAAAAAGTTGAAATAATCATTCCGTCTAATAACAACGATCGTCGTTAATTGCAGGTGCTTGGTTGGCTGTGCAAGAAAGGCGAGGACATCCTGACGAAGCACGCGCAGCACTCTGTCACGAATTTGACTGCGGCGCGACTGAACGAGAGAGAATTCGAGAAGTTCTATTTCACGTCGATGGTGAGTATCCTAATTCACTATAATAGAGTCTCGAAAGCAGTTCACGAGACACGGGACGGTGTCCCATATGTGCTCCGAAGTTTCACTTTTTTCACGTCTCATTGAGCCGTTCGTCACGCTCCGATGCGGAAGAAATTCGGTTGGAGAGTCGCGGCAGAATAGCCGAAAGTTTATAAAAGGCTCGCCGTCGGTGCTGGTACAGCCGCAAAGTTCGTCGACAGTTTCGCAAACTTCTCTCGTAGGAGAGGTGCGCACCTGAGAGGAAAAAACGGGACGCGGCACATCGAAGGCTCTACCTGCGAATCAGTAGAAACGCGGTTGTCCGATCGGATCTGGCCGAAGAGAACGATTTAGATCGGCCCGACTGGACAACCGAATGTCTAACGATGACTGGCGAGTTTCTTTTCGTTGTCCACGCGATTGCTATCGAAATCCGAATTGTGTTTCCTATTTGAACGGGACCTCTAGAATTTCGATTCATTCGAAACGATTCGAAGCGATCTATGGATCAGCACTGTTTTACCGGCGAGTCATGCGTCGGTACAAACGCTTCTAACTCGGTTTGCTAGTTTCTCGCCGAGATCGTCAGCACGATCACTGCATCACAGTCTCGTAAACACGGTATGCACAAGGTAAATGATAATAAAATTGACGCGTTAGGGGATCGCAAAACGTTGGGAACGTTAACGAGCAATTATATCGCCCGCTAGATCTCCGAGACAAAGGGTAATCCCCGTTGTCTAGTCGCGTGGCGCCACCAATCGCCGAGCTCTCCAAACAGCTCGCTACTCTACCGACCGAACAGTCCCGCGAACATTCAAACGGATTAGAAAGTCGGCATGCCTTCAAATGGCAGCGATTATTCCGCTCCCGTGACCGCAGGCAACCGCGATTCGAATCACGTCTAACGCAATCAGCAAATTGAATCGTGCCGATTGATTCGAATAGCCGAACCTATTTCGCAACTTTCGCAATTAGAGATCCATCAGCGCGGGAGTCGATTAGCGATTCTACGCGATGAGCCTCTAAGTGGATACCGGTGTCTGTCGAACGATCGTGCAAGCCCGTGTCCAGCGACACGGTCGTTTTGATAACGTGACCTCTGCTTTCCCATTTTCTCGATAAGAAACTCGGAACTCCGAACCGCAATTAAGATCCTCGTCGGCGACTTGGAGAAACGCTCTTCAATTAACTTCCGAGATAAAGATAATTGGACGTTCCGAAAGGAAGCGATCGAATCGTGGAGACTCTTTCTTTCCTTGCTACTTTTCAACTTCTTCGAGGAGGTCTAACTCGGTTTTAGAACATTAATTGAGATTCTTTCGAGTTAAACGTGCATTTCAGATGTAAATGATTGTAGACACGCCGTCGTTGTTCTCGCTTGCTCGACATAAGAATGTATAAAGATTAAAAGCATTTGATAATGTCGATGCGACTTGCGACCTACTAAAATTATTAAAAAGGGGACGAAATTTATAAGTCACACCTGTCTCTTCAACAGATGCAAACTATTTTTATTTCGCATAGAGATCCACAGTCTTAATGTGAGACACAATGAGTGTCAGTCGTGTTATTATTTCGAATTTATTATTAATTAAATTACGAACGCATATGATGTTCACTGTGGACGTGCTTAAAGATAAGAAAAGAGAACATAGTCTTGAATTACTTATTGCTTGGGATATGAGTTGATATATAATACAAATATGGAGCTGCCTGCGCATCCAGCTAAGGGCGAATCGTCTTCAGTAAATTAATTAGAGGCGATCGCGTGGACGTCGATGCACCATGTTGCATCTGCATCGGTTATCCTTGTTTCTTGCGGTCATCATTATCCAGAATACGCGGACGGCCCAATGACCCCCATCCGATGGATCCTACCCACACACGCTGTCATAATTGTCAACGACGATCGAGAAAACTGATTATTTGGGTCGGCTATACGGAACTGGAACGTATCGCCGATTTATTATTAAGCGGTCGGAGGCTGCGGCGTCCTGGCAACCCGATATTTGCTGCATCGAGTTAATTGCGTGACGTCCGGCTAAGGAGCGTATCAATCGAAACGATCGTAAATTAATTCGACGATAAAGGTACCGGTGGAATCGGCTGGCCGAGTGGATCAAAACGCGACGATCCTCTTTTCTCTGTTGCACCGGCTGAGATCGGTGCACCCGCTTGCCCCGGATGCATCTGGTTAAAAGTTTGTCCGAATGGTCGAAGAACCTTTTACGAAGGTGCATTGGCAGTTTATCTGCTCTTTATACTTCGTACGTGCGTTTTTTCCATCCACGAACGTGGGGGAAATTAATGGAAGAATCGATTGAAGCATCGATTGAGATCTTGTACGCACAACTTTATTTTCAAATACGTGTTGGCCATAATATGAGTACAACCAGAGATTAACATGCGAGTGATAGTGTTTAAAGCATTAAACGCCTTTAAGAGAGTTTAAAAGAAATAAAAAAGTTACAGCACATTTTGGGGATCGATTTAAACCAGTAACGCAGTTGCGGGCTGAAGAACCGAATCGACAAAAATTCCATTGAACAAGATAATGGTGCAGGAGCTGTTATCGAATTGATATTGCTCGCTGCTTCGATTCAGGAAAGCAGAATTTACGTGATGGCAAATTTGCTCAGCCAAAATTGTGTCAGAACGTATAACTGCTTATTAATTTAATCCAGTACCCACATAATAGATTCGATAAGGCCTTCCACTGCATTCGATCTAATTCGACACTGTAATTGATGAATGTAGAATCGATTTAGTGAAAATTGATTAGAAAAACGCAAAAATCCTACACTGCATGCTGATTCAGTCGAGTATTCTAGCTGCCGATCGTAGAATCGATTAGCTGTAAATTTAATTTCTACTGATTTGATCCAACACCGTGATAGAGGAATGCAGAATTGATTTAACCTGCAAAGCAAGAAGAAAAAGGAATTCGCCATCCAGCAACCGGACCCGAGCGAGTCCGACCGACCACCGTGCAGCCAACTAGCATAATCTCCTCGGCCTACGGTGCAGTTTTTCGCAGAAACAACGACGTGCAATTCCGCGGGCGTGCTGCTCTCGCTTTCCGCGAGTTTGAATTTCTCCTTGGATTCTTCGAGTGAAAGAGAACAAGAAGCGTCAATTGCCGGCACTGAGCGACACTCGAGGTGCTGGTACTCCGGTTGGCGGTCGATCAACGGCCCCTGTGAGGTCCCGGGCAAAGTACAAAGCGGTGTCACGTACCGGAAAACCAGCGTTCGCCGGCGAAGAAATCGTCAAGGTGGCGGCCGTGAGGATTCGTGGGCAGCAGAAGCGGCGTTCTCGTAACCCAATTACGCGAAGCGACGCGACGCGTCTGCGTGGCCGGAATGAAAAAAAAAAGAAGCCGAGAGAAGCATCCATGGCGGCGTTTTAATGGGACTCCCGTGAAATCACGGCCTCCCGGGTTCGCTCGACCGAAAGGAAATTCCATTGGACGAAAACGAGCCGCATTCCGCGGCGGAACGGTGACCGCCTGACCGGCCGATTCTTGCGAATCGAACGGAATTCCGCGGCGATCGATCGTGAAAGTGCCACGCTGTTTTTCTCCGGGCTAGAGAAACCTACGCGTTTCCGTCGAATCCCGGCTTTTTGGCCGCGATTCCAGCTTTATGGCGGCCGGGCGGTTTCGTTTTTGCGAAAGGAAAAGAGAGAGGGAGACGAGAAAATTCGTGAGTTTCTTGCCTGAGGATTTCTAGAGCGCGTAATCGACGACCGCTGTGCGGATTTTGTGCGTTTGTAGCAAGAACAGGTGCCATTTAAAGTAGAAGAAAGGCGCGGGGATTCGAATTAGAACAAGACAATTTTTCTTTCTAGTACGACGTAATTTCTAGTTTCCTGTATCTATTTCCTTTCATTTTTAGATTTTGATAACAAGGTTCAAATTTTGCTCCGATTTGGAAGAAATTAAAAACATTCATATGTAGTGGATTAGGCTTGTCACCAAGAGTCTGACTGATTACAGTGCTATATCTAGGAACTGAATATTTCGAGTAGAATATCTTCCATAATCGTGGAATGCTACATAATGAGTCAGAGGCTTGTAATTGACAGCTTGATTGGCATCCTTCAGAGGTGAACATATCTGCGGCCAGCTGCATGATCTCAACTAGGATAAGCGGGATCGACGGAAATCCTTTGGACGGAGAACGTTATCTGACATTTTTGTTACTTGATTGTACACTTTTTAATTGTACAATTGCTGTTGAGCAACGTGTAGATCACGCTGAAAGCGCAGAAAAAGTAATTAAGTTAATCGCTGCATCCTAAACTGTTATTTTGCTGATAACATCCAGTAAACTCAACTCAAATCAATTGAAAATTTCACGCTATCCCTGATGCAATCATTTTGAAAAAAACTTTTAATATAACTATTTTTGAAACTAAGCTTAACTTGACAGTCAAACTGACCAGTTCCATAATTTTCATTCTGAAATTGTTAAAGCTGCATATAAAGACTCTTGGATAGGAAATGGTTAAAAATATATCTTAACTCAACCATACGTTATATGAAAATGTCTAAATAAATACAGTCTTGCCTTTTTTATAAAGCAGCACATATTAGTCACTTTCAACGATCGGTAGGTACAGTGCTGAAAAAATTTGAGGAAGCTGGAGTTCAATAAAGGTGTCGGTAAAGCGTGACATCGGCGTAATTAGGAACAATGAGCTCTTAAATTTTCTTTTACAATGAAACTGGGGTGGCAGGACCATCGGCGCAGGATAGAATCAACTTTCCACGATCGCCGGTCTTGAATCGCTCCTCGATATCAACAGAGAGACCGGCCGCGGAACGGTGTTGCGAGGCGCTATATCCGGTGGACACGTGTCACGAATCGCGATCGGGAAATCGTTTCGAAAACCAGCTTGCAACACCGCGAATCGGCACAAGGCGGTTATGCTCGTTAGCCGCAGCGTATTATTCTCCACTCGAGGCCCAGACGGATTCAACGCTGCCGCGCTGTCCTCGATGCACGAAATTCCCAGTCGAGTTTAATTAAGACGCGTGGCCGCGCCACGCAGTTAATTCGACAATAAATATGGAAATACGCGTCTGGCCGGACGAGATATAAATGTTAATTGGACGATTAAAATGTTGATTGGCCCACCGCGAATCGGATTTTCACCCTCTTTTTCGCGCGGACCATTCGCTGTTTGCTGCCTCCCCAATTCTAGCGCGGGATCGGCCAAACATTCGACGAACGAGGGTTTGAAAAATGGAAATAGTTTTTTCGTTCGGACTGGTGAGACGGAATTAATTGTAGTAGATTTTTAGTTATATGGGATGCTTAAGTACTCTTTCAAATTCGGATGTTCCCTCGTAAGGGATATAACCTAAACTGCTCATAATTATGGTGTTTTTATAATGAATAATTTTTGTTTTGCAAAATCTGTATCAATACAATTTTTGATCAAATATTGATCAAATATTGTGAATAAATAAGTTGGTGTTTTTCATATGCAATTTGCGAAAATTTCGTCTAGTTCGACGAGTTAGGTCTGCTACTGGCATGTTGTATTAACTATCTTAACGAATCGTCAAAGTAATTGGAAATGATACGAATGGTTTAATGAAAGTGTTGGATAAACGTTTGTTAAATTATTAATTTTAATACCGAAGTTCTAACTACCTTAAACATACCAACAATTTTATCAGACCGAATTAATACAAGCAAATGAAAATAATCGCAAAAATTATTAAATACTTCGTCCATGACAATATGAAAATTTGTTATATTCTCAAATGTGTTAACAAATCGATAAGAAAATTTTCAAATTAATTAAAAAAATCATAATTGGCGATAATAAAATATGTCGATAGGTGTTTTAAAATAAGTTTTAAACGAAAAATGTTTGTTTATATTCCCCTAAAACAGACCGCTTTGCAAAAGTACCGCAGAATTCTTTCGCCATAATCGCATTCCGTCAGTCTTTCGTCTCTGCCCCCTTCGCGTTAGTTCGACTGGGAAGATCGATGGAGCCCCCTCATTGTCAATATTCAAATTGCAGAACAGCCCAGTCGTCGACGACGAGAGATCATCACGAGGATTCAATTGGGTGCCTTATCTATCGAGCGAGGCTGCACTCGCGAAATTGGGGTCCGCCAACCCCAAATTTGATTAGCCCAGCTCTCCTCCTCCTCCTCATCCTAATGGTAGTCCGCGGCCAGTCGCGTGAAAAGGCTTAATCGTCTAAACGCGTCCATCCGATGGATGCAGATCCAAAAGGGGAACGAGATACCCTCTTCAAGCTATGGGAACATCTGTCGTTCGACTCGATATTGAGTACGTGAAACTTCAAGGAAATTGTTCCTCGCGACCTCTGCTGAACCCTCACCAGTTCAAATGATAATAGCATTGCGCAGTAAAGAAATTTTTGACGCGCTCGGTAGTTTTGCAACGTCAGAAATTAATTAGAAAAATGGTCTGAAAGTAATTATTGCTGAAATTCTGAGAAAATTGCTTTTTATGATCAATTTTGAAGCTTCGTTGTAGAGCTTGATAATGATGTCCAAAAGTGTTTAACGTGATATAGGTAGTCTCGCGGTTTTAAAAATGTATCTTGCAGTTACACAATAACTAAAGAGGCTTGGAAACGTTTTACAATTAAATCAGTAACTATTCCGTTTTAGTACGTACCAAGAATGCAAGAAATCACTGAAAAACGCCGCACTCTATGACACAACATGTCTAATCTGCGTGTCAAAGCCAGTCAGCTGTTTTAAACCGGATTATTATGAAAATGACTTTCATACCAGTTGCCAAGTATAAATCCATTAAAGAAAGATGACAGCTCTCAATCCAATTAACTCTGTGTACTGCGGTCACCCACCTGAGCCTTCCTCCAAGGATCTCGAGACATTGAACGTGAATGGAGCTTGCCACGGCGACATGCTTCGTTGAGAAACGCCATAAAATCGAGTTACGATAGAATTCTTTTAAAATGTATGCAAAAAGTGAAAATGATCTCATCCAGTTACACTGGAAATGCGACTCAAGTTATTGAACTTAATCTTACCACGTGAAATGAACTGAAATGCGTTTGTTAAAACGTTGATTGACTAGCTTGGCACTTTGCGTGGAAATAAATCAATCTACTAAATAAATAATTACATAACCTTGACTGCTATACTATTATAGTTCCAGCGTTGCGTTTCTTTGAGAAAGTAGTACGTGCATTTTTAGCAAATTGTTATAGATTGTTTAGAAAATTGCTTTCACGTAGCTACATTATTAACACCTAGACTATAGTTATAGTAATTTCTCGCAATCCCTTGTCTATTGATTCAGAGATATTTTATTTCTATGTCTTAAATTTCATCTAGACGGTCCAATCGTATATTGTAATAAAAATCGATCTTCAAGTTTGGCTATATGTTACATTACTAACACGTAGACTATAGTTATAGTCTAGATGTTACAGAGTAGACTAGACTACAGTTATAGTCTAGATGTCACAGAGTAGAGTAGACTACAGTTATAGTTTAGTTGTTAATAACGTAGCCTACAGCCTGTAGACTATAACTATACTATAGGTGTTTTTATATCAAACTTGAAGATCGACTTTTATTACAATATACGACTGGTCCGTCCAGATGAAATTTAAGACACTGAAATAAAATATCTCTGAATCAATAGACAAGGAATTACATTTCTAGCCATCTCCTGTTTCTTAAAATCGATGAAGCCAACTTTTATTCCACTTCTCAAGCGTGTCCATTCTTCTAAAAAATGAATCGAATCAAATTGTTTCTGCCTCGTGGGACTCATCTCCGAAAGATTGGCAAATCTTCGAATGATAAATAAATTGTAACTAACTCAAAGTAAAGTCAAGCCGGAAGAGCATCTTACGCGGACGGCGGGCATCTTACCGCCCTCCTCGAATAATTAGCGTTACGCAATGAGAGCTTTCGCGATCGGCGAGGGCCGCGTTTCTGCGAAGAAACCGTAAAACGCCACGCCTTCGTCGCGTAAATGTAACGGGTCACGGTGAGCTTAGGCGAGCGCGTAAGACACTAAAGACCTTGGGATACCTTGCACGCGGATCTCTGTCCCGCGGCTCCGATCCTCTCCTATTTGGGTTAGATCGCAGCCGTTTCACTTTTTCGCAGCGACCTGTTATCTCGTAACTGGTCCCGCAACGAATTTTCTCTTAATAGTTCCGATGGATTAGCTTCACGGCCAATTAAAACGGGTTAACGAGCCGAAAACGGTACTCCCGATAGATCGGTTTCTTTTTCCGAACTTTCTTTTTCTTCGCGCCTATTCCCCTGGCGCGCACGGCCGATCTCAAATCGAATTGTTTTCCATCCGATGAAATAACGCCCGACGATTTACGAGTGCGAGCCGACTGGTTCTCGGAGCCTGACCTAGACCACCGGTTTTATGGCAGCGAACGTCGCGGAAACTGGAAATGTGTTAACGTCCAATTAGTAAGATGAAGATAACCGGCCGCAGGGCGAACCCAGGATCGGTCAATATCTGTACGGCCCGCCTTAATTGATCGTACGCAGTATAAAGTCTAGCGAAGTTAATTACAGCGGGTATTCAGTAGCCCGACTCTCCGATGGAATTAGCTTCCCCGCAATTAGGATCCAATGTAAATCGCCGCTGAACTTCTTTGACATTCAATGTCCTAGTTAGATAAGATCGGTAGTATACGAGGGAAATTTGCATGATTTGTAATATTGTTAACTTTATCACCAACAGAGTCGTTCGTGGATTATTTATTATCGTATTGCGGAGCAAGATGCTATTTCGACTCGTTTTCTGAACAATTTCATGAAAACGAAACCGAAAAAGAATTACAGTAATATACTTCATTTTTGTTTGTTAAAATCATCATTAACAAATCGTTGTTTAATCGTAAATAAGGCTCTTTCTAGATTCTAGCAGTTTTTGGTAGTTACAACTTCGTTGAAATATAATACAAGATTTGGTGAACGATACGTCAGACGATCAATGAACGAATGCTTAATCAATGAATTTTTACGGAACGTCATCTGCATGACATCTGTAGGTGTATAATAGAACTGCTGCATAAATTTCAATGTGAAAAGGTTATGACAAATGTTACTTTTTCATATAGTACAAGAGATGTTTGTTCATCGGGGAGTGTTCATTGATTGGACGGATCAGTCTACTCTGCAGATCTGCAAATGCCAATAGGTCCACCGAGAGTCGCACTTTTATTCGGATTATAAAACGAGTTGTCAGAGATCATTGAGTAAACAATGCCGCAACACGAATATACACATTCTCATTTGCGCTTATAGGTAACGTAAAATAATCCGCGATTGAACTGAACGTTTTGATACCGAAAGCAAGAGTTACCACGTTCCATCGGATTAAACACCGCAGTGAGGTATAATAATTTGCACCTCGATTGTGAGAATGTCAGGTTTTAAATGTCCCACGTGGCCGAGGAAGCGTGCAGTGTGCAGAGCCGAGAAAAGGAGAATCAGGAAGGACGACACGCGGGTTCAAGTACATCCGGCGATTGAAGGGCGCCCGTACGCGTCTCAGCTTTTAACAAGCAGCGTGCTCGTGTAGTCTCGTTCCACTTTAGGCCATCGATTAACCCAGATATCTGTCGATGTGCTCGGCGTCTTATTTTTCGCGTTACACCCACGCAACGCGCACGTTCGTCGCCGGTGAACGGCGTGCAACGGACGCGAACCCGCATTCTTGTCAGTTCCACGCAGTAATTGGATAATGTGTCTCGTTAGTCTGCTTCTCGATTGGCTGATTCGGGGAATCTTATTTCCGAACCTGCGACGCTTCCTCGTTCATCTTCCAATCCTGTTCTTTTCCTGATTCCTGCCCGTCAGGATCGGGCTGCCGTAATTTATGCACAATTGCATCACTAAATATTGAAGAAAATGCGAAAATCTGGTTGAATTTTGTCCTGTTTGGCTGTTAGCGTCGAAGGATAAAATCTGATTCAATTGTGTTTTATTCCGATTTGCAGTTGATACATTTTTAACGATTTATTGATATTCTTTAGAACTTTAAAGAGTGCAGAAAGAGAGGAACATTTGTTTTTATTCGATGATGACGTCAGCAAGTTGCAAATAAGAGTCCATCGTGCGTCGATGCATTGTAAATTTATTCTAACATTGTTCATAAACAAAAATATATCGTTTGACTTACTTATGTTATTGTGATAATTGTTTCTATAGTATCAGGTTGTGATGATATTTTATCTAGTAGTCTATCGTTTCCTGTCGGATATTCGCATATTCCTGAAAAGTTCGGGCATTTTTTGAGTTAATTAACGGTACCATGTTGTTAACACGTACAAGCATTAGCAATAGCGTTGAATTATAGCAATATCGACGCCTGTAACAATACAATTATCCACGCTATGGTAAAGTACAAGCTGCGCCAGCGCTCCGGTGATTTCAACGCTTCGGTGGCAGCGACCCCGAACTCGAAGCGTTAAACCTCCGGCTTAATGTATTCCTTAAGGAAACGCGAGCACGAAGAAGACAATTGAAAGTCGCGGGTTTTACGTAAGATCTCTATTACTTCCATATTTGTTCAAACATAATCTACAGAAATATGAAACGAAAGCCAACGAAACGCTTGCGCAAGCGTCGAACATGAAGCACTTCGGTGATGTAATAACAGCTTCTAGATCTTAATCGAATTACCGAAGAATTAAATAATCTTTTTCATCTATATTACTATAATTATACACTGGGGGCATTGCATAAACCGAGCCATTCAGTTTCTCTTGAAGAAAATTCCGATCCTAGACTTCTCCGTCAATGATCGGCTACATATTTGTCCAAACCAAATTTCATTAAGTTTTCTATGATCGATACGAGTCAGATGAATTCTACAGAGGTTAATTGCATTTTCGCTTCCATTGTCCGAATGACTCGAATTGTTTCAGATTTTTCGAAACGGAGGCTCGTTAACAAATATCGATAGTCCATCGAAGTTTCCCTTTCCCGGCGTTGCGACACGACCAATCGCAACCTTTCCAGAGTAACGGCGATACTAATCGTTCAAGGTGCTCGCATTACTTACCCCTTACGGTCGCAATCTTGCGCGCGAATCGGCCAAATGGCTGGCATTAGCCGCAGCAGCATAAACAAGTCGGCAAAATATCGGCTGGCGAAATTGTCCGAGATCTTCGAGGCAGATACGCGGACATGTCGTCGTGGATCGATGGTAACGGCTTCGATCGATGAGACGGCTTCCCCGGATCCGCGAGTGACGACCGAAAGACAATGGGGTTTAAATGACAACGGTCTCCGATCGGCGATTTCGATGGCCGCGTTACGGTACCGATCTATTGACTCGCTTCGAAAAATCCCCGACGCCCGTCGCGAGTTATGTACGTGCTCTTCATGAAAAATGAATGACCGAACAGAGACTTATGCACGTTTACACGCCGGGTACCTGCGCGGAGTAGAAATGAGTGGAAAACGTAACTGTATCTTAATATCTTTCCGTGAGATGTCATCGCTGGGAACGTGTCTTTGAGTTTGAGGCTCGTCATCGACGCCCACCAGGATCCCCATAAATTCAGAGCAAGGAATAATAACTTTTCTCAGTCGGACATATTTTATAGATCTTCAGAGTGCACGATCATATCCAGAATATTTACAGTATTTCATTCATCTTTGTACCTTGAGGGGCAGAGCATTGGTATGTTCTCTATGACTCTACTTATGGAAAGAATATTTATATTAGGTTACGTTCTTTTTGGCACTATATCAAATTCGTGTATAAAATTCTTTTTGCATCGATGCATACAATGAAAATAATCAAGGTGTTGATCCATGCTTTTAGGTCGAGGCGCAGAAATGGGAGACATTGATCTTCGAATTTATGATATTTTGAGTCGTAGACTAATTTTGTTAAATTCGATAGTAAATGGGAAAGTTCAAGTGGTCTAGTTGATTTCGCCATTCAACATCTTGTTGTTTGAATTGTTCTATTATTTGAGCTTTAATTAATATGTTTTTTTGATATAGATCATGATCTGGCACAACATTTGTTATTTTGTGTTCGATGAATAATACGATTTTAATATTTATTCGGAGTGCTCGACTGTTATCGACGGCACGAAACAGTTTTATATTTGGCCATGGGGTACGTGACACGAATTCTAGGATCGAGGATTGTTTACGACTATTTGAATGTAGCTCCGTAGCAGTCGTAAACACGCTGAGCTTTGATATGAATTTTGATTGATGGTTGCCGAGAAATTCTTCAGTTCGCGTCTGCTTGTGCGCAAGTCACTGCGGAGATGTAAACGATGGCAGTTTCGTTTACATACTTCTATAATCTTCCGCCGTTTGGCATAATAGAATGAAAACGATCGATTCGGTTCAGCGCGGAGTTAAATAATTGGCCTTAATTTATCGACATACTTCTGCACGCTATCTCCAGCCGTTCGTTAGACCTCCTATCATTCGAGCGAGACCAGGTTTCATGCACCTCCAAGTAATTAACGTTCGAACGATCCAAGCTGTCGACAGCCGCGAGTTGTTTAACCAGCGTAAAAGTTTAGAAACTTCGCTAGATATCAATACGTTATTCTTACACGAAATTAGAATCATTTCTCCGACTGGAAACATGGAACAAAAATTTATCGCGAGATCGTCTGCTTTAAGTCCTTTTGGATTTTGGCGGAATTTAAAAATTAGGTTCTCAGTCTAAAAAATGTGTCACTTAACAAAAGTAGCTAGTAAGGTATTCGTCTAAATAACCAACTCTATGTATTGCATGAGGCATACTTTTCTTCGTATAAATAAATGAATGAATAAATGGTTTTCAATCGAGATTCCAGCCAGTTCTGCTTCAGTTATTTCTCGCACGTTTGTTATTTTGCGACAAGCTTAAAACAGATTTCTGTTCGCGCATTGAACTTTCCCAAGCATTTTCTCGTATCTCGGTCTAATACACAAGAATTCGACAAGAAATTTATAAGCCAGGTCCACGGCGGTTTACGCAAATCGTTTGCGATCTTTCCCGCAATGAGACATTCCAACCACGTTCGCCGTAAAACGCTTATTACAATCCCGCTACGTTTTTTCCACGGTCTTTCGCCGACAAACAAAAAGAAGAGTGACCGGCTCGTGAAATCCTCCGAGGCCCGGTGACGAAAAGGGGATTGTCATTCAGGGGATCAAGGCTGTCGCCTCCGTTTTATTTACAACTCTGACGCAAACCTCTCGGAAAGAGCGGCGAATTTGGCATACAATGGACGCGCGTCCGTCTCGCCTTGTTCTCTGTTTCGCTCAGCGAGGAAATCGTTCGCGACCGATATTCGTGCCACTGGGTTACTACACTTTCGAGTTCGGCTAAATCGGCCACTGTTCTCTGAAATTAACGACTTTCCTGAAACGACCAAAACAAACCCGGCAAACGGTAGATACCGTCTGCGGGCCGTTTTTGCTTGTTTCTCTGCTCTTTTATGACAGCCGGCGATGCCGCGGGTTCGCAGGTTGTTGCTTCCTGTTGCGAACGGACCGTTCCATTCGATTCATTTGGTTCTTGCACGCCCGTCGCGTAATTAATAACTTCCTCGAACCACCGCCGCGTAATAATCGCGCCCAGAGCTGGTCTAGAATCGAGATCGTGATCGAGTCGCTGAGATTGGAGGTGTGGCTCCAGCAATCAATGAGAAACGCCCGAGGTCGGTGGAACTCTGCATTCAGCGATTCCGTGACAATCGCGATCGAACTCATTCACCAAATTCGCTGGAAAACGATTCAGCACACTCATTAATATTCAAAAGCTTTCGCATCGACCGCCATTCACTTATTTCCTACACCGTGTTTGATTGTTCCAACGCTTCTTCTGTCGCAAAGCTGTGTTCGAGTGCGAAAATTCACTGTGCAAGAGAAGCAGCTGGTGCTAGGATTAATCTTAAAACAATACTTCGATTTATTACAATTTTTAATTCACTAATTTTCCATTGTTCTTTAAAACAGAAGCCTAAAAGATAAACGGTGGTCTCTTAATTCAGTAGCGCACTTATTTACAAACACGAATATCAAACACGTTTATCATAAATATATAAAAAAATGGACCTCGAAAGTGACGTCTCGATATGAATGAAATAAACCTGTAAAATAATCTACTTGATCTAAAAATATAATACTGTGGTGTATCATCCAATTTCTTTCACTACTGTTTCGCGAGAAATATATCTTGG
>CM052161.1:8289760-8347543 GCA_028455555.1 Augochlorella aurata | reverse complement strand
TATTCTCAGAAAGTTTCTGGTCCTCTAGAAAAATTATAGCAAGATTTATCGACCTAATTGATTCGTGTAATACCTTTGCCAAAACTTCATGAGAAATCGTCTTTAAGCAGGGCGCACGTTTTCATAGCGATCCATAAGAATTTCCACGAGGAGAATATCGCAGCTTCTCTAAATGCTGCAAAGGATTGTGCGATGGAAAGTAGAATTCCGTATTCGGGAATTTTCCCTGCGTTGCTAATTGATCGACGCAGCTCGCGAAGTATATACGAAATATTAATTAACTGTAATAAGAGCGAAGTATTCTTCTTTTCGGAGGCATTGTTCATTTTCTTCAGAACTGGCGGCTAGTTATCAAGGAAAAAGTGGCCTACAAGCGTGCAATCGCTGAGATCTTGATGACTTCCGGTCTGAAAGCCCCCGTGACTGCTCCCAATGTGTCAAATTAATCGATTCAAAGAAGATGTCTTTCTTACAAACGGCACCGCTGTAACCACAGAACGATCCGCAAAGATAAGGTGTTACTTAATTTCTTGGGAACCATTTCAATCTTCGGAGAAAGGAAATGAGTTAATGGTTAGGGTTTTAATGAACTTCCAGCTACGAGTTTGTACATCTCGAGTTTCTCGAACAGTTTCACAGGGAGAAAGTGCATTGTCTTTAATGATTTACCGACGCCGATTTATTGCAATTTGATAATTAAGCGTTGATCCGGCTGGTGGAAATCGGAGGTACTGGGTGAGGTTTCTTCTGGTCGATCGCTTCCTGCAACAAATCGAATCGCTGCGGAATCTGACACAATTAACCATCTCGATTCTAGTTCGCTTAGAGTACGTGGACGGCTTCTCGGTGCACTTGTACGACGTCCGACCTGAATTTGCATCGCAACTGCCGTTTGCCTGCGATAAAAACAGCCGATTTTCCGCGTAACGAGGTAGACTTCCAAATGTCGGATTTAGCCAGGTTTCTTACAGCTTATCGGAAATTCTGCTTACTCGTTGTTTGTTTGATTATATCTTGCAGCAACAATCTCCTGCCTCAAGAGCGATACTTCCGAGAACGACTTTTTCAATCATTCGATGTTTTCCTTCAGTTGCGGCAACGTTTTTAGAAATCTGTTTTTATGTGCCTAACCACAATTGTTTATAAAACAAGTGGCATCAATTGAGATTCTTAGTTACAGTAGTTCGCAATACATTGGAATTCTTCGCTTGATGGTTCGTAAAATTTAATAGCGTGAACTGTAAAGGCTGTCTTCCTGTTGCGATTGTTAGTTTATAGCTCTGTTTTTTACAGACGCTCGGAGTGATTCCAGACTTTCAAACGATGGCGTGTGTGTTTTCCTAAGCACGATTATTAAAATTCAGATCTCTGACGAAACCGAATGCCATTAAAATGGTAAACACAGTGAAACTGAATGGCGAATAGAAGAGAACGTATCGTGTAAAGGACATTGCAACATTTTTCACATTTCTCGGTTTAACCTTTTCAAATCGGGAAACCTGTTCCGTTCTGTATGAGAAATAAGTTTCAGTGTTTTCGTGCGGAAAAGAGTGTTGTTGTTACAATTAAGAAACATTAATTCCTTCAGTTGGATAGTCTTTGAATTTTCTTACAGCTGGATGTTTGACACTGGAACTACCGAGCCCTAAATGCAACTAATTATGCAACTTGTTTTATAACAATGCCGCGCCTAGCTTTATATTAACCTCGTATGATTTACATTATAATATATACTTCTATAAGAAATATTTTTACAATATCAGGAACTGTAAAAAAATAATCAGAAACCATTTTAACCATTTCAGAAGTCATTTTAACTGCTTCGGTGGTTCTAGTGTCATTCCCGAATGTTCAATTTTCATTCTTTCTGTACTATGTTGACAAAAGTCAGTGACTCTCGTCACTCGTTCACACAGTTTCTTGGAACGAGTTCAAAATATTCTCATTGCATAACAGCCTATACTAACACTCGCCGTCCTCTGTCGTACACACAAAAACCGTCTCACTTAATATTCAACTGGTTTTTATAGAATTAATGTGTTAAGTTATGTATGCTACTACTTAAGATGAATTGAAATACATAACATCGAAGTTACGTAATTGCCGACAGTACTTGAACCATGTACTCGCATTACACTTTTCCATTGTTATTCTACATACAGCTGTGTACACAGTCGGACAGTCGTTACTTGTTAACTTGTAATTTTAAACATTATTCATACCAGAGTTCATACTCCTCTAATCGGCCGTATCAATTGCTCTTTCGACCAGAAACGCAGACGATAAAAAGGAAATCAATAATACTGGCTGGCAGTTTTATAGCGTGCGCGCATATATTCAATATTTATGGCTATTTCTTTGAAAGTTAATCATGCTTTCCAAGGTTTTTATTGCCCGAACAATGGGGTCGACGTTAGAAAAGTGACACGGATCCAATTTTTGATATCGATTAGACACGCTTGCCATATTTTCGATTCGGGTGAACGTTATGGCATTAGAAGAAAAATATTAATAAAATTCTTCTATCGAACGCGCTTTGCATTCCATTTTTAAAAACTGTTCGTATTTGTCGTAGTCTTCGTGGTTCTCGTTCCGTTCCAGTCATCTTTGCCCTAGATGCACAAAAACTGCGAACTGCCGGCAACAATGCCGATTTTACGCGAGATAAAAATTAAGGCACGTGGGAAAGTTTGCCAAGGTGTCATCGTAAACATTTTTAGCAGCGCAGTCGGCCGGAGTCGCGGTAATTGGAGTGTGCCCAATGACGTTTAAGTATGCATTTAGAATTCTGCCGATCTTTTAGTCGCGGTCGCAATGGGCGGGCGTATCGAGGAGCGCCGATAACGAGCGTCGACCCGAATGAACCTCGTAAAGAGGGAAAGGGGCTGGCCGATTGAACAGCCATGCCGCGATATCCTCGTGGAAAAAAGCTTATGGCGCAACAAGCCACCTTTGTCGGCTAGCATTTTACACGAGCCCCGCGTTAATTAACGAATCTCGAGGTTTTTTCGTGCCTCGGATCCGCTCGTCCCACACAGAATAAAGGAGGACCGGAAAGGGCGGAAGCAGAGATACTCTGTATCTCTAGCAGCTCGGAATTGCTCGGTGATTTTTATAGAAACATTAAAACGAGTCAGACAATGATGCTGTTAATTATTCTTTGAGATACGTTTGCAATTTGCAACATATTAGATTAAATATGAATAACTGCTGCGAATTCCATCTTGTTAATTGGGAGCTGAATATTTTATATATTTCCCCTCATTTTGTGCAATCTATAGTCATAGTTTTAGCACGTTGACTATTTAATACGATTTTTGTACAATTAAATAACTTGTTCTAATCAAATCGTTGAAGTAGTAAAAATAGAAAATTAGGAGGAAGATAAAAAATATAGTAATTCGTCTAAATATCGCAGATTCCAAAGATATGTTCTGCTCCATTTATTTTGGGATTTCACCGTAGACAGTTGCTCGAATACAAGCAAGTAGTTGGCAAGAATAATTGTTATCTTAACAGCTCTATTAATACATCGTTTCCAAGACCGGAGCTACGAAGTCTTCATTAAGAGAGAACTTCCTGAATGACAAGATGGCGAATAGCAACGTGTCCTATCCTAGTCATTCGTCGTGAAGACCATGCATGATGCAATTGGTAATTACACGCATCGGTCTCCTTTTAATTCAAGCAACAGGCCAATCAGACCATGAATGCCGGGCTGACTTGTGTTTATACTTGCCCGTAACTGAACATCGTTCGCTTACGCTTGTCAAAATGAAGATTGCTTATGCCACTGGTTCGCACAATCAACGCGATGATTAATGGTCGATCGATAAGGCATCGAATTTTAATTCCGTCGCATTCCTGAATTGAAACTAACCAAACCTAATCAATCTCCTCGCTAGAAAATAAATCAAGAAATAATCAACGGAAACATAATTTTTCAAAAATCCCATAAATCTCTTCAATCGGGATTCACAATCGTTCGTTTCAAATACTATTCAAATAAAAAATAAATAATGCATAATTTACTTTCGAATTCGAATTACTTCCTTCCGACTAAGAATCTTGCTTGATCGTGACGTCGAAAGCCTTTCTCAGTCGGCGATCTCGATCGGCTAACGAAATTGGCATCGGTTAACGATCCGCAAAGCCGAAATGGCCGATACCATCGGATCGCAAACGAGTTTCGAATTCTTTCCCTATCTTATCTAAAGCAGCCAATTCCAAAGGTAATTCCGCATCGGCGGCGAGCGTGTAGCTGCGAGAAAACCACGATGTCGGCGCGATACACGGTTTCGTTACGTAAATCGGGGCCAGCAGTTACGCTTCGGTCCGCACTTTTCCCAGTTGGAAAATCGCCGCGAACTATCCAGGGAAAAACACCAGAAGTTCGTGTGAAAGTTCGGCCGAGCGTGCTCGCGCGGAATCCGGATCGCTGTCGCACGACTTAGGTGCATCCTGAACAATGTTTCGTCACCATTGCGCGATTACATTCCACCTGTAACACGAGTTCCTACAACACGAATATCTGCGGTGCGCTAAAAATTTTGCGACAGTCGTTCTCGTGTAACACGATTTCCAGTGCAACGCGTTATATAATAAAGTTGAAATATGTAAAGGCGGACAGCTAATTACACGCGGACGAAGACGTGTTAGGACTGGACGATTCGGTCTGTGATTAACGATCGACGCTACGAAAGTGTCTTTTTCCAGTTTCGTTTAACTAACTATAACTACATAACGAATTTCTTAAATAATCCATTTCGTTGAATTTATACGCGAGAAAATGTTTCGTCTATACACGACAGCAATATTATTCTTGTTATATGAAAGTGTGACACAAATTTATAGAACGCGTAACGCATTACAGCATAGAGTCTCTTGTATTCACAAACATTATTCGCATCCTCTAATCATTAGATTATCGCTAACAGATAATCTTCCAAGAAAGGCTATGAAAATTTCGATTAATTTCACGAATCAGATAATGATTCAATTATCGACGATTAAATTCATTTCGTGAGCACAGGTCTCGAAAAAATTGAACAACAATTTTAGTGGATCGTCGTTGAATTCCGATCGCAGGACCCGGTTAACGCTGATTATCGATTATTCGTTCGGCTCGTGGATTGCTCGACATTGCATAATCGAAATCGCTGCACCGTGGAGCAGCGTAAGGATCCCTTATTACTCGCTAATGCGACGGAATGGTCTAGAAAGGCAATTGATGGTTTCTCGAATCGCTGGTTGTTCTTCCACGACGGGAAACAATGGGCTTGCGCGCGTCGCTGTTACGAGACCTCGTTACCAGCTAGCTGAAATGGGCGGAATTTTGTTTGAATAACAGATGACGTATAGAGGCTCTGCATTAACGTTCCGTTCGGGCACCGATTAAACAGTTATTTGCGTGCGTTTCTCACGAGCAGAAACCACAAATATCTTCTACTTTGATCAACCTTCTATTTCACTCCCTTCTCATCTCGATTCGCGATTTTTTTCCTATATATACGAACGACTGATGCATTAATTATCTTCGACTCAATTATTGCGGCTGCCAGTGTAGAAATTCAATGTTAAAAGTACAGTATCATCTGGTAGGCTTAATAATGGAAATTATACAGTGCAATCTTAGCTGCCCTAACTAATCAGGGCAACACGAGTATCGGTCGGTGGTACAGTTATTTAGTTACAGAGCTAGAATCGATCATTACCAGACTGCGGATGTTTTTATGCATTTATGGCAAAATTTATAAATCAACATGGTCTAATAGCATTTTTATTTTCCTTTTGCAATAAGCAATCTTTTAATCGACGAAGGAAGCTTTAATTCTAATTTTTGTAAAATAAGGTTCCGCAGTCTAGTTATTACTGTCTTGTGTAATAAATGGTATTCTATAATTATCGCTCCAGGTTGAGCTATTTATATTCAGAATCCAGATATCACAGGTTCGAAAAATCGAGTTTTTACTGTACTCAAAAATTGCGTTCTATTTGCTTCCTCAATAGTTGCGATATTTACTATTACCTCTTGAGCTTATTCCTGGGCATTTAACTGTCACAGGCACCAGCGACGCGTATATTTAATTTGCCATCTCGTACAGTAACCTACATACGCGTCTGTCAACGACCTTGTGTATACCTTGTGTAAACAATGTAAATATATGTTTGGATAAGTAATAGAGACATATCGTAAATATTTGCATATATATGTAGGAAGCAGTGAGAAAGTTAAAACGTGTTGATCGAGTCTAGTGTAAACATTGATCACAGCCTACATCGAATTCTGTCTCGGAAATTTTTGACTGGCAACGAGTTATCTTTCTGGCAACGTCGCGGTCGGGAAATCGATTACGTCGTGCTCGGCAAAGCGCGATTGCGGAGAGGGAGAGCAGCGCGCGCGAAAGATTCCCAAATGATGAACACGCGTCGACAGTGTAATAACAGAAGAAGCCCTGAAGATTAATCGGAGTCTTTCAGAGTTTAATGGACCACTGGCGAAGTCGCCCGACCGGCGTCATCCTACTTTTCATGGGGAACGCTCCGTTCGGGATTCAATAAGCATGAATCTGTTAGCACAGTTCCGGGTTCAATTACGTGTAGCGCGGTGTTTATTTACAGTTACCAGCCGCCTTCCATTCATTACCAGCGGATTAATTGCTCCCGATTTACATGAGATTCTCGCGCCTGCTTGCTCCCGTTCGATGGAAAGTCCTCCAGCAGGGTATTATATAATTCCGTGGTGCACGCGCCGCCGATAGGAAAACCCCTTATCGCGATCGAACATCGGCCGACGAAACATAATTCGTCGATGCAATTACCAATTGCTGCGATTATCGCGTGACTCTGTTCGTAAACGCGCGAGAATCGCCGGCATATTGGTTTCTTCGAAAGCTGACGCGCTGCATTAAATTCCTGCAGGTTATTTCCGTTTTTTATCGCAAGATTCCATCGAGTACACTAAGGCGATTTTCCTGTATTATAAATTTGAAAATTCGTAGTTTATTCAGATTTAGAGTTTTTTAGAATTATTTCTTACTCGTCGATGCTCTAAATAGAGTAGAGATAATTTTTCATTTTTATTGAGTAATTTTTATTGAGTAATCTCAACCTCTGTAAACAGATTATTCTGAAAATCCAGATAGATGCATACATATGCATCAAGTGTAGTTACTACAATTTTATTATACTTTTTGCTTAAAGCATAATTGTTTGCTGTCTAATTTAATTTTTAGAGCGGAGCATTTTTATTGCCGCAATTAATTCTGTAACAGTTTATGATCTAAGCTATGCTACACCAGTATTCTAATGCTATGTAGATGATCCAAGATTGATTAGGTAATGCATACGTTGGTTATTCTTTATACTTTAAGTCTCGTAAATGCAGCGAAGCTTTAAATTAAAGAGCTGTTCGGAAGATCTGAGTATGTTTCATTTATGGCAACAGTTGCATAAGTATCATGCGTTAAAGGATAATCTAGCGGACAAGAAAGATTAATGTACAAAGTGTTCTGAAGATATGTTAGATTTATAGTGCATTAGATGCCTCAGTGAGTACGAATCCAGAAAGCTATGTTCGTGCTTGTTCGTTGAGTCTGAAGTCTGAAGTCCAAGATCGTAGTCCAGAGGGCGAAGATCAAGCTAATCCAATGGTAAAAAGCTCGTTCTATCAAACAGGAAGTCAACGCTTTCGAGTCAACGTAAAAGAAACATCGAAAAGACAAGGCTATCAAGGAAGTCTTCTTAAAGTTTTTACACAATTGAAGCTGCATAGAAACTGTTTAAACGTCCACTTCCTCCAATGTCCTTTTATCTGATGATTACTTCCGGCCAACTTTCTTAACTTCTTCTTGCGCAACTTCTATCCATTCAACGAGGGGATTTCATAGTCAATTGGCTTTTCTTTTGAACCAGTTTCTCCGGTATGTTCGTTAGCTTCAGGCGGAGGAATGTAAAAGAATTTTCCAGATTCTTTCTCCCTATTCTTCCTCCTCGCCTTGTCTTTCAAATCGTCGAAGTTAGGTGATACTTTTAGTCTATTCTTCTATTGACGATATTTATAACAATTCTGAGCTTTAAACAACAGTTTCGTTGGCCCATATGTTACATTCCTAATGTAACAACAATTTATTTCATTTAATCACCGAAAATTGAAGAATTAAATGAACGATATAAATATTCTGGGTTAAAATTGACCTAACTATCGCCTTGAGTGAGTTAATTATCTGACTTTATCTTAGATTTTAATAGCCCTGGAAAATTCTTATTTCTTTGCAGTAATTTTCAGTAAGCCAAGTAGAGCTTCGGTGATTCATAAAAATATAAAATATTAGAGAGTTAAATTAGGGGATGAGACGCAAAACTAAAGAAATTCTGATGGAAATCTTATGATGTCCACAAAAGTATTGAGCACAATATGATACTGGAAGATTAGAATTACACTGGAGTTCCGTTTATACGATTTCAATTTGAACAGCGCTTGGGGAAATTAATTCAATCCTAACCCATACACTCTTATACATATAAACGTGAACTCAATTAAATAAACGAAAAATCAGTGGTGGCAGATAAATAGACACCTTATTATACGAGCCACTCAATTATGCGAACCAACTTATCTCCCGCCCGATTCGTATAAATGGAGTTCCACAGCTATTACAAATTACGATGAACTTGCTACCTTTATCCTTCGATAACCTATATCTATATCCTTCTACCTGACTCAGTCTCGGCTTCGAAGAAACTTACGGCGCATTTGGAAGAATCAATTTTCAATGGTCAGCGTTCTCGAAGCTCTATCACGCTTCGAGTACGCCCCATGGCCACGGTATATCAGCTTTTTTGTCCCCGTCGCCGAAAACGGTTATCCGTTCTTCCTGATAAGGAAGCGGGTCTCTATGTCGCAACGTTGACAGTTCAGCCGAATACAAATGACAGTGGTACGGTTGCGTGTCGCACCAGGGAAAGCTGGCTTCCGTCGCAAGCGGAACCGCCAATTGGAGAAATCTGAAGCTGACGATTACGCTTCTGGTGCAATCGGCCCGGCCGCCGTAGTGTAACCGATAATTAATGCTCCGCCGACGAACAACCTGACGGCTTTCGGGAAATCAGTTCCGGTAGTTCCGACAGCGATAACGCGTATCTCGGCTGGAATTCGAGCAAGAGAAACAGGAACAGCTCTAACAACATGATCGGGGATACTTAAGTTACCACCGCCAGGAATCGATAGTTATTTGTCGCCTTTTTGCGTCGTCGTCCGCCTTCGTTTATCACGTCTGTCTCGCATCGAATTTCCTAATGACTTTCTTCCAGGCTGCCCTCGATTTTCGTCTTTTAGGAAATCGTAATTCGACAGCTGGAGGTATTCGATCGAGGAAACCCGAGGGAAAGGAAACCGACGATAGAAGCTCATTTACGTGAAACATAATTCAGAGACGCGTTCTGGCACGGCGAAGGCTTAATAAAATATGATCCGGCTGTCTAGTTCCGTCTGAGAACCATGATTATTGTTATAGAAAGTAGTTCTCAATTTCTTCGTGAAGAAGTTGAACGGAGTCGTTAATATTATGTCTTGGCTGCAGACAACTTACTATTTCCTGTAGGAAATCCGATTAGAAAAGTAAGGAAAAGAATATTAACGTTGTTAAAATTGATTAATTACATTATTTTCTCGATAATCGTAAATTTCTAAGAATTCACAGTATACTGATAGAATAAATCGAAACGAATCGCTGATGGTTGGAGATGTAATAATAATAATTTAAGCGAGTCACTGGCAATTTTGGTAAAATAAATCGCTTGGCACTCGGGCGAGGGGCGTCAGCGGTAATGTTCGTTCGCTGATTTTCCAAGCGATTCTCGGGGTGATACATTCTACGGAATTGAATGTATCGAAATGAATCTGCCTTTCGCGTGGCCCACGTGGGAGCGTTCGCGTACTAGAAATAAACTGCCCCGAGGAAAATATTTTCCTTCGTATCTCGTGTGTATCCCGTACATTTCCCCGGTGGCGCCGTGCCGGGTCGAGGCGTGCGTTAATCATAGACTAGGGCCGCCGGTGAATAATACAACTACGAGCGCCTACGGATAAACTCGAGACCTTTTTTCGGATTCGTAGTTGCGATCCAATAACTCTTTACGCAAATAGCGCGGCTCGAAACGCGATTTCTTGGGGCTCTTTGAACCGTAGCCGATCGACGGGAAATCGTGGAGGATCTAGAAAATTTTCAAAGGAAAGTCATAGAAATCGGAAGTACTGGAAAATTCACTTCCATGATAATCCTGTAGTTTGCAAACTTCACTACGACGTTGAGTTCCTCTATTTTTATCTGCGATTTTATCTAAGCTATGCCAATGAGAGTTACGAATAAACAGACACTTTCGATTGTGAAAACATTTCTCTTCGAATTTATACATCTTGTGAAAAGAGCTTTTACTTCTTCAAAACTTCTTTTAGAACGTTTATTAAAAATGTTCCTATAAAATAAACGAAACATCGAATTATTGCATGCTAGCTTTATTTCATAGTTCAATTAGTTTTTCTTTCAACAAGAATAATTCCTTAATATTGTTGAAATATTTGCTAAACACTTTTTTCAGAAAGTGTCACGTGTAGTAAATTCCAATGTAGCTTATAAAAAAGTTCCGCGACATTTTTAAGTCATAATAAAAGCTATATATCCTACGTATTAATGAACTTTCTCACTGCATTTTATTTTATTTGCCATCTCGTGCGAATATAAGTGGCCTAAGTCCATTTATTAGAAAATCCAGATATTTAAGGATTTTGCGTTTTAGTAAATTTAAAAATATTGGGAACCGATAACATAACAATGTTTCCGTGTTTCTAAAAGTCATCGCGTTCTAGTGGCTTCGCTGAAATGGAATAATGTATAACGCAGAGATATAGATATTAAAATAGTTAATTAGCGATACTTTCAAAATAAACGGCTCGGTTATATTGGATCGTCTTCAGCGAACGACCCGAGAGGTCGCGAGTGGCCTTCTCGGTGCGCGAATTTGCATTTAGTATGAAAAGCCGAGCGAAAAGTCCGGCGTTGGAAAGCGAAAGGCCAGCCAGTCAGCCTCGACCGAGGAGATTGTGCGGAAGGATAATCGCTAGATACTTGCACGACAGAGTTGCGCAATCGCTGAACCCGGCAAATTGAACATGAATTTTAATAAGCCGCTCGGCTCCGCTCCGCTCACACTTGTTTTCCACGCGGCTGTCCGCGTGCGGTCCGCGGCCGGGCCTCGTTAGGCGACGCCTAATGGTTTACGAGTGTAGTCAAGCGAATGCTAACGAGATCTCGCAAATGAAATCGGTCCCGCAGCGGTGTGCCGCGCCGCTTAACGTGATCTTAATTCCCTTGTACGCGCGCGAGCGCGACGATTATCCGTGGGAGATCGATGGATCGACGTTAACCGGTAGCACACCGTCGTTTGCCCAACGAATTACAAGAGTCCCGTAACGATCCGTTGATGACTCGCCGAGGATGCAATCGCTCTTCCATGCTGGGAAGCTGCGTCGTCTTGAAAAAAAATTGTTGCACTGTGCAAAACGATCAAATTCATCTTTCCTGCGTCGTTTCCTGTGTCATTAGACGATCATCGTGGCTTGTCTGCCCGCGGCTTGGGAATGTCGACGAAATCCGTCGAGTCTTCAAGGATTTAGTTAATACACGTTAACCTATCATTAATTTACTACCGTTCCTATTTTTTAATGTGCTTCTCGTTAACTGCAACATATCCGATTTTTTATCTTAATTGGAAACTGCACAGAGATGAAACCTATCCTCTTCCAATCGAGCTATGCGTTTGAAGGCGTTTCGCATTTTTATTTATATTCCAACTGGAATTATTACCTGAAAAATCGGACAAAATTCCTCGGCGTTTAAATATAACGTAAAATACAATTTCTCCTAAAATGATATAACAATCATTGAATACTTACATAGTTTACACGATTTATTCTGATTCAAGAACATGGTACCAGCATTTCCGTGCATCAAAATTGTGCTAGACTATCGGAAAACGACGATTACTATAAAAAGTATGATTAATCCTTGCATTTCCCGAATTGTTTCGTAAAAGACGGAGAATGCAGAAGAATACGAATAAATATCTAGCAAGCATAGTTACACGTTCTCCCGTGGCCATTTCTAATTCAAGCCGGGAGCGTCCCGTTCCATCCGATGGTATTTATGCGTCCGAGATTCCTGTAAAAGGTACGCGGAGCATTTTGGAGGATGAGCGTGGTTGCAGACCGGCTGGTCGGCTGCAAAGGAGTCGTTGGCTTTCTCGCTCATATATATTTTTAGCGCCTCGGTTGGTCAACATTTTCTCTTTCCCGACACCCAGCGACTATCTCCCCGTACCGTCCCCCTCGTATTTTCTTTAAGGGTGCGTCGTCTCTTTTGCGCGCGACTAACGGGTGCAGCTGCCGCGGAATCGCGCGCATTTTAATTGCACAGATCATCCGGCTATTTCAAGGTGAGCCCGGCGAGGGTGCATCCCCGCGAGTCTCCGACTGAATAATTTAGGTTTGTTGTTCCAACGTCTCGCGATGACTGCCTTTCGTCGTCCCCCGTGGACACCGTCGATTACGATCGCAGGGGTGGTTTATTAGCTTTAATTGTTAATGGATTCGCTTATTGGGCGATGGTGATTTAAAGCTGTTTTTTCAACGACTCGCTCTTGTTTAGTCTTTGATTTTTTGTGGAACAATTTGCATCGCGATCCTTACGCATTTATGGCTCGCATAAGCAAGCACAGTATGGTCGGTAAAATTAATAACGTTTCCGTTTTATTCTGGTTCGTATAGGATAGTATAGTCATCGTTTGACCTCGGATTTTATGCAGTTTGATAATCATTCGATTAGTTTATAAGCTGATTTTAGTTATTAGAGGGTTTAAGGTCTGCTTAAGACGGGGTTGTTCTATATCTATGTAATAAAATAAATATTGCAACACCGCTACCTGCGAAAATAAAATATAAAAAATTGATGAAAGATGCGTAAAGATCCGATGTCTACCTATCACCAAGAAAATGAATCATCTGGCATGAGATCGACCTAAAAGTCCGTCCCAGAATATGTGATCTTACTGCTTCGAACGGTTCGATTTAAAAGTGGTTCTGCCCACAAAGAATACAAAACTTCTGGAACACAAAGAGTGGCGTGAACTACTCTTTTCCTCTCAGTCCGGAATTAGCTCGAACAAGAGAATCCAAACCGTCGATTTAAGCTACCATTTACGAATTGGCCTATAAGCGAGCGGCGTGCACCGCAACTCATCTTCATCAGTCACCGTGACATAATTTCGTTAAGCATCGTTCCACGGAACAGATTTACGCGGCCGAGGGGTGGGAATTGGCCGGCGAATTCGCGCGTTAAATGCGCCACGACTGGTAATTGTTCGCAGATGCGCAGGACACTCGCGGCTCTCTGTCCTGGGGCACAGCATCAGAAAAAGACGGCGAGGTTGTCGCGGGTCACACCACCGCGACGAATTCCCCTTAATTCGATGTATTTTTAGCAGTGACGATGAGGAGGATCGTGATTTCGAGATTCCTGCTACCGGGACTGGAACCGGCTTCATCGCGATGCTTTCGAGCAATTGGCATTTCTGCTTAGCGGATTACGGTTCCCGCGAAATTCTTACTGACAGTCATTTTTCTTTATTTATCGACAGGGCGGTTTGATTGATCGCTTTTCGCAAGAACTGGTGATTAACGGCGACCAACTGGTTCGTTGCTGTGAAGCGACGTACGGACGTGCCGGTGGTGATAAGAACCGACGCGTAAATGGTAGAGAGGTAGAGTAATTAGCGGTGCTTCGATTTTAGAAAGAGCAGGACTCCTCGTTGGCAATGTTAGGATTTCATATGAAGTAGAATTTTGTGTTGTTATTATCATCGGTTCCAAATTTTTCATGTTAAATGGAATAAATTCCTTAGTTCAAGCATGAATTATAATAAAATTCTTATTCTACAGTTCACGCCAGTAATTTTTCACGTTTCGGTAAGTTTAATGTCAATATGCTAACAAGAAGATTGCAGTATTCGCGATTATAATGTGTAAGATTATTTCCTAAGCATTTTGTTATCGTCTCGGTGAAATATCGTAAAGTTTATACATACTTGCAAACTCTGTCGTATGAGATGCTTATTTACAAGTTGACTCCTACGCTGGTTACGGCTGACTGGTATTCTCGACGAAGTGGTTCATGGTAATCTGCGTCTGAAAAGCTTTTCGAACATTTCAAATAAAATACATATTGCCGCCTGAAAAATGTTACACAACGTGAATAATTATGGCTGATTATCAGAGTGAAAGATACATTTGTTTATTAAGATATGATCGTATTTAATCACATTACAATTTAATATTCTGTCATTATTCTTTTTAATTACGAAAATTATACATACATTTTTCTCTGCTTCTGACAAAATGGTATATTCTGCACATAGGTTAATTCATTCTCGAATGATGCATAATGCGAAAGTAGGCAGTAAAAGATATCATTGTTTGACTTACCACGGCGCTCATTTTTATCGCAAAGTCAATTTAACCAAGGAACAAATTACGTAAGGAGAATAAGATACGAAAGAGGCGATACAATTTTTCAGCTTGTGAATTTACGAGCAGACTTTCCTGCATCGTGAAACTGTTCCATTAATGTTCATACAATTTGACAGTTCGCGTAAAGATTGTCCTAGCGTGGCACCGCTTTTGAGACACCGCGTATATTCCGCTCGCAGTTTCCACGTCCTGAGTCATCGAACTTGATCAGGATTCCAGTTGCTCGTCGCTGAAGAATCGGCGGACGGTGTGTGTGTGCCCAAATTCTGCGAGGCTGAGTCACTTCGAGCCCCATAGGAAAGGAACAACAGCCTTTCCCGCGAGTAAAAAGAGGATTAATTACCCGAGACGAGTTTCATGACGCGTCCAAGAAAAATCCGCCGTTTTTGGCGTCGGTCCAGCTCGCGGTCATAGATTTTTAAGGGACCAGTGGGCGTGTTCCACCGACTCTCCCCATAAGGCCCGACTACCCAGAAACGTTAGATCATCAAGTCGGGGTCCCAGAGATCTAGCTGGATCGAAGGAATGATCAACGCCGCGGCATTCTTGCCGGCGACACGTGGGCGATCCTGTTATTCGCCGATTATCAAGGCGCTCGCGATAATAAATGCACGATCGGGTCCCGGTCAGTCACGTCGACCAGGATATCTGACGTCGGGCTCTTGATATGTGGAACAGCGGTTACGAGATTGTATCGAGTCTTCGCGCGACAGGCGTGAACCCCGGAACCGCAAACACCAGGACAGGGATCATTCGAGACCGGTGTTTATGGTGCGCGTGACTTTTAAGAGAATTAGTATCTTTTACGGCCCGGTAAAGTGGTAGAGATGAGCTTGACACTTGGGCTGGCTCTGTGGCCCTTGAATTTCGGTGTGACAGTCTCGAGGAGGTTGAACCCTCAGAAAATGGATATTTTTAACACGAAACCCGCCGAGCATTCAAGATGTCTGACATGTGTTGCTGTCTACATATTGCTTATTATAATGTATATTTTGTTATAATAGTTTTCTACGAAAAACTCCTTATAATTACAAGAATTTTAGGCGAAGAAATCCAATTAGCCGACACAGTAGGTTTAACGTTAATAAGTGAACAAGTGGCGATGCTTATGTCCGTTTAAGTAGCGACTTATTAATTTGTTTCAATATATTTTGTTAAGTACTTGTTGTAGTTCTACATGCTTTTGATGTACAGGTCGAGTGAATAGTCAAGAGCTGAGTAGCTACATAGTGCAGATAGAATTGATGAAATAGTATAGGAAGTTATCCGAACTGATCCTATTGTGTCTTTATTGTGTCATCTTAGATTTATCTCTTTGTACATGCATCAAACGTGTTCAAATAATTTTAGATCCCGTATGCTCTATACAATTCGTGTTTGTATCTTATTTGCATTCCCCTTTGTCAGTGGAAATCGTCTAGCCACTAATTTAACTAAAACTATCAATAAAAATGGCAATATAAAGATCCAAACTCGACAATTTAATAGAAAGTGGCAATCCCGACGCGGCAATTACGAGAATGGCAATTTTTCTACATTCTATCTTATCTTCGCGAGGACATTAACGCCCCGACAGCATTTTTCGTCGAACACGACGTTGAACACACAAAGGAGGTCTATTGAAACAATGACTCCATTGAAGATAATAAATAAAATCGATGTCACAACGAAAGAAAATATCTCAGCAAACGTCCATCCGGTACCTTTATCTTGTTTCGAAAACGGTTTAACATTTTCTTCGCACCGGGAAGCTTAAAAAGAAAAATCGGTTCCCGGGACAATCGCAGGCGGAAGGATAATCGAACGAACGGAAGATCGTATCGATGCTCGTCACGGCTCGGTTATTCGTTGATAATTCGATTCCGCCGCCGCGCCGGCGAAGATATATTCAAATAATCGAGATCGCGTCGCGCAGATATGCGCAGCGTGGACCATTCTCATTCAAATCGGACCGCGTGTGTGTGCCGACGCGGTGTCGTTCCATTTGTTGTCCCTGCCATTTGCGTGTTTGCCCGCGTTCCGTTTCACGGCCGTGTGTAAACGATGTTAACCGGCGTGCACGCGACGCTGCATTTTAACCGGCTCATACCCGACGCTGCATTTTATCCGGCTCGCAGGTCCCTTTGTGGGAAACGAACTCCAAACTCGGCTGATAAATTCCTAGGGCATAGTAAATTCATACAGCTTCGTAGATTCTTAGAGCGTGGCACGTTCATGGGAATTACCGAAAAGTCTTCTTCGGGAACCACGGAGACCGTCGCGCGTGACTGGAATCGGATTCGGGCAGAAGCGGCTCTTTGTGAGAGACGCCGTCAGTTGAAAATCATATTGAGTACTCTCATTTCTTCGTAATTTTTCGTATTATTGATTCTTTGTACATTGCCGGTTGTTTGGGAACTTTTCGACATTCTGGATTGAGAGATCACTAGCAGTGGAACTATCGGAGTACTCGAGAGGATGTATTTAAGATTTTTTGATTTATTACAATCTAGCGGAGTCTCCATGATTTGCTAATATAAATAACAATTTATAAACGACTATCCACAATAATCATTTATAAATATTTTATTGTCAAATACACTTTTGAATGATTAATTCTGCAATTGTGTAACACGTTCTTAATCTCCATTTGTTTTGCATTTTTCTGGCGGAAGCTTCGCGTTAAAATTTTATTTAATTAGAACGTCTTTGGATAGTATTTGTTACGAGATGAAAGAAGATTTTGTAAAATATATTCGTGAAGATTATAACATACGAAACTGAGATTGAACTAATTATTTAGAAAACTGCTAACGCCAGAGAGAAACTCCTGTTAGAATGCCGTGTCCACGAAGTTTTCATTTTGCATAAATGTGCGTAGTCTGTTAATGAGGAATATATTCATCCCGGACAATGGAAGGCTCGGCTAACGGGAATTTTATAGTATACAGGCTTATTCGCAAGTATGTCAGCAGGGGACCGCCATTAGACTACTAATCTTGACCCAGCCCTGTGAGACCAAGCCCTCCCGGCTCGAATGGCATTGAAAATCGAGTCACGTGGCCTCCAGAAGGCCTTCGAGCTCATCCTGAGAATACCGTATCGTCTGCTGAACATTTATCCTAAAGAACTTCTTCCCCTCGTGACGAACATCATTTTTTCTACCAATGGACTTTTCAATAAATCTGTCAGCGCTATTTAACTTTCAGCGAACCAGAAATATTTCAAATGTTCATGCCGCAAAGTTCTAGCTATTTTTCATACAAAGAGAAATTATGTACTAAAGATTTTTAGCATTTCCAAAGCTTCCTGCCAGATTTATAACTGTTTTATTGATTTCTGCCACGTATATACAGTATTGGACGGTTGAAAATTAACAATAACATCAAAACGATCCAAGTTTCGACGAAAAATCTGTTACATAGCTTTCACTTTTCTCGAGATGTTTCGCGAAAATGGAAATTACGATATCGACGAAAGCTAAGGTTGTATGGAAAATAATCTCCACTTAAAGATCCAGCGAACCTTGCGAGTGCGGCAATATTACAAATCCGAATGGTTATCATAACAATTTGGTTATCGGGTCACCTTGAGTTACGCATCGTAAATCAAGAGATCGTCCGATTTCGCGGCAAAGCGTTATGTTTTCGTTCCGAAGCACATTGATTGCGAAGTACAGTGTACTACGTCAGCATAAAAATTAAGGGTCGTTGAACCTTGAAGCGGCTTATCGTTATTAAACGAGGAGACAGCCTCGAGCTACATAATCGCGATTAACATTTAAACGACGGACTTTTTTGATAAAACTATAACTCAATACGCTTCGCATCGTTTATAATTTTATTTGTAAATTTTTACAGTATACCTTCTGCACGCGTTAGTTTCACTATTAACCTGAATGAAACGCGTGAGAACCTAGATTAATTCTCGGAAACTAGATAGTCAGATAAGGAGGATCATACTCTGGTTCCCAATGGACCCGGGCCCCGCTGTCCGAGTGTTAATTATGTCGGAACACCGTTCTCCGTGTTATTGTCAAAACGCGCTACAAAGTAGAAAAATATCGAGGACGCACGGCTCATGGATCTCGCACGAACGGCCGCTTCAACGTGCGTTCGATGCGGTGTAATTAATGGTAATTAGCGCGGTGCCCGGAGTGATTATTCGCGCGGCGCAATGGCAACTGTGCCGGACTATAATTTACAGTTACGCGATAACGCGGAGCAGTGAATGGCTGCCCGAATAACGAATACAATTCCGTAGTTCATCTGAAACGGACGCGTAAAGTCGTTTTGTATGAAAATTCGAGCCGTTCCGCGTTCATCTAATCCGCAAGTTACGGTAACGGTGTGCCTGCATTCCACAGTGTTCTGTCACATAGTGTTCTACCATAATGTTCTAAAACGGTGACCTTACTGCGAGAAACTATTCCAAGTGTCTTTGTCACTTTGACTATTGTTCAACGCGTTCATTGTCGAACAGTTGCCTTGAAAAAATTACGAAGTTGAAACAGAATTTTTTTAACGGAACTGGTGAGTTAAAATCTATTGAATCTATTCCTGTGGATTGTTATGTCGAAAATGAAGGTTCCATGAAACTATGTTTAGAATAGTGTAACAATATTTTACTGAATCTATTCAGAACGATTTGTTTGGAACGTTATGTCAAAGTTTCAAAGTTGAAGAAAATTAAAATATTACCGAAGAATGTTATTGATCAAGATCTGCAGGATCTAACCCAGACCCTCCCATGGATCGTGGCGAGCGTGAGGATTGGTTTCTCGATCGCTAACCTTTTTGCTCACTAAAACGTGAATACTGCAGTCACGTGAGAAACTGGAGCAGCCGCTCTTAATGTCGGCTGACTACAGTGTGAAAAATCGACGTGCCAACATTAAAAGAAGCAACAACCTTTGACTAAACGAAGACGAATCACCGCCACAAATCATTCATTTATCGAAAAGATTATACGCCCGGAAAGAGAACTTATTACACCGATCACAAATTATTAATTTCAGCGTACCAAGAAATTAATTTTTACTCAGAGAATCGGGTTTTTGTGTAGAAGTAATTTTAAACAATTATTAGGGACAGAGTCGAAAAAATGCCTCTTTGTTCAGTGTGAACAAAATTATTCTGTTTTAACACGTTCGTCGTCAACAATCGACCACTAAAATTTTCACAAAATCAAAGCAATTTAATTAATTAAAGCGAAATTAGAAAGTTAAAATTGATCATAGGGGATGGAATTAGAACTCTTTCGCATCCGAAACATCCTAGTCAAACTCAGTTTGTTCGGATATATTAAAATGAAAATAAATTTTCAAAATTATTTAGAAACTGGCGTCACCGATATTTAGGTGACGTGGCGTTGATCGTGTTAAAGGCTATCGAAATATAAATGCAAGTTTCTGTATGTACATCGCACCCGATGGAAACGACTCCACCTCCAGTTATGATTTGTTTGAATCGGCTCATAGTGCGAATTACGTCGGACTTGGATCGGATCGAATCGTAATCGAGTCGAATCGTAATCGAATCGAATAGTGATCGGATCGGATCGAATCGGGATCGGTAGACACTGCCGGCGCTAGTCTCCGGCGTTCCTTTCGATTTGCGCAACCGAGCGTGCACGTCTGCGCCTTTTCCAGCGGGAAACGTGGCATTCTTGTCACCGGCAATTCCAGACGCCGCGATTGCCCGACGACGATTGAGAAATTACCGCGGGACCCGAGTCCAAGGGACAGAATTGATTCTCAATAGGATCGCTACCGTGTTTAGCCGACGCGACGTTGCGAAAGCCTACGGCAGAATAATCGTTCTAGGTCGTTGTGCCGTTGTTGCGGAATTTTTCTGTAGCTCCTCGAGCTCCTTTTCTAGTAGCAAGATACTCCGCGATTTATGGAAAAATGAATTAGATTCCTGTAGAAAATTCTTTCTTGGAAAGAATTCCTTGGAAAGTATTCCCTATGATGGACTCTTCATGTTAATAAAATCATCGTGATGGAAGACTTAAATTCGATCAAATTTAAATAACCTTATTTGAATTAGAAGAAAATTACTTACGAAAGTAACAATGTGTATCGCAATCTTAGGCAACGACAAGCATAAAATGAATTTGATCTTCTGTACGTGTAACATAAAACGCGTTAACCACTGAAATCATTGTACCTATGGTTTTAATTATTTGAAGCATTCTACATGCACCATTTACGTTAAGAATAATGGAGTCTTGTACCTAAGCTTTTCAAATCGTTCTCCAAAAACATGTGTTCGGATAATAGCATCAAAAATTATAGAATGTTTTTACACATCGCTGTTTGAGCTCCAATGAAACAAAATAGCTTCGATTGAGCGGGTTTGAATAGCCAGCGGAATAATTTCACTTTGAAACTCGCGGTGCCGATTGTTTCCGCTAATTAGCTACCCCTTTCGAAGAACAAAGGAACTCGAAGGTGCTCGAAGAAGGTACCGAAGGTACGCGGAAGTTGTAGACCGAAGGTGCGTTTGATCCGTAGAATTCCTGGCGAGTCTGAGTCGATCGTATCGGGTCTCCTGTTTGATCCGAGACGCACCAGGTGCGTCGACAATCGGTGACCATTAACGTCAATGAAACTCAAGTGGGCGACACTCGAATCTGATTTTCGTGGCCCTTTCATGGGGGTCGAGGTTCCTGCGCCTTTGATGCCATCATGGCCGGCCGTGCGCTCCGCGTGGAAATTAAACGAAAGGGGAGAACGCGACGATTATGGCGACAAAGGCCCTTAATTTGCCCATATGTTCTGATACGCGATTCGCACGCTCCGAAAACGCGCTCCCGTCGCGTCTGCTCGGCGCGGTGTGTTATTTGCGCGGATGCTGCCGTCAGTTGTGCTGCTCCCATTGCATTTCTGACCTTCGGTCGCTTCCACTGTGAAATATGAACCCATAATGTTGGTACACTTTCGCTTTAATCCACTCGCCAGCGCACGGCAGACACTCGTCTGCTTCGTCTCGCTTTTGCAATTTTATAGATCGGTTTAATTGAGATCGGTTCTCTCAGCGAGTGACCATTACAATAATGTAATTTTATTTGTTACGTTTATTAATTTCATTACGTTATTAATTACATTATCATTCGTTTATTTACAAAGATCAGAGCGTAACTTATGTTCAAATAGCGGAGAATCAGTTAATCTGGTAAACAGTTATAGAGACTCGTTTTAAATCTATTGTAACATTGACTGCAAATATGTCAAAATGGATCAGTCGAGCTAAATATTGATGAGTACTATATGAGTTTCTATCGAGTAAAGTATACAAGTGAAGTTCATAGTAAAACATATATTTGCAATGATTCTTCTAGACTCAAGGAAACGTATATTCATTGTAAAAGTGATAAGTTTGAAGAGCTTATCTCGAATTCCCGCAATTTTGTATATTATATTACAATACGAGGCAAATTCGAGTATTTTAGTATAATATAAGTATAAAATAATAATAATAATGCACTAATATTTAGTAATGTATTTCTTCAGTATTTTGCTTCCGAGAACAATGAAGAATTCAGATTCGAATCCATAAAACGACACGCTTGACCCTCCAATTCACACCTCATTGTCATTGTCGGCGACATTTTCTGTCTTTAGAATTGCAAATCAAAGGAATGCGTGAGAAAATAGACGTCTTCCGTGGAACCGTCCTCGGACATCCGAGATTTGAAGTCAAATAAGCGATTTGCAAGTTAATATTACGTTTTACGAGGTACTTCCGATTGCGGGATATTCCGCGGGCATTGTTCAAATTGTAAATATGGAGACGCGGAAGAATTTAAGACGCTGTATATCGATTAGAGGATATGTGAACAATTCTGCTCTGTTCGCTCGTGTCCGTGTACCGTTTTAGAATTCCTAGCGAGCGTATCATCGGCAGATTTCTAACCGGGGGGATGGTGGATCGACGATCCCATCCCGCGTTTGTGAAACCTGCGACGGTTTCGTAAGTCACGACACGTCGATCGCGGTTAGGCGCGTTCTGGAAAAACAGCGAGATGCTCTCTGTCGGAAGATACTCCATTTATCACGTCTGTTCGGTGCAATTAACCCGTAGCAAACTGTATTAATTCGTTCCGAATGCACGGGCAATTCCACTCGTTTTTGCCACTCGTTTTACACACTGTGTTTTCAATTTTTCATGTTGCTTTTATGTTTTATCACGGTTGGGAACTTCTTTCGACTCTCAAACGGACGATGGTAATGCCAGAATTACGAAACCAATAAAAAATGATTGATCTTACAGTTATTGATGTCATAAAAATTCTACTAGGAGAAATTCTTTGATAAACGACTTTGTTGAAGCATACATTGCAATAGAAGTTGTACGAATTTGTGGTATTTATGGCGATTTTCTCTAGCACGATTTTTATATGATTTGTAATACGAATATAACGTAAAAATAATGTAGAAAGTAAATATTTGTTGTATAATTCTCTTTAATTTTAAATGAACGCAATCTTTGTAGTCTGCGTCATCGTCACAACACTCTATCCGCGTTTAAAAATCGTCAATTCTAATTTCAAATAGTTTGCTATCGTTCTTAAAAAAAAAAGCTATCGCGTTCCAATGCGTTGCAGATTAAATGTTTAAACAGCGAACGTGTTAGAGCGTTCCAAAACGATTACGGAACTTTGTCAACTGAATTTTTCATGTTGCAGAACTTGTCCGTTTAGGTGTAACGCGAACACGGCGCGCGGTTTGTCGACTCCGTGAAATGTTTGTCACTCATGGTAGAACGAACATGACCACAAAGCGGACTGGCATAAAGGAACCCCGCATCTGTCGTTCCGCCATTACGGCTCTCGGCGGTCGAACCGCCTGGAAAATGCGGTCTTTCTTCGGTGTGAAAGTCCGCAGCTGCTTCGTTAATCCTTGCACACTCGAAATGAAACGCTCGTGATCCTAATGCCGCGAGATCGCGGCGACCAGCGCGACAATTAGCGTCATTATTCTTGCGCAATCTCGTCGAAATCGAAGCGGGACCGCGAGAAAATTGAACCATTGCGAAACTAAACTTGAAATTTCGTTCGTACCGTTGCTTAGAAACCGCGGGCTTTGGAAACAGCGCTACGAAACTTGTATTTCGTTCGATCGGATGCTGCAAAAATTATAGTCTGCAAATGTCTAAGCAATTATCCAGTTAACTGTGGCGATCTCTTTGCAAAGCGCCCACCAATCTGTGTCGCGATAATCAAGCGATGACGAATCCAACTCAAATTATTTATAATTTTCATTTGTTTGTTTCATTTCCTCTTGACCTCTAAACATTTTAAACCTATTAAAATTTACGAATATAATTTAGTTTCCGCCAGAATTACAGTTTAAATATCAAATTGTAACAAAATTTTACGCACGACACAAAATTCTGCCACATCTCCATGCCGGATATAGTCGTCGAACACACTTAACTGGGTTGTACGAGTTTCTAGTCAAATTCATAGAAATATCGTAAAGAGTTATGCTCGTAGTAGAACGCAGATTTGGTAGAGTCAGGCTGCCAATAACGTTCGTAATATTTCGAGGACACTTTTCTGAAAATCGACGACGACGACAACGAAGCGGCTCGCGGCGATTCGTTCTTGTCGCCGATCTGTCGAGCAAAAGGGGCCCAGGGGCACGCAGGCCGCATAAAGGAAATAGTCGAGAGTGGAATGCGTAACCACGAGGGTGCGTCCTCATTCTTTCGCCACACGTACCACTGGAAATCGTCGTAAATCCTGCGCGGACTCCTCGGTTATGTTTCTGGCAGTGTAACCGCTCTCTCGCGGTTTCTGCTTCTATGCAAGCCCCGATGTGATTGATGTTCGAACTGCGAAACTAGTTATCCGCTGTTTCTTCGCCGTGAACTGTCCGGTTCGACCTCTCAGGAATTCTGACCTAACCCGCAGCTAAGAGGAACGCGTCAAACTGTAAACACTTGACTTTATGCTCAAACTGTTGCCGGAGAAACGAACACTAAGTAATCCATCAGTTGCGAAATATCGAAAATATTTGTATCGTTACGAGTGGAATGTGTTCAAGGAATTATTTCTTGTTATCCATAGCTTTCGAACCTAACTAGAATCGTTGAAGGACGTATTCGACTATTCCAACAATTTTTCTGTCACCGAGAAGATCAATTACCTGATGATACAGACGATGTTGCATTCCGGAAGACGCGTTGAAGGAATAAAAGCCAGATTTGGAAAACCTCGATGAATAGAGTGCTTGGAGAAATAATTTATTGCGAAGTGATGTAATATAAAAATATTACGTCTCACGGGGACATGTTATACTCATTTATTTCCAGTTAGATATCGAGTCATTTTCACGCGAAGAAAATATCATGATTCATTATTACAGTTATATTCTTGTAGACACGAATATCAGAACTGGAATAGCTTCTTACACCACATTATCTACATAAGTAATTGTTACTGATCTTTGCGATGATAATAGCTTATATTAGAATATCCTACATCTCTGAGAGACATATTATAATCGAATGGTTATTTACGCGGTTATATATGCAATTATTTCCTTCGTGACCAAGTATCGCGGTAATTATAAACGCATCGAGATCAGTGAAATTGCCATTTAATTTACGATGAGTACATACGATTTCGTTAATAAGTGGAACGCGCTTCTGTATCGAGTAATCAACGTTCCGACAGGTTCAATGTTAACGACAGGAAAACTCATCTCGCTCGGGCAGCGAGCTGCTTGCTCCGCGTTGAATAAATTCGCTCTATCATCGATAGATTATCTAGTTACGAGGTATACTCAACAGAGAGCATAACCGAGCGATTGAACCGCGACGCTCTCTCGCTCGCAAACAGATCTAGATACGATCCAGATCGTAGGATCCTTTCAGCGATCGCTCGAGTGTTCCCGCGGTAGCACGCTGCTAAGTGCGATTCTAACAAACCGACCAATAAAACGAGCAGTCGAACTGCATCAATCGATGCATGAACCGTCGATGCCCTCCATCTCCACTCACCTTGATCCCTAACCGTTTGCTCGATCCTCCGACCGAAAGCGATCTACACACTGCTGGATCGGCACGAAATCCTCCGTAAAATCAGTTTCTTAATCAATTCTGAATGACTTCATATCATTCGACGACCTTCACCTGTATAATAAGGTATGCAATTTCGATTGGTCAGTGGATTGCACTCATACTTGCTAATTTTTATTATAGGTATATTCTACTACAGTCCAATATTGTGATATTTTAAGCGCACTTTTGATTCAACTTAAACTAAATGATGACTTCGAAGGGTATATAATAACTCGATCACGCACTGTACTTCAGCTTATCCACTAACGAAAGAATTTGTTTAGAACGACTTAGCATATTGTTACATCCCATTGAACGAAACAAGTGGTGCTATGAATGACCAAGGGATCCAAAAGTGAAAGATTATAGTCCGTGAAAGCCGTTTCAAGGAATCTGAGCGCAACGCATAAAATTCAGCATTAAAAAGATGTCTATCGACAGTGGAAGTTTTACTGCGTGGTTCGGTTGGAGTCGAAGTTCATAAAACAGGAATAAATAGTCTGAAGGGTCAATAAGTTTCGAGTTTCTTGTTCACGCGTGGCGATAAAAGAAACGGATTCCTCGGCGGCGCGGCCGGCTTAGAAAAGCCATAAGTTAGAAGTGGTAGCATCAATGACCCGGTGCGCCGCGAGTAGTTTCACGTCACTTTCACAGGCCAGCCGCAGAAATTTATAATGTCCCCGTAGATCCTTAATGAAGCCGCTTCGGATAGAGATCCCCGCGAAACTCTTCCCCCGGTAGCCTCGAGGTAATCGGACAATCGTGATTTTCTCGCGGCGAGAACTCTTACTTTCAGCCGGCTGGAGAGAACGCCAGTTCGATAGCCGATTCAAGAAAGTTGCAATTTTCCGCACGTATCGTTGTTACCTTCGGGGAAAAGTGCACGATCTCGCTCGTGGAATGACTGCGTTCCGAGGATAATGGCGGCAAAGTGCAGCGCGCGGCTTTTCAGCGGAGCCTGTGTCCTCTCTAATATGCCGGCTACCACAACCATCGGCCCCTTCGACAGAATTTCTTTGGCCTTTGGCCCCTCGTCACAGACTCACCGAAGGGCACCGGGTTTCACAATGATTAAATGTCAGTGTCCTCTTGTCGTGACTTTTCGCATTTTTGGTTGCGCATATCCGATCCCCTCAATTTAGTTTCTTAATTACTTGCTTCAACGTCTTGGTATTTATTAACCCCTGTCAATCTTTTACGCTCGAATGGCGACTCTGAGGTACCGCTAAAAGTGACTATACCGCGTTTCAAAACAATCGTAACGGTATCCGATTTGTTTATATTTAAAAACTGTTAAAAATGCGTAAGTTGACATAAATCATGTAAAATGGAAATACTGTAGGTCAGAGAACATGTTTTGGAATTAAAATAGCTCGACTGCAATGGGTTAATGATAACTTTACCTTTTAAATCTGGGCGTTGACGCTATCAACATCTTTTACAGAGATTCAAACTTTATAAAAATACACGAACTGTACCAAGAATGCATAATTTACATCATGAGAAAAATCCTTGAGCTTTATCGAAAACGTTATACAAATTCAGACACCGTAAATGCGAAAAAATCACAGTCTATCGCAAAGTACTGCGGCAGTCGTGATTTTTATACTCTTACATATTTTTAGAAACTACTTGGTATAAAATTTGTTAGAGCTACCGGTTTTTGGCCGTAAAAATTAGTGTTTCCTAAACTAACGAATTCCAAACCCGTTTCTTGCCGAGAATTTCATTTCCAGGGTCATAAATTGTCGCGTTAAATTATTCTGACCCTCGTGAATAAGGATCACGGTGACTTAAACGGTCTTTTCGATGGTCTCCGGTAATTTTCCTCGGCTCGTCGTCGCCATGTGGCCTCCCGGTAGCGAGCACGGAGGAATTTTCTGGCGTTTCGGTAACGTGCAACAGGATCGCGGTAGGAGAAAGTTATCGCGGCGGGTGATTTGTTGCCGGGAAGGCAACGTCGCCGGGGTCCGTCCGCCTCAGAACAGCAACTTTTATTTATCCGTCCGGTTCGAAGGAGACAATGGTCTGTCACGACCGCTTTCGTTCTTCGACCGCGGTGGAAGTCGGATGGAAAGCGTCCGTGATTTTTCTTCGCGGTACTCGAAACACTGTACACACCGTCGATCGTAAACATCGATGGCGTAAATTTTGGCGCCAATTAAGCTGTTGACACTCTTCCACAATTCAGCTTAGCTATACCATTTTTCTTGCAAATTCTAGGCAAACTTTAAACGATTGTAAAGAATTTCAGAAATTGTTTTCACGTTTCAGTAATTCAGCTGCAATGTGCAAATATTTTTTTCTTCAACGTGCTTTTCACTTGTCTGATAAAATTACTGTAATTATATGTATATTTAAAACTTGGATTTGTTAATTAATTACAGTTGTAAATTGGACTTGTTACTTTTACTGATTACGCATAGATACTGAAAGAAGAAATATTTCACATTTTCCTCGCAATTACTGGAGAAGATTTCTACTTTGCATAAAGATGCGTAGCAGTAACAGGTCGTTGAATTAACGCAAACGGCTGTCGACGTAAATGGCCCCTGCAACTCGATTCATCGTAACCATTAGTCTTCGCAGAACCCCGTAATAAGTCCGTCGTCCACAGGTGCGATTCGCGGCCGGAAAAATGCAAATACAGCATTTCATTTTGATAGATTCCTAAGCAAACTCGCTCAGCGCCTGCTACGGGGCCACGAAGACCGCCGGTCTCTCAATTACCATCGATAAAGTGTTTTCCTATCAAGCACGAAGATCTGATCGGCCGACGTAAACTACCGACCCGTCGAACGTTTCACTTCGAACGTAATCGAACAAGTTCTCCCCGAAGAAAATTCCGTTTGTACTTTCTCGCTGCAGGTGCAAAGACTTCGAGCCCCGCGATCACGACGGTACTGTACCCGGGACCACGGGCATTCGCTTTCACGTTCCATTCGTACCCTCGAACCGTTCGTTTGGAAAAAAGAAACGAAAAGACAGCCGATCCGAGACGAGCGAACTAATGCGCTGAATAATTAATACCGCGGCGAGGAACCGCTCGCGAAAGCTTCGCTGATTTACGAGATAGAAAGGGTACGCGAGCTCCTATCGGCTGTCAAAATTAATAAATCGGAGGAGACCCGTGAGATGCGAGGATTCGCGAATTTTTCCGCAGTCCCCCGATCCGAGTTTCCAGGGCAAGGTAACCGGAACTACGGCCTACTTTGCTGCGAAAAACTCGAACCAGCTGTGCCTTATTCCGACGTTGATGCATCGGTTACACAGTCTAGGATAATATTTTTCTAAATAAATAATTTGCCTCTTACCGAAGATGGAAAGATAGTGTTCGGGCTTGATAAGATCTCGCATTTTGCATAGAGAAAGTTAAAGTAATTTCGTACACTTTGGTATTTTGTGCTGTTGCACGTACGTAGCATAATGTTCTACGATTTTTCTTTTTTCCACGTTTTGTGGAAGGAATTTAGTTTATTGAATAAAATCCTTGTCTACGGTGTGATTTTTAAGGAAAACTTGACATGTCGAGTACGGTTCCGTGCATACTGTATGATATTTCGCGCTGTTGTACGTACAATAATAAATGATAATATTAATCATTGTAATCATGACCCAGGAATGATGTGTGTGAAATAAAATCTTCTAACTGTTAAGGTTTCCCAACAGTATCGGTTTTATAACAAAAAACTTAATATATATCAAGCAGAATTTTATTCATACCTTATACTCTCGCATTCTAAATGGAACGTGCGATTTTATCCGAGTTAATACTGTTTCCAACAGTGTATAAAAACTCCTCGATCATTTTTTTGGCACCATAAGTAGTACATTTCCATAGCAGCTCGCTAAAAAACGCGATCTCGTGCCACCTTTAAAATCTCGTTTGCATTCAAAGGCGACGCGTACGCAAGAATCTCGCAAAAACAACCCATAAAATTACGTAAAAATGCACGGCGAACGTTGCAAGATCTCTCCACTACTATAAACAATGTACTCAATATTTGCCCGCCGAAGAATGTTAATTAATCAACTGCGAGTTCCTCCGGCATTCGAGATGGCACTTATGCAGCTATATCGCAGAGGCCTGCGCATAAAACTGGTGCCGAATGGTCGCAAGATTCAGACAATCATCGCAATAAAGAATGCACACCGTACTCATCCGCGGAGAGACGTTAATAACATGATAATAAGATGTTAATCTGCTGGGAAGCCGGGGCCCAAAGATGGTCGCCACGAATTCCGAGGGCCGTGACCACGGTTACGGGAGATTCTTGCATGAAATTCCGCGATGGTCGACAACCCGCTCGTCTGGCTGTCAGGAAACGGCGGAACGGTCCTCGGCCGCTGGTTTACTATTATATGCGTGGAACAGGGAAGCGCGTGTTTCGCGGCGTCTCGCTGTCCTTAGGAAAACCGTTCGGAACCGGACCCGTCTGCAACGAGAGCCGAGCTCGTATTTTGCAACCGGTCCGGACGTGTCCGGTTCGTCGGGAATCTGGAAAGAGCTACCTGAGTACCTGCAGAACCAGTGTCCGGCCTGGCAAGAAAGTCGACGGACGCGGAAGCGTGCAGACACGCGACGATGATCAACGAGAAGAGCCGCGGATACGATGAAAGCCGGATAACTGACTTCGATCGAGACGCCGTGGATCGATTTACTGCACGGAGCATAGATAGCAGACGCTCCTAGGAACGTCTTCGACTCGAACAAGAGAGATGGTGCAATTTTTTAGAAATTGAAATTTATATCTGCGGATCTGAGTGAAGTATTCAGTGAAAGTGGTTTTTTAAATTGTTGAAATTTTTGTTTAGCACAGGATAGACGAAATAATAACTTTTACGAAAAATTTTTATAATCCTTTTTGCGAATGAAGTCTTTAGTGAAAGTGTCTTTTTAAGTTTTACTTTGTTTGGCACAGAATGGGCAGAATAATTATTAGAGAATTTAACTTTGAATCAATTTAGCGAATTTCAGTAAAATCTTTCGTCAACGTAGTTTCTTAATTGAATCACCATGATAGCCATTTTTTAGTATGAAGCATTTTGGCAGATTTTTTGAGGAACCTGTAAATATGAATCAATGTTTGATACCGCGTCCTCGATATTATCAATGAAAATTTATGATTCCATCACTCGTATTCGCGAATTTATCCAAGCTTACGTAAACGATCCCATTACGCTTTCTAACAGGCAGGGACATATTATCTTGATCGTTCACCGGAGACTCGCTGTGTTAAACAAGTATATGACATCAAAGCCAATCGAAGCAACTGTTCCATCGCTGGGATAGTGCACCATTAGCAATTTTAATTAACATGGTCACGTATAAACGCTGCTAAACGTAAAGCTGATTATAGTTACTTTAGAGTACATACACACTATCAGTTCAAATGAAAGCCAAAAGAGAAACGCCGAGCATAGTGTCCTCGCTAGCAACTGGTTTTATAAATTAGCCGAGAACATATTCTACTTAGCTATCGTGGACGATCAATTACACGATCAATTACACAATCGATTAACTCTTAACAGTAGTTTCTTGCAGATCGCTATGGGCTTAATGCGAACCTGTTGATTCCTTTTATCGGCCATACGCTGTGTCAAATTGTAAAATAAAAGAAAAGAGCAGTAAAAGTCAATTTTAATATTTAGGATTATAAAGTTCAATGTCACGTAAAGTTATTTTATAAAATAAGACCGCATCAAACATTATAAATAATAATTGAATAATACTCTGCAACTTGCTTCCTTGAGATCAAAGGTGATCCTCTTATTGGATCAACTATGGACAACCGATCATTTAATCTGTATGCTAGAAAATAGAGTTTAGATTTTGTTTCTCGACGGTTAAACGAACGTAAAATTTCGTATAAATTCGTTTAATGGCTGCACGCAGAAAATTTCTAATGCACCTGAAAAAGTCTATTGAACCGTTTCTTTTTATTCTTTTTCTAAGACTGTGGCGCATCTCGAGTCCGAATAGAAAGAGTTATTAGCCGTCTAAGAAAAAGATTTTGCCCATCATGGATCCCGGAGGTCTCAGCGGCGTTAATCGACGATTGATCGCGTTAATCGTCGATCGGCATCGATTAATGGCTCGGCGTTCCGATCGGCGGCCGGCTGGTCACGTTTTTCGCTAATCTGGTTTCACGGTTGGCCAATTATGCGCCGCGTGAGAGACGCCTTTCTACATTCCAGGCGTAATAACGAGCCACGGTGACTGGGCCGCGTTCAGATTTTCCTGTTGCGTCTGTCTATCGGCCGCGTTATGTAATTACCGCGCGGATATTTGTCCTGTCACGATCGAACGACGACGATCATCGATGGATCGGTAATTGCAGAGCCTCGGCCCCGGTGCATCGGCTCGATGCGTTCTAAATATGCAACCGGCCTGATAATACGGATGACTACTGGCTCCGATTATGCAACCGAGTATTTGTTTAATAGCGGATCTCGGGCCACTGTGATTTCTTCGACATGTACCGCGCGCACAAGCTGCCAACATGGTTGTTATTAGTCCTTTTACGGCGTCGGTAATGGTGGGATAGAATGCCAATTGCTCAGCCAATGTGTAGCAATTTTTAAACTCCACCTGTGGGAGCCTGATCGCTTTATGCTATTCATTTCGCCGGGCCGGCTTTCTTGGAAACAATAATTGGAACTGTTTAAGCATTCGTTTCCTTCAATTTCCAATGCGTTGCAGCGTAATGTCATGTTGTGTCTGCTTGTTACACTATATTCCAGATTTTATCATTCGGTCGCAGATTGCTTGTGTCGTATTTTGCATAATTGAGTCGTATCGGGGCACTGACGATCTTAACTTCTTCGATTCTGCATCGAATCAGAAGTTTCGACCCGAAATTAATGCAAACCGACACGTATGGAATCCGTAATCACTAGATCGCGGATCTTTATACGAAATAAATATTCTGCATCTCGGTTGCAACAAATATTGGTTAAATAAAAATTCACTATCATCCAAAACATTTTTAAGCGATTGAAAATTTTGAAACTTGTTGTTAAATTTGTTAAAATTATCCTCTGCAATTGCTGTTTGGTATTCCGCCAACACACTTTTGTCACAAATACATAAAACATGCAATCTAGTAAACCCCAATTATGAAAGAAATTCTATATTCTGAAATGCAAACGTTTCGGCAAAATTAACCAAGATACGCTAAAGATGCATTCAGCAGACCTTTTACTGAAACATTTATACGAAACATCGACTGAGACGAAAGACAAATATTTCTTAACATATATTGTAATTATCATTTATTGTTTAAAATGAAACGATTTAGAATCGTATAAGTACGAACGAACCTTAAAATGTTAAAGATCGTGTAACTATAAAATAATTCTAGAAGTTTAATTTTAAGAAGAAAACATTGAAAATTAAACTTATATAAATTGTTGTAAAGTAATTATTTAAATACCCGTTTAAGACGCAATCGCGAACAAAATTAAAATCTATTGCGATTTTCAATCGCTAGAAACTTGAACCAGACATTAAATTCTATTAGAATTTCCGATCTGTTGATTTTGTAAGACTTTTCTTTTGCCAGAAATTACCTCGAAAATTTCGTTATTTTTCACCGCAGCGAATCTATCCTCGCATTTTTGACCAAATCCGCCGCTTTCTACGAACCGGCCGAATCATTTTCCGCGCCAGAAAATTCGAGCACGGGGTTATCGTGCTACCAGTAAATTAATTAAAACGTTGCTACTAATGCAACGCTTCTATGAATATGGAAACGCGAGTAGGGGGCTAAGGTGTGCACGAGCATACTTTCGCGGCGCACCACGGCTGTGTGCAAGCGATTTCCATAACCAGGCCGCGATACTATAATGCCGATCTGTTGCTCGGACTTTCGTAAGTGCATGCGGGTAGCTTCGTTTAGACTTTAGACTTTCGTCAAAATGCGGGCGAGTTTCCATTGCGATCTCTCTCTCTCTCTCTCTCTCTCTCTCTCTCTCTCTCTCTCTCTCTCTTTCTCTCTCTTTCTCTGTAGCGTGTCTGAGAGGATCCGGAGGATCCGGAGGATCGCCGAGGGATCCTAAATAATTTCGTTGATTAAACGGGATAGCAAGGAGAGGAGGAAGCCGGGATCTCCCCTGGCAATACTTCACGCGCAGAACGGACCATTCGTGATCAGGCGAGTGCAACGCGAATCGATTCGTTTCAACGGAGAGGCTCAATATCCTAATTGAAACTTCGTCAAGCTCCTGATGTGCTGTCGGCTCCCGGCGTGCATTCGTTTTGATTATTCGGGCGTTCATTCCCTTAATTATTACGAGCTCGTTCGAAATTTTTTGTAGAGTGCTTCTTTTTTCCTCGGTATTTTCAGTCGGTAGACCGACATGATCGATCCGGAATCTTTCGTTCTCGCAGAAACTATTTCGTGCGAATTTATTAAAAATGTCTTCGGCTATAAATAGTAAATGAACTCTGACATGCTTTTGAATCAAATTTTTGAATGCTTTCGAAGAAACATAAAACAAATGCACCAACGTGAATTTTGTAGGAAATTAAAAATGTCTTTTTACGGTATATAATGATGGAATTCTCACAGATAGAAAACAAATGTATTTTCGTAACAATGCAAGAAGTTAGAAATTATTAACCGAAATTAATCAAGTACGAAGGAAGTATGCTCTGGCAAATTTTGCAAAAGGAACTAAAAATGTTATTATGTAATAAATTATTCTGTAAATTCGAGCTTCGATGAACCTCTTGTAAGAAGTTTTCTAAGAAATTGAAACGTTGCCTTCAAATCGAGAAATTCAATCGGTCGAACGATAATCTCGCTTACCTATTAAACGCATCGAAAACAATGGATGCAAAGACGCAAGTTCGATCGAGAGAAGAAGAATGCAGAGCCGACTGGGTGTACCTACACGGAGTTCATAATGTCAGCAACTTTCACTTACAACTTGACTAACCATTCCGCACGAGAAAAGCTAATGACTGCGGCTTTCAGGGCTGCGGACGTTCAATGTCAGGCCTCCGACTAATTTTACAGCACAAATCACATACATTACAACTAATCAGTCTCGCCTAACCACCGTAATAAATCAAGCTAAGAGAACGGCGCATAAAAATGTATATTAATCTTCTCTAAAAAGAATCTATTTATCCTCGCGCTTTTACCGCGTTCCATCACTGTCGGATTGAAGAAAGTTTGACAACAGCGGAGTGATTTTCATAAGAGATGAAAGAGATCGATTGCAACAGCCGTTCGTTAACGAAGTTCGTTAACCGAACGACAAACACAGCTCCAGGATGTCCGAGGCGGGTCGTTAACGGCGCAAACAGCATAATGGCGCACGTGTCGCGATTGCGATCACAGTGATCCGAGAAAAGCGTTTCCGAAGCCCCAAGGATCGCGGCCACGTGACCAAGGAGAGGGCAAACACTGAAAGTAGACGGAGCCCTGCTCCCTTGAACAAAGGGTCGACGTGGGTCGAGTCGACTGTGAAACGCGAAACAGAAACTTTAATCGAGTAAACTTCGATCAATCACCGCGCGGAATATTAATTATGCGGCTAGAAAACTTGTTCCGGTTCATTCAACGCTTGCAAAGCCGAAATTAATTCCTGGGAATGAATCGTCTAGCACGCGGATTGTTCGGTGCGAAGCGCTTAGGCTGTCTGAGAATCCGCCGCATTTCCAGTCACAAGGCCGATTGTTCACTTTTATTTTAATCGCGGGATTTTTAGACGAGCTCACGAGGTAGTTTACTGAGCAGCATTTTCTTTCACGGAATTCTGGAGAAGATGAGCTGCGTTTCGTATTCGTAAAAAAATTAGCGTTTGCGAAGCTGCAAGCTTCCTTAAAATCGTTCCCACTGTAAGCAAAGAAATTGTCTTTTGAAATTGTCCCTACCTAAATTGATCAAAATATTCACATCTATGCAATCACTAGAAACGCCCCTGTCTTAGGGACTAAATTGTTGATGCTCGTTTTCAAGGTCTCGCAAAATGTAAAACACTCGGAGCCTCGTCTCGCGTGGGGCATTCGACGAAAAGCAAACGCGAAATGAGCGTAGGCGAATTTATGGATGTTTTACGCCCTGGCCCTGCCCACCTGGGTCTGGGAGAAGTACACTCGATCGACACAACGATTACAGACGTAAATTTGTGTTACAAACTCGCAACAGTTGCACGATCGATCGATCTCGGTGCCGAGAGAAAGAGAGGCGATGCACCCCGCGACGTTCACCGTGGGACGCGGTGCAGTTTCGTCACGGGTACTCAGCCCGGATCGTCCTTGTTCCAGGATGTTACTGATCCATGTCCGACGGGATTTCACGCTTCCATGATCGTCGGCGATATTGCTCTCTCGTGGAAAGGGCTGCGTGCTCATCCGTGCGAAGTAGATTGGAAATTGAACGGCTCGATCTACACCCCTGTCGCTCGCTTTCCGAGCAAAAAAGCCACTTGGCAAACGCGTGAAAATATACGGGCATGCTTTGACAAATTTTTTGTAGATTCTTCTCGAAATATGTCATGATTGCAACGGGGCGACAGAGTATAAACAATCGGTCGTTCCCCGAGATTGAGATATCATACAAAATCTAAGAAACTGGTAGAAAGATCAATTATTCTGAATATTAGTAAGAATTGTAAGAAATAATGGAACTGTAAGTGTTTGTGGACAATATGGGTGATTGTTAGTTTGACACTTTAGATTTTACCTTGTTTGTAATTTCTGAGTCTCACTGAATACTGCAATTTTTCTTAGTTGAAGAATATTCAAGTGAACATCTTGAGTGTGTCTTGAAAAATCACTTTCATTTCCTTGTTACGATTCCTTTCGAAAAGTCTGATGCTTTCTAATACAGGTAACCCTCCTATAACACGGTAGATAGGTTCCTAGAAAATGCCGTGTTGTGTGAAACCGTGTTGTATGAGACCCAGAACCAGTACAAAAAAGGGGTTACGTTCCGAAAACTTATTAAAAACAAATATTTTTGTTTTAATTATACATAAACAACTTAATTTTTATTAAAAATATAAATGTATGTACAACACAAAACAAAGAAAAAATAAACAAAAAATATTATTTTAATTTCACGCAACTCTAATTTAATAAAGATGAAAAAGTTATTCTTCAACGCACCGTGGCGCGACGCAGACTGCCGACCAGCAGCGTGAGACACTTTTGTTTCACTCACTGAGCTAGAAGAAATATAAACATCTCAGTGGCAACATTGTATCTTCAAGAGGCAAGCCTCGCCGCGGCTGTAGAAGTACACACAGTGCTGTACAGAGGTGTTTGCAATTTTCTTATCGTGTTAGAGCGAAATACGTGTTATAGGATGCCGTGTTGTAGGAGGGCTACCTGTATTTATTTTCATTTTAATGTTTCACCATAAACGTAATGCTACTTCGACGAAAATGAAGTATTAAATTAAAGACTTTATACAATATTTTTCTCTGAATAAACACGTGTTTTAAAATCAAACATAAATTTATAAATTTAAATGCGAATCATAAATTCATGAAATACACAGCTTATAGTTACCGATAAAAAGGAACGAAATTTATTAACCTTTTCATTGCGTATTCAGCTTTTACGGGTGCCAGCGATACGTGCATTTTATTTGCCATCTCGTACAAATTCACGTACGAATAAATCTCGCATAATAACCTACATCGACACACACGTTCATCAACGGCTGGAGCATGTCCCCGTTTTAAATAATTTTATTTGGCTTGTATAAATAACGTACCTAGAGCAGTTAACAATATATAGTAACTACGCGTCTGCAGCAGTGAAAGTTAATATCATTATTGTGTACAGACCGCGGCTTGTAGAAAAGTTGAAACTTCCAATTGCCACCCTCTGTCTTCCACGGTCAAATAGACAACGTCCTGTAACGTGCACGCCAGAGAGCCCCGTTTCATCGCCGCGTTCCCTCCCCATATGTCGATTTATGGTTCTTCCATTAGAGACGGGGTCCCGTGCCGCACCGCGGGAGTTCCATTTCGATTCGTAGACAACAGGGTATCGTTTCGTCCGAAGACGGAGGGCTCTTATTGTTCCCTTTTGTTGTGACCCGACCGGTGATATATTTCCGTGTGTTTACACACAATATCGTATTCATGGTAAATCCGAGCAAACATTACTTTGGGACGGGGAAGGGGAAGGCTCGTAGATTTATGAGCGTGTCGTGTGGTTCACGCAACATTTTGTAAACTGTGTTCATAGTGAAGCTCGACGAAGCTTCATCGTGACTGCGCGTGCAGAGACTTCGACGCCTGCGTAAGCGAGATTGCGTGCGATTTATGTATGTGCATTAAGTGTTTATATTCGCTCGCCATTAATTTTTCTTGATAAAGAAGCTTTTATAATGAAAATAGGACAGTTTGATTATCCGTAAACCGTCTTTGTTTGAGCAACTGCAATTAATTTCAAAATAAATTAGACGAAAATCAACAGTCTAAAGAGAAATTCGTAAACACGGATAAAAGAAAGGATAACACTGATTGTATATGCGATGTAACTGAGATTAAATAAAGAGAAATAAATGATAAATGGGAAAGAGACGAAAGAGATAATCTCAAAGATAATCTTTCAAATAATAACAGTAGGCATGGTATACATTGAAAATTAAGAAGAATCGTGCCTCCTTTTCTGAATTTGTGCATTCTGAATACAAGAGAAATTAAATATTTCCTACTAACAAATATCCTAGAAAACATTTCAATTATTTATTAATCAAAACGAGTTCCTCCAACGCTATCTACCAAACGTTTCTTATTGAAAGCACTCTCCTCCAACGATGATTGAAACGACTGTAAAATCAAATCGTAACGTAAATGCGAAAAAATTGTTTCTTCGGAAGGCAAGACTCGTTTGTTGACATTTCGATGTCTGTTATTGTTACAGAGACATCTTGACAAGGGCAGCGACCTAGCGGAGGCGGCGAGCGCGAGCGGACTCCGCGAACTCGCGAGATCCTTGAAGCAACATCTGCGAGGATTTGGTAGCCGCTTGGAGGACAGACGCGAGTACCTCGAGGACACGTCGAGATGTTGCCTGCTTCAGGACAGGGCGTACGAGTGGGCCCAGGAGGCTCGTCTCGCTGGCGAAAGAAGGGCCCAGCAGTTCCTGATGGCGAGACCACCCCTGCCGCCGGAGCATTTCACGGAAATGATGGCGCTCGCCGAGAAGCTCGGTAACGAGATCCTCCTCGAACAATGCCGCATCGCCAGGAACAAGTGCGCGGAAGCCCTCGAGATCGCGAGGACCACTTCCGCACCCGGCAGTCCGGCCAGGAGAAGGTCCTTCGCCGCCTCAGAGTCCGCTACCTCGTGGGAGGACACTCTTGCCAAGAGTAAGTCATGCCTTTACTATTCCTCTAAGATTCGATCACCTCGCACATCTTTCGATAGCAAACTTTTTAGCAGATCTTCGTGCAAAAATGGTTTGACGATCGTTTCTGATATTCCAAGTTTAATTTTGTAACTCCGTATTCTCCATTACGCACCGTCATGTTGACTAATGAGAATTACTAATGTCTAACCGCATCCCTTATGGTCGATTGTTACAGTCAATAGAATTATTAGAAATATAAATTTTCACAGCAACAATATTTTATGATTCTCAAATCTACCGACGCAATTTATACTGTGTAATTAGAGATTTAGCTCTCGTTTTAAATGGTGATGTCTCGAGATACATCAGCCTTGGCAATTTTATTAGAAAAAAATTGAATTACTTGTGACGCTTTATTGTTCCGAGTTATTTCGACAACACCAGATGTAGACAGTGCAGTCACGTGCACACAAACATGACAACATCAGCCTTCCTTATTACAAAAAGTAACCTAGATTTATTCCATCGAACACTTTCAATTCAAATAGTTCTGATGGGTGAATCATTGAAGCACAATGATCTTTGCAAGTGCTCCGTCGCTTTGCTATGTTCCTAAAGCGGAACAAGATCGATCCCTGCTTACGAGGTTGGTGACAATCGTCGTCGAATAAATTGACTTGGAACAACGTAAAGAAGAAATTTTCTTACCAATGTTCTTGACGAAGTGTTCAATTCTCCAGGAACGTCGTGGGATGACAGTGACAGCAGCGCATCGTACGCGTGCCCCATGGAGAGCATAGGATCCGCCGGAAGTGGCGGAAGACCGGTGTTGGACAACATCGCGGAGCTTCGTGAAAGTGCGGAACAACTTTTGGATTGTTCACCTCCGAGAACTCCACCTCGAAGTCCAGCTCCGAGGCGACTTGTCAAGCCTCCGGTGAACTCGCACCTCCATAGAGCAGCCAGCATCGCGCCAGGCATGAAGGCGAAAAAGTACGTGCACCACTTCACGCCTCAATCCTTTCCTCTGTTAAAGAGTTGGCCGGATTCCTCGTGGAAAAGACGAACTTTTTCTTGGAGGCAACGAACAATACATTTGTCTGGCGTTTCTCCAATAATTTCGAGCAATAGCAAACAGAAGCCAGCTTGCTTCTCTCTATCGTCCGTGGTGAAAGTTGTAAACAAGGCTTTATCTTCACCGCAAATGCATAAATATAATTTTTCTAAGGCTAAGAAACGTTTGTTTAGACACTGTGAACAAAGTCTTCCGTTTGAAATGTTCGCGCAATAGTTTCCACGATTAAAAGAATCATTTTCTAGTACGGTTAATGAGCCACGTCTTCGTCTACTCGAGGGGATAAAGCCGCATAACCTTTTATTCAATGGATTCGTTCAACTTTCGTTTTCAAATGCTAGCTAACACTGTATTCCGCATGGCCGAGGTTCGACAATGCCGTGCAATTACCGCGGCTTCGTTAATATTCTAATTAAAAGTTCCCGAGCAAACCGATTCAAAGATCGGCCGCGATCTAATTGTGGGAGATCGCATTTCGCGCCGCGTTTTCGTACGATTTTCCTTCCGCGTTTCCGCGGCCGCTCTCGCGCTCGCGCGGAACACAATGGCCAACTGTTTATCTATAATAATTCCATGACGCGATTATGCGGAATCGTTACGTCGCGATGGCGGCGACTACGGCGGCGGCTGGTCGTTAACGTGGAATTTCACCTTGCAGAACAATACTGCTGATAATGAGGGAAATGATACAGACCGAACGAGACTACGTGAAGTCCCTCGAGTACATAATAGAGGTAACTGTCCGCCAGCAATTCGTTGAACGATCTTGCCGGGTGATTAACGGTGCGCCTTCTTTTCCAATCCTCACGCTAGAATTATATACCGGAGCTGGTGCGCGAGGACATCCCGCAGGCTCTGCGAGGACAACGCAACGTGATCTTTGGCAACGTGGAGAAGATCTACGAGTTCCACAGCCAACACTTCCTGCGGGAACTGGAGCAGTGCGAGCAGTCTCCGATGAACGTGGGACAGTGTTTCCTCAGACATGTGAGTTCTTATATTTTCAAATTACCCATAATCCATCTTTTTCTAATTTACGTTAAGCTTTATTGTCACTCTTTACGTAATTTTAGTCCAAAACGCCTTATTTTCTTTGTTTCTTTTTGACATTTTTTTATAAAAATTTTTCATACATATTTGTTACTGTTTCGATGATATATATATATAAATTTTGATAACGAGAAATATTAAAAATTGGTGGTAATATAATGCTTCGTGAGCAGCCGTGTATCAACAAGATACCTTTACGGTTACCATGATACCAGCCGTTTTATTTGTTTAAAACTAAAAAATAAGAAAGATTTTTAATCAGAAAGCGTTTTGTTATCGAAGAAACCACGAGAAAATAAAAAATTGAATTTTTGAAGGTTTTATGCTGGAATACCCTCTTAACAGCTACTTCAGCGGTTTGATCTACGGCTTCTTTGATCAAATCCTTCTTACGTGGTTTACTGGCCACGTAAGACTTTCCTCGTGACGCAGAACAAATTCGCTTCAATCTTCTGCTTTACCATAAGCTCTTGCTTCGGGTGTAAAGACGTGGTATTTTAGAAACGCAGTAGGATTCTTTTCAATCTTGCACAGCAATTAGCAGACTTTGGATATTTTATAATTTTGACGACAGTGTATAAGCGACGTACACTGAAGTAAAAGCATCGCTCAAAGAAAAAGCATGTTCCCTTTAATTTCTAGTTCGCGCAGCTGATGTAGACAATTTTTACTCTGCAGAGCAATATACAGTCTAGGTGTTTGCATCCGAAAAATATAAATTAAAATATTTTATCGATTTCGAATTTCGTGGTTCTCGTGTTTTGAGCCAAAAACAATGACCCAAGATTGCGACTGCAGAGTTACGATACATATCTCCTGCATCCAAAGGGATAAAGTATTATACGATGCGAATGAGCTGTTTGTGTCGTTGCAGGAGAAGAAGTTCTACCTGTACGCCTTGTACAATAAGAACAAGCCGAACTCAGACTCACTGATGGCAGAGTACGGCACAGTGTTCTTCAAGCAAAAGCAGCTCGAGCTGGGCGACAAGATGGACCTGGCCAGCTACTTGTTGAAGCCGGTGCAACGGATGGGCAAGTACGCGTTGCTGCTTCAGCAGCTGGTCAAAGCGGGAACAGATCTGTCGGAGCAAATGTCCGGCAAAGAGGAAAAGGACGAGAAAGAGGACGGCTTGAAGCCGATGGTTGAGGGCGAGGCGGATTTGAGAGCAGCCGAGCAGATGGTCCGGTTCCAACTGCGCCATGGGAATGATCTGCTGGCGATGGACTCTCTTCGTGACTGCGACGTACGTACAACTTCCTATCTCTCGAGAGTTAAGTAATAAACCAGAATCGATGAACGTGCTGACAAATGACGCGATGGAAAAAACAGTCGCATCATCGGCGCTGATGCAGCGTGTATGTAATCCGTGAAGAATTTATAGTTAAGAGGACTAATTAGTGACGGGGATTATAGGTGAACGTGAAGGAGCAGGGCAGGTTGCTCAGGCAGAACGAGTTCCTCGTCTGGCAGGGCAAGGGCAAGAAGTGCCTGCGACAAGTCTTCCTCTTCGAGGATCTTATACTCTTCAGCAAGGCCAGGAGATTCCCCGATAGGAAGGTGAGAGGAACGCGCTAAGCCGAGCTCGAAATAATGATTCAAACGATCCTAATAAATCTGTACGAATAGATACTTCGGAATTGCATTTCAGTTCTCTCCTCAAAATTAACTCTTAATAAAAATAAAAATAAAATCCTAATTTATCAAAGAATCTCAGTACCTTCACACCCACCCAGTAATAAACAAGATTCCATCAAAATTGAAACATTGAGAAAAATCGAGATTGCAGTCGTAACAGCTGCGAATAGAAAACCTTCGCATACCGATAAGCGATCAAAGCAAACCCGATAAGTTCCCTATGCGATGCATAACCGGGTTGTTACATCATTTCATTTCGAAAAACCGGAATCGCTATCAGAACGGTCTCCCATCCCCGGTTGTCTGCACCTATCGCGGCGGCCGACACTGACAGAACACGTTCTGTCGTTGTAGAACCTGGACATCTACATCTACAAGCACAGCATCAAAACGACGGACATCGGGCTGACCGCAGTGATCGCCGACTCGCCCACGAAGTTCGAGATTTGGTTCCGCAAGAGGAAACCGGGCGACACGTACACGTTGCAGTGCGCCAGCGAGGACATCAAGAAAGCCTGGACGGAGGAACTGAGCAACCTTTTATGGAAGCAGGCGCTGCGAAACAGAGGTACGCTTGCCAGTGGGAAGCGACACTTTGTTGTGCGTTTTGATGTACAGTCTGTATCCTCTCTCTCTCTCTCTCTCTCTCTCTCTCTCTCTCTCTCTCTCTCTCTCTCTCTCTTGCTCTCTCTTTTCCTCTGTTTTTCTCTCTTTCTCTTTGCGACCGCGGTCTCTAACGAGCGAAACGCCTTTTGCGATCGTAGAAGTGCGCCTGGCGGAGATGTCGAGCATGGGCATCGGAAACAAACCTTGTTTGGACATTAGGCCTAGCGCGGATCAGATCAATGACCGTTCGATCAGTGTAGCTCAACTCTCGAAAAGTAAGTATTGCTGTTCTCGGACCAGTTGAACGAACGTAGTCCCGTGAGAACCGAAAATTAATCGATGTCTCTTTGAACAGCACCTAGATTTAGAAACTCGATAGCAGTATCGATGTCAGAGGACTCCGGTCGCTGCAGCAGGAGGCCGCACAGCGTGATCTCTGTCAGCTCGTCCTCGAGTAGCGGTGGTAGCAGCGGTCCGCCTACGACCTTGAACCTTGGCTTGGACACCAGTCCTCGACCCCATCACCGCAGTACCACGCTCAACAGTCAATGCAGCGTTGGTACGTAGTACTTTTCAATTAGGATCGTCAGTGGCGGATTTAACAATAGTTTCTTGGAACAATTTCGTTGGAATCGCAGTATTGATTGCAATAGTGCCAAAAGAGTTAACTCCTATCACAGTGATTACTGGACTACGGATTTTGTGCGTTTATGATGATATTGTTGTATTATTTTTTAGTTAAAATTGTTCAGGTAAGAAATAAATGTCTGTCCAGCTCGTGTACCTTGAAATTGATACAGACAATTTTTGTGGTACGCAGCAATTCATAATCTAGTGATTATATTATTAATCCTTTTAGTAGTCAAAGCGTTAAAGCAGCAACTAGCTGAACATATTTCATGATTGTAAACGTGAACCATTGACGCCTAACAGTATCACTAAGACGAGACAAGTCTATCTATTCCTGTAGCCTTGAATTTTAATGTGTTATGTTACATTTTTTAAAATTGTTAAAGTGTTTCAACACTAAACTTACTAAGAATCAAGGGTGCCTAGAATTTGAAACAATAAAAGTATTTTAACAACTAAAAAGACCGTGCAACATGTTTTCGAATCAATTGAATCATTTCCCACAGAAGAATCATGATAATTTCAGAGATCGTAAAGCGAAATCAAAACCGATAGGGTCAGACTTAGTAACAATGAACGTAGCAGTCTCTAATTGCTAATTAAATCCGCCGCTGAAGGTGCGAGGTCTTGTCTAACGTGCCGAACCGATTCCGTTGCAGAGAGCGGCATAATCGCGGACATATCGATCGTCTCGGACGACGGTGGCGACGGTACAGAGAGAAGTCACTGGAACTCGACCTTAGAGAGTCCCACGTCCCACCTGCCGACCACGTCCACGCCCTTACAATCGCCGACGAGCGCGACCGCAACGACAACAGTTACCTCGGCTTCTTCGTCCGACACTAATCTCGCACCCTACGACCAAGACATGTCCATTAATTTATAAACGCCGCCCCTGAAAAGGGCCGCCCTAACATAGAGCAGAGTCTATACGTTCTCGATTCACTTGCAAGTTGTCCCACGGTGGGTCCATCGTGACCTTGACAGCCACGAACACCGCGAGAACCGGCAAAATATAGCGAAATAGCTAAATCACGATCGAGTATTTGTCACGTGGCGATCGATAGCTGCGGGACAGAGCCGTAGCTTATAGGAGAGTGCGGGGTCCCATAGACCTCCCGGCATCACGCTTAACTGTGTCCCATGAACGGTCGCCACCGCGATCTAGGGACCCACGACGGACCTCTGGGACGGAACAGCTCGACTTTCAAGTGAATTTATCTTTTGATACGCTTCGAACACATACAGGCACACACTCACACACAAACACACACACACTTGGATACACATGAAACATACACACACAGAAACACGTGTTCTGAATGGATCCACGCGATAGTTGTCACGTCTGAATTTTATAAACCATTGATTTCCAGAAGTAACGAACGGCAACGTGTATTTTCTTATACTGTCTCCTCCGAATCCACCAACGTGCTCAAGAGAATCATAGATAGAGATGTGTTCCGACGGGGTATATATATAAATAAATGAATGAATATAAATATGAATATAAATATATAAATATAATATAGATGTGTATGGCTGCATGTTTCAAACGATGCGATCCGCATTATCGCGAACGGCATGCACCGGTTACCATCTTCTCCCCCAACCCCCCTGAACATTGGCATTCCTGGATACCAGCGACCGTTCTTCGTATTCCCAAATGGCTCGTCCGATGGTACATCTTTTTTATATGCTTTATTTATACATACATACGTGTAGTTAATAAATTGATATCGATACTCCTCGTTCCACGACCGGACGCAGTTTTTCGTTCGATGAAAACACCTGAAGAAACACCTGTGCCCACCCTCCCCCGCCCCGTCTGTTTCTTTTTTATTGTGCCTCATTCTTCAGGTACTCCAACATTCAGTTGTTCATCTCATCCACGAAATCCGCGCGCGCGTGTCTCTTCAGGAATGTCAGGCAAACCAATGCGCACACACACATACCACTTTGTAATATAATGTAATATTAAAGGTTTATACGATGTAGCCGCAAGTAATATAACCGATAGTTTATTATTTCCAGATTATATGTATATATATATACACATACACACACATATATATGTATATATATATATATATATATATATATATATAAATATATACATACTATATATAGAGAGATAATGTTATATTCTTTTTATGTCAGTCATTTGCGAAACCCTTTATCACCTGCAGGTGGAAACCTAGACTCTGGCCTGTAAACGAAAGCCAAATTACCGCCCCCCTATTTAGAGGGAAAATCTCCAAGCCTCGAATCCGGAAAATAATAAAACTTTAGAGATTTCTGAAGTACATGTGTGCATGTATTACGCCATTTTTGTAATTGCCTTAATTCGTTCCAAGAGGTAAAATTCAACCCCTGAATATTCAGCTATATTTCGGTTTTATTAACGCGTAGACCATAAGAAATAGACTAAATATTTTAAGACAAGAGTTACTTTTTTTAACTGTAACAAAAATATTAATAATTGTTTGATATCGTTTTTTATGTGAAAATTCTTCTTATTTATTATTATTATTGCATATTGACCCCGAGAGAGTTTCTATTCGAAAAGTTAATTGTCATCCCTTAGAAGGAACTTAGGCAAAAGAATCCACGTGTGCTCTAGGCATTTCAAAAGTGTCCGAATTTTCTGGATTCGCGGATTCGTCTCTTCGTTTTGTCTTTTCCTTCTCGATTAATTAAAGAATTTATGTTGTCATCGGTACCCGGTGTGGACGTTTCACTTGACTCGAGACGGTCCACATCAGTTTCGATGTTAATTACTTGATGAGCCACGGCGCAGTTTCGACTGTGCAGGCTCGTTTCCGATTCGACTGATGCTTCCGGCACGAAACGGAATGAACGACGAGGTTCGATTTTGAACACGTTCGATCAACGGGGCTGATCACAGTCACAGCTCGGCGAACTTAGCGACCGAAGAAAGAGAACGGACGAACGACACACGAGTAGCAATCAGCAATTATCCTGTCACAATAATTCTGTATTGTTACGCCGCTTCCGAGTCAGTCGATCAGCCATTGTTATTGCCAAGGTCTGCCAAGGTATCTCGGCGATACCTTCAATGGGACAGTGACCAAAACCGTTTTTCTTTCGTATTTCCTAGGGGTACCGAGAGACCAAGAACATTTTCTAAGGTATTTAGATCACCGTAGTTTGTAGCCCGTAGCGGATCATTACAAAGATTTTTCACACCCGGCGCAGTCCGATGCACCCCTAATTTTAATTCTCATTCCTCGTTTCTTTCTCTTTATCTCTCTTTCTCCTTCCCTGTATCTATGTCTTTTGTTTTCTCGACGAGTCGTGATTTAGTTATGTATTTCTACTTTTTTTCTATGGAATCCGTGGATCGTGTTTTAACGAGTCGAAAAGATTGTTTTCGAACGAGGTCGACGGAAATCGGAATCATGCCATAAATGAAATCGGTGCATCCGGCTGGGCATCCCGTTCCTTCGGAAGCGAGACCAAACAGGGAACGAGAGTAAAGAGGAACATTTCTATTTTACGAGCGGATTTCACTTTTGGGTAATCAGTGATCACTAATCACAAGTTGGTACCGCTTCGCGAACCAGGGATGTCTTTCTCAATGACGATAATAACACCCGGTACCTTAAGATACACCGATAGTCACTTAAACGTTACACGCTCGTAGATATTTATTAATATTTTTTTAAGTAGATCATTTTAGTCCGTAGACGATAAGTATCCGCATCATTCTAACGAAATGTATATAAATACACATATATTTACATTGATAACATGATTATTTCAGTATTGTACTGTGTCTAACACCGATGTATTTTATTACTTGCTAAATATACTGTATTGGGTGCCTTTTGTAGCGAACCGTGACCTCTAACTTTGTCACTCCTGTTTCCTCGCCCTGAAATTCTACAATACCTGACGAAAAATTTTCATTTGCTGCAGGAAACCTTGCCTTGAAATATGGAAGTGGTGAAGATTCCGAAGATCGCTTAGTTAATACGAAAATAATATTTTCGGAGATATTGATTGAGAAACCAGTACCGTGTTAATAACATTTTTAAATGAGGAAAGTGCAACATGTGAACAGACTCGATCATCTCTGCAAATACACTTTCGAGAATGCTAATCTTTTTCATATAATGTAAGATAGCGTAAGAAAGGATTAATTGCTCTCAAAGGTGCAAATAAAAGACCGTTACCCAGAAACTTCTACATAATGCAACAAATTTTCTAATAAAGTATTTTGGTTTGACCTATTAAATATTTCAAGATCACCGTCGATCTTCGAGAAATTTATGGAATTTTAATTTCTTTAAAATTGTAACGAGAAAATGAATAGTCTCTTTCCGGTTATAACACATTTATTCAAAAGTCCATTGATAGAATTAATATTAATATATTAATATACTTTGAATTCTCCAGTCGACGTCAAATCGAAATGTGTCAAATTCTCAATTTTACGAGTATAGTGACCGCATACTTTTGACTCTCTATTCCTCTCTACGTGCAAAATATAATTATTCGTTCTGATTTTCTTTCGAGTCTATAAAGCAGCAACCTCCTCGTAGTGAGACCCGGATAATCGGTATCATCCTCGGCTCAAAAAATATTACAAATTGTAATGTGTTTTGAGTCGAGGATGATACCGAACTAATAGCTGCAAATTACAAATTCTTTTTCATATTGTAAAGTAGAGTATAAGGCTATAGCAAATTTATTATGTATTATGTTTTTGAAATGAAGTGTGTGGATTTATGTATTTGTATTGTCTTACTCTTTTCTGATCATAAATAATGCTATTATACTGCGTTTATTGATTATTAATTTATAGGAATTTAACACTATGCCGTCCGGCGACACCACAGTGGTGACCTTCGCAGTATTGCCTGACGGCCGGCGGCACTACAGTGGTGTCGCGCACAAACTATCGCTCGGCGGCCGGCAACACTGCAATGATGTCGTGCGCACGATGTCACCCAGTGGCCGACGACAACACTTTAGTATCCTTAGCATTCTCTTGATGATCTGTAGGGTTCTGTTGTTGCCTACTACCGATGAGATTAGACAAACTTGAAATTGATCACATCCCAATAACCTCAAAAACAGCCGGCGACAAGCGAAATAACAGAGTTAGTGGTGCCGGCGCCAAGCGAAGAAGTGTTTAAAAACAGCGCAGCCGGCGAAGTGTTAATTGTGTTCCTTAATAGGAATATGGTGATATATGTTGTTTATATTGTACTGGGTATAACCTTAGCTTTTATATTGAGCATATTAGAGAGATACAACATTCATACTCATACTCACGATGGGTGGTCGTACACCGCTGGTGAAAAGTGCAAGTCGAATATCGCGCCGAGTGTTTCAGATGAAGCACCAGGCAAACGGATGCGCGAAAAGAGCGAGACCGCAAGCACGGATGAATGGGACGACCTAGGTTCTTGTCCATGTGGACACTCACACATAGAGCCCGCTGCTTTCGTTCTGTCTCTCTCGATCATATCCCGTTCTCTTTCTAAACCAACTGCGCGAAGCTGGATGCGCATTAAAATGATGGGGGATAAAACTGCGTATATCATGAAGTAGAAATGACTCAATACGGTAAGGCATCAGTGTACTGTAATATAGTGAGCCAGTTTCACACCGGTATTTGATGGTGCTATTCTGCAGCACATTTCAGACCAGTCTCCGAAGATGCTCTGTCTTTGTTGCGGGCAAATTAATTCCGAGCCTTGCTCTAAGTTCTTACCAGTGTCCTAACCTATAATTTTGTTTACGTATAAATTGTTGAAGTTAATGTTATTCATGTTGCCGCAATAAACCAATTCATTGTATATCTACAAAATAAAAAGTATTTAACAGCTATTTATATACACAATAAATGTTTCTTACATGAAGAAGTAATTAAATTATATTTTAAAAATTATTCGTTCCAATACAGATGACTAGTACAGAAGAAAGTACAGTCAAAATTGAATTTAAGAAGAAATCAAGGAAACCATTAAGAAAGAGACAAGTTTCGTCAGATGAAGATGACAATGAAAATGAAGAAACTTCTGTTAGGTAAGTGGAAAATTTTGACCATATGTAAAATAGGGTTATACTATTTCGTGACAGATAATAGGATACAGTAGAGTTCGGATTGTGTACATATTCGGCATGTCTGAAACCGAGGCAGTATCAGATAATCAAATATATACATTAATTGGATTAAACTTCAGAGGCTAACAAAAGTACTTTTGAGTACAGTAATATTGAAGGAAATATTTCCATAAAGTTAATGAAAAGTGATAACTGACAATTTAGGGATTAAAAAATAAGAGATCATTCTTACTGTTTAAAATATGTAAATAGCACTATTACACATATATAGTGACAAAACATTTAAACTATTAATTAAAATCAAACGTTGATAATCTCGTTTGTAAATCTACATAATAGTTTAAGCGTGTTGCCACTTGTCTTGTACATTGTATATACAAGATACATTGTACACCAAATCAAATGGTTTGATGCTATGCGCTACATGCAGTTATATTGAGTAATATGGACTCCAACATTGTTTGAATGTTTACTACAAGCAGCACCACTTGTCAGAAATGGCGATTTTTTAAATTCTCAGGAGAAAATTAAAGATTACAGTTACTGTGATATTTATTTAGAGAAAAAGTTGAAGACTTGAAAATTATACAGAAGCTTCGGGAACGTCCAAAAGGTGTAAACGTTGTTGGTTTAGCCCTTGGAGAAAATGTAACTTCTGATGTAATTACTGTAAGTTTTAGAACGACAACCATAATTATATAAATTCAATAAGTTTTTAAATATATTATTAATAAGAAAAATTGTAGTCAGACCCCTTTAACGTCAAATCTGGAGGTATGGTGAATATGGCTGTATTGAAGAATACGAAATTAAAACAGAATGATGCATATGAAACAGGAATTGGCACACAGTTTAATGCAGAGACCAATAAACGGGATGAAGACGAAGAAATGTATAGTCATAAATATTTTATATCTGTTGTAAAAAGGTATAAAAGATATTAACATGCTTTTATATATTTACAGGGTTAAATATATAGAAGAAGAATTGACAAAGAGGAAAAGCAAAAATGAAGAAAAAACAGAAAATGGACCAAATAATGAGAAAGGATCTTATTGTTCTCCAGAAGAAGCAGCATTGCAAGCTGTACCTGAACATTTAAGACAAAGTTCAGCACATAGGAGTGAGGAGATGCTTTCAAATCAAATGTTGTCTGGTATTCCAGAAGTAGATCTTGGAATAGAGTATGTTAATTAAATATTTTCTTAGTCTAATAAGCTGTGGTGCGTTTATCTTTCTTATGTAAAAGTTGTTTACATTATTTAGAGCAAAAATACGCAACATTGAAGCTACAGAAGAAGCTAAATTGAAGTTACTTTGGGATAGGCATAGAAAAAAAGATGGCCCTTCACAATTTGTACCAACAAATATGGCTGTAAATTTTGTACAACATAATAGATGTATGCTATTTATTTCTATTTTGAAAGCTCATTAAAGTGTAATAAAATTATAATACATTTTATACTTTTCTAGTTAATATAGAAGATCCAGATTTTCAAAAATCGAAACAAGATCCTGACGATAAAAAAAAAGTGACGGCACCTAGAGATGATACTAAAGGAAAACGAAAAGATAATGGAGAGAAGGCAACTGATGATTATCATTACGAAAGGTTCAAGAAACAATTTAGAAGATTCTAAAGTGACTTGTAAAATAAAACTGTAAAATATCTAATAAATATATTGTATTTTCAAAATTATATATTATAGGTAATAGGACATTAAATAATCGAATAAAAAGATCACATGTGTAAACATTAACTATAGTACAGTTTATATTGGTTATAGAAAATGATTTAAACTTCATCCCTTCTCATAACATACTATTAAATTTGCAATGTATGTTTTATAAACATAGAAAAGTTAGAAAAATTTTAGCCAAGCATGCAGAATAATTATGACATTAAATCTTATTTAAAATGCCTCCTACTTTAGCAACTGACTAAAAATTCATGAACTTCGTTTTGTCTTAGATCATTGAAATAAACCCATATTCTTTCTAATACAGACGTAGATAATGTATTCGTCTACGCTTTCGTACAGACTTTGTTTACCACAGAATGTTGTGATGTAAGAAGGCATTCTCAATTTAGTTAGCACGGCTGTGCGCAGTGCGAACAAAATTGGCGAGCGGGTGAGTGGGGATGATTTTGCAGTAACACAATTCATTGCAGGATGTTGTAAACCCGGCATAAGCTCGAATATACTATCTCGTAGAATGACGACATCGTAGCGGACGCAGCACCGTCAATTGAGAGTAGGGAATTACGCTGAAATTCAATCCCTTTAAATTTTAGATAACTTTTGTTTTCTTTTACACCTCTGTGATCATGAGTTGCGGATTCGTTACTTGCGGCCCAAATGAGGCCCTTGTAGTTTCAGGTAATTATATATGCATATTTTTTCTAATGAATTAAATGCTTCACACACACTTTAAACAAGACGACATACAAGGAGTGCCGTATCAATTGATTTGTACTATTTAGACCGCGAATAAGAGGAGGAGTTAATTACTTATATCATCGCTTACATTTTAATAGTTACATATTATTATTAACGAATTATGTTATTATTTTTTGTTTGTATTATCAAATCTATCCTAGAAACGTAAATACAAAATGCCGACGCAAAAGTGCATCGTAAATTCATTCTTATCGCATTGAACTTATCCACCATTTCCAATTTATTTTTGACTTGTTCCTTTAAGGATGCTGCTACAGCAAACCTCTCTTGGTACCTGGTGGCCGGGTGTTCGTTTGGCCTATCGTCCAACAAGTGCAAAAGTTAGTCTACTATAGTAATTTAGAAAGAAATTCTTTTTTACGAATATATGTAAGAACTATAATAGAATGAATTAATGTAATTATGTTTTTTTTTTTAGAATTTCATTGAATACCATGACATTACAAGTAGAAAGTCCAACAGTATATACATGTCAAGGAGTACCAATTTCTGTGACAGGAATAGCACAGGTAATATGTTAAAACATCTTACAATTAGAACATTGAGTTAAATCAAAGAACACCTAATTGGATTAGAATATTGTCCAAATGTAATAATAGTATTTATTAATATTTTGGAAGGTCAAGATACAAGGACAAAATGAAGAAATGCTTTCTACTGCCTGTGAGCAATTTTTAGGAAAATCTGAAGAAGAAATTCACAATATTGCACTCGTTACATTAGAAGGGCATCAACGAGCAATTATGGGAAGCATGACTGTAGAGGTACAATGGAAATAATATTACTATATATTTGTTGATTTATTATAAGAGAGCATATACTGATCTAGTTCCATCTCTACTTGACCTCTATCATAGGAAATATACAAAGACCGTAAAAAATTCAGCAAGGAAGTTTTTGAAGTAGCCAGCAGCGATCTAGTCAATATGGGCATTACAGTTGTGTCCTACACATTAAAAGATATTCGAGACGAAGAAGTAAGTTCCTCATATTCTCCTTAAGGAATTAATATTTTATGTTCGAGAAATGAAGAAAGAATTTTGAATAGAATAATATAAAAGAATCCTGGAATAGAATTTTCTAAACTATATTCAATGTCAATAATTTACATACTATTGAAAGTCCCCCTTTAACTGGTTGTAAACTTACATGATACCTCTATTAATATCAGTTAATGTAGTCTAATCTTATATGTAGTAAATATTGAATACATTTTTGTTTTGCTACTTGCAGGGGGCAAAGGTGCGTTCAAATTATGTTTTATCACTACATGTAATGCCAATGCACTGCTGTTTGGACACTGTTAGCAAATATTGTTAATACTTAAATGATAAGGGACTTAGAGGATGATATTTCAAGTGCTTGCTTTAATGGTAGCACAAATGTGTCATTTGTGCTAGTGTGTCATTTATATGTATGTGGCATCTTTCACTGTATGCAGTCTTTGTGTTTAATTCAGGCTGTATTCAAATTAAATGCTGACATCAGTGTTATCATTCAAAAATTCTTAATGGTAAAATAGCGTAAATGATATTTGTTGTATAGGATTTAATGGTTCTCAATTGTTCATAGGGATATCTAAAAGCCCTTGGAATGGCGCGAACTGCTGAGGTCAAACGAGACGCGAGAATCGGAGAAGCAGAAGCTCGCAGAGACGCTCAAATTCGTGAGGCCATTGCCGAAGAGCAACGGATGGCTGCTCGTTTCCTTAACGACACCGATATTGCAAAAGCGCAACGAGATTTTGAATTGAAAAAAGCTGCTTACGATGTCGAAGTCCAAACGAAAGTGTGTTTTAGATAATTATATCTTAAAACAGTCATATTAAATTTTTCACTACATATTATAAATTCATTTTAGAAAGCAGAAGCAGAAATGGCGTTCGAGTTACAAGCAGCGAAAACGAAGCAAAGAATCATGGAAGAGCAGATGCAAGTGCAGGTTATAGAACGTGCACAAGAAATTGCTGTACAAGAGCAAGAAATGTTGAGACGTGAAAGAGAATTAGATGCTACTGTGCGACGTCCAGCTGATGCAGAAAAATACAGGTATTTTAAATTCCTAACAGTTGCTAAAGATATCAATCTTTGAAGTAGAAATTTTACAAAATTAAACAATGTTAAAATCACTAAAATAACTATTAATGAGCGTGCCTTTATAGATTGGAGAAATTGGCCGAAGCTAATAAACTACGCTTAGTTATGGAAGCTGAGGCAGAAGCAGAAGCCATAAAAATTCGAGGTGATGCAGAAGCTTTTGCTATTGATGCAAAGGCTAAGGCTGAAGCAGAACAAATGACGAAGAAGGCTGCAGCTTGGAATGAATACAAGAGTGCTGCTATGATAGATATGATGCTTGACACTCTGCCAAAGGTAATTATAGCATTTAATTTGAATGTGACATAATTATAAAAATTTTTTAATGTACATTTTACAATTCACATTCATTTTACAGGTTGCTGCTGAAGTTGCGGCACCTTTATCACAAGCAAAGAAAATAACGATGGTTTCTAGTGGCAATGGAACCGTTGGAGCTGAAAAATTGACAGAAGAAGTTTTTAACATTGTGACGCGTGTGCCAGATATAGTTAAAAGTTTAACAGGCGTGGACATTGCAAAGGTATGATTTAAATTTACATGTACATACTATATTGATAGAAAGGAACGTACTTATAATTTTTTATTTTAATTTCAGTCTATTCATGCTGCATAAGCACGGTCTATACAAACTTTTGAATACTTCCTGACCACATCCGTACTTGTACGAAATATTTAACGAATCTTTGATACATACATTTATTTTGAATATGCTGTTACATATTAGATTCATTAGTTTCAATTTAATGACATTTCGTTGAATAACGAATTTAGTACTTTCACTGCCATTTACTTGGACGTAACATAACAATTTCGATTTGTGCCAATTTTGGATAAATATTATAACTGTCATTAAATTCGAATTGGTATACAGCTTCGAAAATAGATTACAAATTTCGAATACATTCGCACAAGATTCATATTTTATTCCAACGCAATAGGTAAACTATATGTACATACCTGAGTTTCAGAGGCAGTGATTGTATATTTCTTTCAATCTAAATTATATATTACTTGTGTTAGAACATTATTTTTATGTCTCGATGTTATACTCGTATAAAGATTTTATTTTGGATTAGTAGATTTTTTTAAATCAGTATTTTATACACTTAGAAGAGAATAGATAAAAAAGTATGAAAAATATATCTTTTTGAATCTTTTATTGACCAAAAATGGTCCAGTTTTGTCCATATTCATAGAAACTGTGACACTAAGAGCAGAAACATTCCTCCAACTATGCTATGCGTACCTTCCGATTATATTGATATAATTAATGGGTATGACCGCTTTAGAAAAGGAAGTTTATTGAATGTGGTTTGATGTTTAAGTAACTATGTCTAGTCCCTGGAATTTAAATATCTTTACATAAATCTTTAGTTAAACATACTTCCATCACTCAAAGATGCACTAATATATTTTGCGTCGATTTTAGCTAGAATTTACTGTGATCTAACTCTTTATACAAAAATGATAATCATAGGTTCTTGAATTATGTTTGAGAGCTTTCATGAATAAAAGAAAAATTCGATTTTATGTAAAATGATTAAATGTTAAAATCAATATGTTCGTTGCGTACTAATTTGCCCACCCCGTCGTTATATACATATATACACGATACAAACAAACAATAGAAATTATAATCTATACCGTCATCGTAATTTACACGTGTCAAACTTAAGCTATTTGTGATTCTTACAAATTCTATTAAACGTGTTCGAACTGTACTTATATGGAGAAATAAATAGCAATATGTTTACAAAAAGACATGATTTCGAATTCGAAACAGTTTTACGTCTGTGTATTACAAATTGATCCCAAAGATAACGTACTCTAAAAGCTTATTGCGTAGCGCAAAATATGGAACCGTATAAAGCTTTTTTAATAGATTTCTTAGCCGGTGGTGTGTCTGCAGCTGTTTCAAAAACGGTAGTCGCACCGATAGAAAGGGTAAAATTATTGCTTCAAGTACAAGCTACTTCAAAACAAATACTTCCGGAACAGAGATACAAAGGTATGACATCAAGTATAACTTGATATAATCTATGTACTAAACGCTAAAAAGCAATCTTTAAAATTTGTTAATTGTTATTTTTTTCTTGATTTCATTAAATGTTAGTTATTTTATGTTATTAGGTATGATTGATGCATTTGTCCGCATACCCAGAGAAACTGGTTTTCTCAGTTATTGGAGAGGCAATCTAGCTAATGTAATACGATATTTTCCAACTCAAGCATTGAATTTTGCATTTAAAGACAAATTTAAAGCTATATTTTTGGAAGGTGTGCCAAAAGATGCATTTTGGAAGCAGTTTGCTGGAAATTTGGCATCTGGTGGAGCTGCTGGAGCCACATCTCTATTATTTGTTTATCCACTTGATTTTGCACGTACAAGGTAGTATGTATACAATTTTTAACTTTAAGCAATACAATTATGAATTTATTTTAACAGATTGGCTGCAGATATTGGTAAGGGAGATAAAAGAGAATTTCAAGGTTTGGGTGACTGTTTAGTTAAGGTTTTCAAGTCAGATGGCTTTATTGGTTTATATCGTGGCTTCAATGTCAGCGTTCAAGGAATCATTATTTACAGGGCAGCATACTTTGGTCTCTATGACACTTCAAAAAATCTGTTACCTGATCCAAAGAACAGTCCATTGTATATTAACTTTTTAATTGCACAGGTAAATTGTATTTATAAATAATGTGTGAATAATTGAATTTACATGTATAGAATATTTTTAGGTGGTAACAACAGTAGCTGGAATTTTGTCATATCCTTTTGATACAGTTAGAAGACGTATGATGATGCAATCAGGTCGTAATAAAGCAGAGATGATGTATAAAAATACATTGGATTGTTGGATAAAAACAGCTAAAGCTGAAGGTATTGGAGCATTTTTTAAAGGCTCAGTTTCAAATATACTTCGAGGTACTGGTGGAGCATTAGTTTTAACATTCTACGATGCAATTCAAGATGCAATTGAAAAAGCAATGAAAGAAAAAGATTCAACTGGAAGAGAAAAAGTATCTGCACCTAAATGATTCTTTACATTGGTTGCTTGTAATATTAAAATAGTTTATAGATGCACTAAATTTTCTTATAAATAAAATTTTGATTGGTAATGAATATATTATGTTAATATATTAATAATATTTATATTATATTAAAAA
>CM052161.1:8236193-8270714 GCA_028455555.1 Augochlorella aurata | reverse complement strand
TATGTATGTATGTATGTATATGTATATATACATACATGTATGTATATAAATATATAAAGAATGAATGCCAAAATATGATTTCTATTTATAAAACAAACAATTTATTTATGTGCTTTATTATTTTCTTATATAACCAGTATAAACACTGTAAATAAAAAATGAGAGTGAAAGATAAATCGATGTTTTCTTTATCAAAACACGATAATTCTTCGAGTGGGAATACCGGAGAATTATTTTAACTTCATTGCTGTACGCTTGTTATATATATATATATATATATAATAAAAAATAATAGATGTTATTCAGGTTTGAAGAAACATGTGAAAGTTTTCGATTTATTTGAAAATCAATAAAACTATTTCGTACTTACTAAAATTTTTCGTTGATTACATAATGCTTGTACAAGATATTTAATATCTTTATGTATCTTACAGTGAACTTATGTTTTTCATTATATATTTCAGTAAATTTTTTCAGTATTTTTTTTAAATTTAAACTATTTACGATCTTATTTGCGATTTTAGCGAGGTCTGTAAAGCCTTGAATAAAAATCGCGGTTTATATGGACGCTGGACAGAATTGCAAGATGTTATTGTCACGAGTCCAACGAGTGGTGGAATCCCCATCTCACGTGACGAATTAGAGTGGACTACTACAGAACTAAGGAAGGCCTTACGTTCGATTGAATGGGATCTGGATGATTTGGACGATACAATTCATATCCTTTAATATATTTATATATGTATGCGTGTATGTTACAAGAGCCACTAACCATGTGATACTCTCCAAGTTTTTTAGAACTTATACATAGTGTCGGACTCGAAAAAATACTTGGCATGAATTTGTCTTAAGCGGTCATTAGTTATATTCGGGGGATGGAAATAAATTTCAAATAGACCATGAATTATTTATTTCGGAACTGTTGATTTTCGAGAGAATATTTAAAAGTCCAAAAATTAATAAATTTTCAATAATTTAATTTCTAGTGAGTATATTAAAAACAAGATTGCTTTGCATTTTTCTTATAAATAAGAACAACGGTTGCTGAAATAACAAATGTAAACTTTTTGAATTTTTATATTACATCTATGGTTGATGACAATCGGAGGAGATTACTCGGGTAATACCCGTTGCAAGATGGAGAGTGTCGTGATCGGTCTTGTCAGTATTTCAATCGCATAACATGCTCTGTACGGAAGACTTACAATTGTATTCGTCAACACCATTCATTGAACACCGATGGGTGTTGACTGCACATATGAGTTCATAGCTATCTAACAATTAACGCGACTAATTTTTTATAATAACCCGAGCAATCTCTTGCAATCCTATTTAGATTTTTTAATAAAATTATTGCTTTTATAATTTTTTAAATAAGTCGTTTTCGCGTTAAGTTAGATAGAGCGGTAAAACGCAACTAGGAACTTGTATTTTTCAATCCTTTTTGGCGCGCATTTTGAACTCTGCGTACATGTCCTATATTTTTCTTAATTTATATGCGTATTTCTCTATTACGTATCGTGGAGAAGAACCCGACAAAGTTTAAGATAGATAATAAGGAGTTAACAGTTCAACGAGGTTTTATTGAACAAGCACGAGAAGAAGTTAAGGTAATACTAATGGCATACATCATCTTATCACATATATTTCTTATCAGAAATTGGATAAATTAATCTTTCTTGTCAAATTCATCAAACTATTATTTAAGAATAAACAATTGTTTTTCACCATTTGAATAATTATTTTAAATGATTTGTTGTAGATCATGAAGGATAAAATGAATTTAAGTAGGGGTCGGGATCGAGACAGTACAGCGAGGCAGGTTCGTAATTATTACAAATTTTGCAAATTGTTATATTTGTAACCAATAAGTATAAAAACACAAGCAGACGGTTTTTTAATATTTTATTTTTTATACGTATTTTATACATGTAAGCAACTAATCAAATTATCGCGTTGTTCGTTAGCTCGCTAGAACTAACAATTATTAAAGTCATAGATTAGTATTGATACGTAACATCGGTAACATTCGTAACATTAATTTAATAATGTAATACTGGAAATAGATAATAATGTTAGTCGCTTGCTAGTGATCTATTTAAATTTCGCTCTCAAACTAAAGTTGTGTACGTTGCGACATCTATGCGAAGCTGTCAAATCGCCGATAATGCTAATCAGTTCCGAACGTTTAGTCGTAGTGGTCGTAGCAGTGTTGTTAAAAAGTGTTTAACGTATAGTTTTCTTTTTTTATTTATATCACATTTTTCTTTTATAATTTCACAAATAATAGTGCGGTCATTCAAAATATAGTTCAAATATATTTTAATAAGTCCACGGAAAAAAGATGGTTTATTCGGTAAATCAATACTTCTTATCATTAATCGCATATAAAACGAGTTCATGAAGTGTTACTCCTCTCGTCGTAGCGTTACATACGTACATTTTGATAAATTTATCGGATTATTCATGAGTTCTTAGATTACTTTAATAATACCGTGTATAGTAATTATGTACAAGTTATCAATTGTTTATTTAAAATTTTACATATCCATTTAAATATTATGTATAATTTTATTGTTAATATCACAGCCACTTTTGGACAATAGTCCTGCCCGAGTTCCTGTCAACCATGGTACAACTAAATATAGTAAATTGGAAAATGAAATTGATAGTCCTAATAGGCAGTTTTTGGGGGACACATTGCAACAACAAGATGATATGATAAGACAACAAGATGAACAATTAGGTATGATTGGTGAAAGCATTGGAACTCTTAAGACAGTATCTAGACAAATCAATACAGAATTAGATGAACAAGCTGTGTAAGTATAGATCAATGATAATATTTTATCTTTATTGAAATCATTTTATAAATACAAATACATGTAATTATATATTTCTTATATATTTCAGTATGCTAGATGAATTTGGAAATGAATTAGAGATGACGGATTCCAAGCTGGATGCAACAATGAAAAAAATGGCCAAAGTTCTTCATATGAGTAATGGTAACTATAATAATTACATTCCTGCTCCTACTACTGCAACATCTAGTGTTTCTGATCTTGCCTCTAAACCTTCTTCTCTATTATCCTTGTCAAGTACAATAACTAACTGTTTTTTATGTTCCGGAGATTAGAAAAATACTGTCACTACAAGTTGACCATAATTATTCAGTACAATGTATGAAATCAATATATTAGTTATTTAATTATTTGTTTCATACAAATGCACTTCAATCTATTTATATTTATGATTCAGTCGTATAGCATTTGACTTTCATCTGGTACGAAAGCATTAACTAGACTGCATATTTTATACATTTGTAGCATTTGTAGATCTTTAATAAACAGAATAGATGGTTATATTGAAAATAGTTTTTATTGTGTCAATGAAATCAGTAATCAAAGAAATCAATTATTATTGAGCCTCAGTTTTTGTAAACTAGTAATCAAAATTTGTATTTGTATAAAATTGCAGTCTAAAATACTTTATGTCTACTGAAAAATTATGGCCTTTCCCAAAAATCTAATATTGGTCATTCATTTTATTTTTGCAATAACATTGCATAATGGCTTTACTAATGAACAATTTTTTTGTTACACTTTACAAACTAATTAACACTCATACATACATAGCTCTATTGCACTTCAATCTTTTATTTTTGAGTTTTATTGATACATTATAAAACCAAAGAGTAATTTATTGGAGAGTAGAAGTCTCGATAAGTATGAAATGGAATTTCAATAGGAGATCTTAGGTAACAGTTTTATTTAAACATTTAACATGAAAATGAATTTTTATGATACTCACTATACTAGTTTTCTATGCATTTGTTGTGAAGAAATACTTCTGTTTTATTAATTTAGTAATATTAAAATATTATTTGATATACAGATTTTACATACTGGCTTACTAAAATATTATTATTATGAAAATTACATCTGGTGTGTTAAAAAGAAAGTTTAAATGATCTAATTTTCAAGAGAATGTTAGTAGTATAGAAAAAATATGTTATGACCGTAAAATAAAAGTAAAAATTAGTACAAATATTTAGTGGTAGTTATTACCTCATTATTAAAATATTCCTCCACAATATATATATATATATATATATATATATATATATATATATATATATATATTTTGTTGAATTAGAAGATTTCTATTTCTGTTTTTCATTTACATTTCTATACTTCTTTAACATAACATTCATTTAAACAACATATACTACAAAAACAATTACATTTATTTAGGTTTCTAGTGTAATACAAACATTGAATTCTATATTTTTTTTGTAAATGGCCAGAGTCTATGCGAACAGTTTAAAAAGTTTCATATTCATAAATATTTATATTTATTTCATCTGAGTAAATGTCAGAAATGTAGGATCAAAATGGACCAGTCTCTGCAATATTAATTATTAGCTTTAATTATACTTCTTCAAGTATAATGAAATTAGCCATGACACATGTAGTATGATAGGCACTAACAAGTGTAGTATATTGCCAGTCAGTAATAGTGTCAATAAGAACATATTGAATTATTGTATATCAAAAAGTTGTAGATAAACAATGGATTATATTTAAGTACATTATTTACACACGAATTCAAAAAAAATATATATGCCAAATATTGTAAGGCAAGTGTCAAAAACTAGGAAAAATAGCACAAGTGATCTGTGCTTAAGAAAATTTTAATGTACACTTCTAGCAGTATACATATACAAATAGTACAATAGAAGGAAACCATTTTCAAGATGATTTAAAACCTCTGATACTTCTACTTCCAATGTATACAACATGTGATATTACCATATTAACTGATATGTAGATACAGATAGATTAGTACACATAATTGTGTGAAATATTTACATGGTATTGCGAAAGTACCATTCAGTTTATGTGTGCAATGAATGTAAATGAAACTATAACGTTTGAAAAAAGGAAATGTTTAAAAAGAGATACAAGAAAAAACAAAATGTAAAAACACATTTGTACGTATGATAGCTGCTGCTGATCGATTGTTTATCAACGGGAACGATTGTTCACATGGTAAAAAGGTTGTACATGAATGCTACAAGATCTTAGCGACCGCAAACAATTTAAAGCTCCATTATAGGGATATTAGAAATTCAGAATTAGAAATAAAAATGATTAAAGTTTAGATAATGAAACGTTTATTCCATTGTTAGAAGAGTGTTATTAATATAACGTTGTTGTGAATTCATACCAGAACAGAAATTGTTTATTCTAGTATGTAATTAAAACCTGAAAGGAAAAGATATAATTTATTATTTCTCATAAATGACCAATTGTGAAAACAGATACTGATGAATAAAATTTGCGACTTTATTTATACTGTACATGTTACTGTGAAGTACCACAAATTCCTAATCCAAAATGCTATTTAAATAACAGTTATAGTTACAGTAGTACGGATATATATATATATATATATATATATATATATATATATATTTATTTGTTTATTTATTTATTTATTTATACATATACATATAAGATCCTATTATATTAAATTCTGTGCTTGGGAGAATTCATCTCGTGAACAGTGTGGTAGAATTTTAATTAAACAGCAATTATTTTTTAAGTCTTTTATTTTAACTGTATTATTTGTGTTTCATTATGCCGGTTTGTGATAGAAATTCTCTCAATCATGGAATATAATTTCTCCATTTGGAACATATTTGTGAATGCGCGTTTATAGATTTGTTATTTTTTTAAATTTTGGCTTATATCTATTTGTGTGAAAGTGATATTCATATGTCTGCAATTTAACGAATATTAATATATATACATATACATATGTATCTATATATAACTATTATTTTTTAAGCTTTTGTGATTCATGTTATTTTAATATACAAATATATTCATTTGATATACTCAAATTATTTAAAGTGTTGATTCTCTGCACTCTAACGTTTGCCTTTATTTAAAATTTCGAAGGATAAATCATTTTCATTTGCAACTCAGTAATATTCGATGTATAGAAAACATTGTTTGAGTGCAAAGTATCAATGCAGAGGTTTTAGAGTTGTTAAAACATGTTTGTTGAAAGTATGCATGTCAAAAGTAATGTACAATGTTTACTGTTTGAAGAAGGGCCAAATATATAAGAATTGTTTTTTTCCACTACGACATGCAATTTGCTCATTCAAATTTTATCGTCGTTCAACGAACGCCAATAAAATCATGCGATTCTAACAACTTTTTATGAGTGACACATGTGATGTTACTTTCCGTTTGTTTTAGATCGGAGACAATGGGTAGCCATTGGAGTGTTGACAGCTATATTGGTGTTTCTAATTATTTTATTTATAATTAAGTGAATCATTTTATGTCTTAGCACCTCCAAGAATTATTGGTTCTTCTTTATAGCATTTAGATGAATGTGTTAAATTCTGTTTTAATAACACATTACTGATAGCGATATTTTATGATGGATTACAATAAATATTTACAATTATTACATTTCTGCCAGGGTTTTTCATGAATTTCCTTCCAATAAGACATTTAGAAAGTCGTTTAAAGCTGTAAAATACAGTCTTTCATTAAACATATTCAAACAGTTCTAGTTTCTGAAAATTCGTAGGATTTTGTTAACGAAATATTAAATATCTTTTATTTAAAAAATAAACTCTTTGAAATTGATAAAAATTTGGTGAAGTAGTTTTTGCTCTAAAATTAATTTTTCTTTTAATCTTGGAATATTATTTCTAAAGTGTTAGAAAAAGGAAATTGTGAAAGTAGGGTAGATATCCGAATTATCGTGCCTTTAAGCTAATTTTTACTTTGCCGAAACCCTCATTAAATACTAGAAATTTAATTTAATGCACTAAAATTATATTCCGATTTTTTAGACATTTTTAATTTTAAACATATTTTTTGCATGATAATAATTAATAATTTAATCATGTTTTTAATGAAATAAAAAAATGTGTTTCTGGCCATAATTTCGTGCCCTTCCAGCTGTGTCCATGTTTTCGTGCCCTGTACTTCCATGCATTTTACTGTGCATCCAATCCACAGTGGATCCTGTCTCAGCAGTGAATCGTCAGTTAATCAGGGTAAAGAAAATTTCTATATCAAACTTCACTAATGGATCAGTCAAAAACTGTTTCCAAGATTTATTTTCCATATTTATCGTCGATTCGAAATTACCACGTGAAACAGTGAAATAGACCTACAGGGGATACCATTGATAAAAAAAATGCATTAACAATAGTATCTCATGGGTGACGTGAAAATCTATTAAGACGAGCGTTGCCCTAATACGCGACAATTGGTTATTACGGTACGCGCCTGAAGTACTGTGAACCGATGGAAGCAACGCGGGGAGCGGGACGTTGCGGCGGTAGCAGTAGGAGCAGAATGTTGTATTCCAAATCGTTCCGAGCTCTGATCTAAAATATTGGTGAAATTTAAATTCTATATTAAATGTATGACATTTTCATGGACTTCCATTACAGAGATAAGGTAATGCAGTTTTGTAAATTTTTACTATCTTAACTGTACATATGCAATACAGTTTATTATGTTTTTATATGTGCATAAGTTCAAAATTTATTAATATTATAATAGTATCAGTTTCGCTGTTTAACCCCTTGCACTATTTTCACGAGTCTGACTCGTGATGAAAATTTTAAGCCAAACATGAATATCACGAGTCTGACTCGTGGTCTTGATTTCGGGCCAAGTATGAACATCTCGAATGGGATTGTGTGTCCCCATGTAGAGATCGTGCTACCTAGAACGTAGTGCTGTTTCTTATAGTACAGATAACATCTCCAAGTTAAATAAACATTGCGTGAAGTAAATACGGGCACGACTAGCTTGTGCTCGGTCGTAAGATAGGTCTCAAGTTTCGACACACGCGCTCCACCGTTCGTCCTTCACCGCGACAATTGAGGAAGCCGCGTTTAGCCTGAATTTTTCCGAGGTTTCGCGTAGTGCAAGGGGTTAATGGCATCATTCGAAGGAGAAAAGTTTAGCGCAGTGTGTGAATGTCACACTTCATGAGAATTATGCAGATATTTGGTAATATAAGTCTTAGAATGTAAGGTAAAATTTGATGGTGTCGAAGTCATGGTTTCCAAGCAGTTTTATGCCATTGGATGAACTTCTTGGATGATAGTCTGATATTCACGCACTGAACTAAACCTTCCTCTTTCGAATTATACTAATAAATATCGAAAAAGATCCTGATATATGATAGTTAAGTTTGAGCTCATAAAGGCGTACATTTTTTATATAAAAATTCGTGATATCGATGACGTAGTGCAAAAAATTTGACAAGTTTAGTTATACTGGTGCTTATAAGGTGGCGCCTAAGTAGAACCGTTAACGTAGAATCGGAGGCATATGCAAGCATATGGGTAATGGTTATGTCGAATGCGTATTCGCTCATCGACAATATGCGCCTATGTGTAATTTTCCTATATGAATACACAAGTACAGTATGTAGTGGGACCTATCCTGCACGTCTTTCTTACTCTCGAAACTGGCGTGACATTCCCATCATTGTACTGCGCATTTAATCTGCAGTGGATCAAGCTGCGGCCTGAAGGTATGCAGGAGTTTGTTGTTTTCGACGCATAGGAACGATAAGCAGTTGCTAAATTTGTAAATTCAGTTTTACAATGTAATATAAAACTGAACAGTCATATTATCACACCTTCCTCTGCAATTATCGTTATCCTCGTTTTTAAAGTCCGCAAACATGAATCGAAAGTGTCATTTCATGTAAAATCGGACAGTTTTTGGGGTACTTAATATGCTGTAGTCTTTAGAGATGTATAAATATATCTTGAACAATTTTTCAAAATCTTCTAACTTGTTAATAGCATTTGGCATGAACAATGCTTTACAGCGAACGGAACAGAGAAATTTAGTGACATTTTTAAATAACTTTTACATCATAAGAGATATTGGAATTAAATTTTCACTAAAAATATTGAAAAAAGAATAATTTTTAACAATTATTTTTATCCTAATTTATAGTAAGTATAAATTGTTAATAGTAAATTATAATAATTATAATATCCTAATAATAATTTACAATAATTATTACTCTTAACCAAATTTTTTATAATAAATATTGTTTCGCTGCGGTTACAAAATACTTTTACGAAAATAATCACTGAAATTCAAGAAAAATATATGTATGATATTTGACTGCCAAAATGTCCATTTTCATATTCGTCTCAACTACAATTTTTCCATTTTCGATGTTGACTGTTTTTTTCATTTTGATTGCTAAAATATAAAATGTACTATAATTACTGAGTGCAGCAGCTAATGTATAAAGAAATTGGAGATTTTTATGACACGTGCAGCGGCAAGTTTAGGGACAAACACACTTGCAGGCAAGGCACAGTCGGTGCACATTGTTGATGTGTTAAGTGTATATCTATATACATATAATTGTATCGACCCTGTCCGATACCGATCGATACCATATACAGCAGTGTCTCTCTGAATGTCGTGGAGTCGCAATTGAAAGCGGATTTCAAGCGTCGACAAGTCACGATTCTCCGAACGTTACAGCTCGCCTTTATAGTTGCCGACATCTCGTGTATGAAAGAGAGATAGAGAGAGTGAGAGAGAGAGAGAGAGAGAGAGAGAGAGAGAGAAGGGGGAGTGAAAAAGAGGGGAGGAGAGTAAAAGAGAACGAAACTACCTGAAAAGGCAGCGGCCAGCATGCCGATGTGCATTACTACGAATACGCTGTAAGCCGCACACCACCACACAAAACCGATTCTTAAATATATATGAAATATTGAAAGAACGCCGAAGAAGGTATGTGTGCGTGCGAAAGAAAACATCAGTGAAGTTATGCTATTCGGGCCTACGTTCCACTGACATTCGGAGGGGAAGTGCTTCGATTCGACGGATATTCACTGGAACGAGTCTACGCGTTTGATAAGGAGTGTGAAGGAACGGTTTACTCATCGAGGAAGAACGACACTGTTTAGATACGCGCTCTTCGAAACTCAGTGCCCATAGTGCAACGGTTGAATTCCAGATGTGGCGACGAAGGAGAAGGGCCTGAACCGAAGCCACGACTTTCTGTAAGGACAAAAGCCTATAGCAAACAGGTAAAGACTCGCGCTTGGCCATCGTTGGTTGGTGCACACTTCAGCCACCAAATCAGTTTAAAAGACGACTCAAAAGAAATCTACGGACTCGACTATCAACGGTATTCTCGCTCACACCAGAAGTGATCATTTTGTGTTATTGTAGTTTGTTACCAGTGTTATTAGTTTTTAGTGTCAAGTGTTATTATTAGTGATATTAATAATTAGTGACATATATTAATTGTGGCAATTAATATCGTTATTAATAATCGTTCTTTTTAATCGTTTTATCTTCAAATATATACACACATCTTTAATATTTATATTATGGCATCAAGAAAAAAATATACGCTATTAAACATGCAGCAACGCTTGAATGTCTTGAAAGATATTCGAGAAACAAGATTAAGACCTGCACAAATTGGAATGAAATATGGCGTTAACATTAGAACAATCCATCGTATTATAAAAGATACTAAAAACATCAAAGCGTTTGCAGAAAAAGGTAAACACCAACTTAAACGACACAGAATGGTAAAGCCACAGTATAACGAAATAGATGAAGAATTATTGGCATGGTTCGAACAAAGGAAAGCATTCGGTGACCGTATAACCGATGCTCTCATGTTAGAAAAGGCGACAAAATTAAAAGAAAATTTACCGTCATGTTCGGAATTTAAAGTGAGTCGTGGCTGGTTATCAAAATTTAAAAAACGTAATGGCATACGCTTATTAAGAATGTATGCGGACAAAGAGGATCAAGAAGGAACGGATGCTTTTCTAATTAATTATAAAAAAATAATGGAAGAAGAAAATGTAAATTTAGAAAATGTTTACAATTTGGACGAAAGTGGACTTGTGTGGAAGGCTCTTCCGACAAAAACAACGCCTGGAGAAGAAGAAAAAAATTTTATTAGACATAAGGCAAAAAAAGATAGAATTACGATTGGCTTATGTGCAAATGCGTTAGGCACGCACAAAATTATGCCTCTCGTAATTTATAAATATAAAAACCCAAGAGCTTTGAAACACGAAGTTTCGTTACCCGTAATTTTTAAATCACAGGCAAAAGCATGGATGGACAAAACATTATTTTTAGATTGGTTTGAAAATCATTTTAAACCATCCGTGATACAATATCAGGAAGAAAAACAAATACCAGGAACCGTAATCCTATTGGTAGATAATACCGAAGCCCATAATATTCCATTGCAAGAAACGAATTTTAAAATTATCTATTTACCGAGAAGATTTTGTAGTTCTCAACCGATGGATCAAGAGAGAATCATAGAGAAAACAAAAATGCTTTTCCGTCAGCAACTCTTGAAACGTGCCTTAACGTACGATGGAGGAATAAATGAATTTTATGCCGACTACACAATAAAAAACTGCATTGACATTTTATCCGAATCATGGTCGGAAATTACACAAAGAGATATTAAAAATGCAACGAATAAAATTATTAATCCTGCTAGACGTTCAATTCAGCCGCGAACAAGAGAGGCTGAACCTGATTGGCAAGGCATGATAAGTGAGATCACAGGAGAAAAATGCACTCCTGCACACGTTACACAATTTCTATTAAACTGTGAGGAAGCAGAAAGAATAAACGAAGAAATAGAAATAAAAGAAGAAACGCAAGAACTTCAAGAAGAACCGCAAGAAATATTTTATCAAGGTAGCAATAACGAAATTGGAAACAATGAATTACGCGTATTATTTGAGAGATTGGCATTTTATAGTACAAAAGCACCAGATTTTATACAATGTATGGTGCAAGGATTGGAAATATTTTTCTTAGGCAAGGAGCATTAGATAAGTAAGTAGGAATTCATACAATGGTAAATATTTGTAGCTAATTTGAAAATGAATTATTTATGAATTAATTTTTTTTATACTATTTGTTATTAGGAAATCGAGGAAAATCCGCACCGTAAGCCACAGTGCTAAACAATTCCAAGGATGGTACGCAATTTAATGTAAAATATAATTTTACACTTATCTAATTAATATAAGCATAATTATTCATAATCTTAATGTAGCTTTTTGGTGTATAGTTATTACTAATATATATAACAATATATTTTTCTTATATAGTAATCGAAATTATATCGTGCTTGTTTTTATTTTAATCAGAAATATTTGTCATCATATCATGTTTCGTCTCATTTTAATCAGAAAATTATCAGCAATATATTAACAAAAATTCAATTTTAAAACGTTAACATTAAAAAAATTGTGTTATTATATTATGAGTTGTCTTCCAGGAATTCGAGTCAAAGAAGCCGTAGCACGGGCTGCAGCACATGTGTTCACCAACTCCGTCGAACCTCAGCATCGGCGTAGCGAGAAAATCGATAAATTACAGGGCCGTAGCAATAGCACCGCGTCAGTCACGGTAGAGCAACATTGTGACATTCAACAAGACATTACTATATCATTTTGCCGTTTATATATATATTTATTATTTCATAATTTCACAATTTACATTGTTGTACTTGTGCATCTGAAGCTATTAATCGATTGTACTGACATTATTAAAAATACATTGCTACCCATAGGAAGGTCATCGGAAGAAGCCCAGGAAACATTGAATGAGAACGTCAAATATTATAGACGGTTAATACCAGGAAATGTTCCAGAGAAGAATTTATCGAAGATCTCTTACACATTTTTTTGTATCCCTCGATTCACTAATATGCTCATACGATTGAAGAAAAAAAGATAAAATATCTGATTCATTTATGTCAGAAGTGTTACGGATGCTAAATAAAAGCCTCACATATATTTATTGGCGATAGTAAACTAGATTAATTTATTCTCGCCTCTCATACAGGCCTGTGACGGTGTATGTGTTAGTATGGTTAGTCGGCTGAATCGGGGTCAGATGAGATTGAGCATTACTGCTGTAATCTACGAATTCGGGACAAGTTACCAAAAGTTCATCACTCCACCATTGGTGGCGCTAGGATATAATATCATAAAATCTAACAATATTGCATGGACGAAATACAGTAACGAGTTCTACACCTGTACATCTCCAGGCCACAGCTTGATCCCTTAGCGAGGCTCGATGTAGAAATTTTCTTTGCTCCGATTGGCTGACGATTTATTGCTAAGACAGGACTTACTATGGATTGAATATGTAGTAAAATGGAGGGGATGTGCGCACTAGCTTAAGGAGTATGGCCTAACCATAGACCATATAATGTATTGTTCTTACCAGTTCTTTATTTCAAGCATTCGATTTCAGATATCGCGAGCAGTTAAAATGCTTAATAAATTCGCGGCAAGGATTCAAACGCCTTAAACTACTGAAATATTGAACTCCCGAACGCGGTTGATAATTGGATAAAAATAAAAATAATTCTGTGCATGGAGCCGCAAGGGATAAAGATAGTTATTTGAAAAGAAATTGTAACTCCTGTTTCGGATAACTCATAAATGTATTTCTAAATCCTTTCCGAAGAATTGCAAGACAAAAGAATTGCTATGACAAAAATCGGAGTCAGAGTACTCTTCCTCGGCTGCTTCCATGTAACCTCCGGTCTCAGGATAAGCCGGTTGGTGAGGAGTCGTGAAGTCCAATCCGAAGTCACGTTGCATCTTTGCGAGGGAAGATGCGTGGGTGCCTCCATGTGTGTCCACCCTTGATGCGTCAGGGAAGGCGTCGTGGGATTATTTAGCTATTCCCTTAGCTAAATAAGTATGGGACACCTTTGGGATACTTTTGGGATAATTTTGGGATCCTTTACGATACTTTTACGATACTGTTACGATACTGTTACGATACTTTTACAATACTTTTACAATACTTTACTTTTACGTTACTTCTGCGATACTTTTACGATACTTGTGTCGCGGAAAGAGTGAGGCTGCAAATATGGTCAAGTAAGACAAGCTAAGTTTCCTATCTATGTGCACAACCCCACATAAAATCTGATGTATCGTTCTGTTTCTCCTCATCGTATCTCGTTCTCTTTCTACAGAATTTGCGCAAAGTTGGATGTGCGGTAAAATTGTGGGGATGTGCGTGCCAACTTAGGGAGCACGAAGAGTGTGCAGGAGTAGAACCATTGCTGTATATGGTCTATGGTTTTACAGTGATGGATCCTATTTATGTATTTCTCCAGACCGCAGCTTGATCCGTTAGCGAGGTTCGATAAATAAATTTTCTTTGCTCTGATTGGCTGACGACTCACTGTTCAGACAGGATCCATTGCGGATTGGATGCGCAGTAAAATAATGGAGATGTGCGTGTCAGCTTAGAAAGTAAAAAATACGTGCAGGAGTAGGTTATCGTTACTATTGGTTTTGTTTTATCGTACATTCGAATAAAAGTATACGTATATATAGTTTGATATAAATATATATTTTATTGTTTTGGAAGAAATAAAAACAATATCCAATATGCCTACTTATGAAATGCCAGTATTGTTACGTATTATGCAAAAGGTATCACATTAAATTGTCAGTTTGCATGATTGTGCTGTATATTCAAGTTATAATTTGTTATATTACATTTTATGTTTATTTACTCAAAATTAGTACAATTCTTATTCCGAGTAAATGAAAGTGGTTATATCCTACAATGAAATGAGATACGTTAATTATATCATTATTTTGTTTATAGCCCGAATCTGTAGCGGCCTTAAAGAGAATTGCAAATGCAATATTTGAAACAGGTGGCTTTATTAGACAAATTGAATACTGGGGAGACAAACAACTTCCATGTAAAACAAGTATCCATGGCAAAGTTCACAGAGAAGCTGGGTAAGCTTATGTTTGTGTTTGTAGGGTATTGACAAATTATGTGCCAGGTGAGTTTTGTATGTTTTAACCATAGCATGGATGTATTCATGAAGAAAAGTGCAATGGCCAAATATTCTATGATATTTTTTGAGTGAATTATATTACCATACCTGAATGTCACTGTTCTTTTTATACCATTAATTAAATTGAAATACTTATACAAGGAGTACTAAAACATGTGATCTTAAATTCGCTGGTGATTATAGCGTGTTAGATAAGAAAACATTCAAAAGTGTTTGGCTTATCTCGTTTTATTTCCAAATTATTGTTGAGTTTCTGTCTACTACTAAGAAAGTTACTCGTTTAACTGGTTTATCTATCTATTAACTGTATTTTTAGTTAATAAGTAATCTTTTATAGTGTTTCTACATCAGTTTAATACATTCATTTGAAATATTTATATATGTACAAAGTATCTAATACATTTTTGTAATAGTTTCCATATAATAATATTAGTAATGGGCAGATGTTAATAATGACAATATGTAGTGTTTACTAAGACATTTGTTTGATAATGTTGTTTTGGTAAGACATTTGTATGCAAATTGTTCTTCTACAAAACATTTGTAAAGTTGATAGATATTCTAAAAAATTCATAAATGTGCTTAGAAAACTGGTTAGTGATTTTGAACAGGTCAGAAGTTCAGTAATGAGATTTTAGAGGCTTATATTTGAGTCAAATTATTGTTGTAAAAGTAAATGAATGACTGATGTAATATGAAAACAGTTGCAAAAACAGAGTAACATATTTTCATTTAAGACTGCATTTTCAAGAAAAAGTATGTTTAATAGTCTGACTGGTTTATATGGTTGCAGTATGACGAGAAGCTGAATGAAGGTATGTGATGATCAAGCGTGCCACTTGATTTTTATTCAATAGTATTATTTTTTCAACCTATTTTGTCTCGAAAACAGGGTTTTAAATGAAAATATGTTATCCTCTTTTTTTCAACTTATTTTTGCATGTAGAATCATCTCCTGGCCGGTTGTGTCATGACTTTTTACCCACTCTGTGTACAAAAAGTTTGTTGATTATTAGGTTGGCTTAATAATTGTAGCTAATTTTGTAGTTGTTTATAGTAGTCATAATGTGAATGTTACTTACATTCCTAAGTAGACTTCTATAAAAAGTCGAAATTATAATTTATTGCATATTGTTTATAGACATTTCTTTTTCCGTTTTGATGCTCCACCTGTTTCACTGGAAGAGTTAACTGATGAATATAACAGAGACATAGATATAGTTAGAACAAAAATATATAAACCTAATCTATCCACACCACCAAACTATGTGTGTACACTGGAAGAAGAGCTATTACCTCCAGCTTACAGGTAATTATTTAATTGCAATATAGTTACAGATAAATATAGTTACAGATAATGAATATGAATTGACTATTTCATGATTTTTTTCAGACCGAGCATACAGAAGTTATTAGAAAGTGGGAAAAAAACCAAAAGACGTACCTTTAAATACAATTCTGGTCTTGATTACTACCCTTTCTTAAAATAAATAATTTGTTCATTGTTATATAGTGGATGGTATAGGACTTTGTATATATTGCTTAGAAATAAAGCATTTATAAGTAATTTAAAGAAGAAATGAAAACTTATACTATATACCTCTTTGTGGGTTGGTTTATTAACTCATCATTAATACATTATGAAAAATTATTTTTATAATCATCAAAAAATATTTGTACAAAATACTTAATATAATTATATATCATTTATCATTATACAATAATTATAATAGTTTCCATCTCACATGCAACAGGAATTTTTAAAGTATAATTTGGTTACACTGTAACTCGTAAGGGATTTTACAGCAACAGTAACAGAGCAGTTAGCTGCACCAACGTCTCTGTTTTATAATCTATATGGAATATTTAACAAATATGGAGCCACTGTGTCCAATCTTTAATAGTGGCAAAATGTAACTTTATTCTCACATTTGCAAAGAAATTCATTCTTTCTTGTATAATAAATCACATTTTTATCTTTTTCACAACTCATCAACAGTATACACATTACTGTTCGAGATATATATATTTTAATTTTAGAGTGTGAGCATAGTTCGGTAACATTAAAATCGCTCATTTCACCAAAACATTAGATAAAATCTTATAACGTATCCTTGGGTACGTATTGTATTATACTGCCTCCTACTGTAAATGCATACAAAGTCATCTGGTACATCGTTTACGCACAACCACATTTTTGTGCATTTTGTAGAGTAATTTGGACCACAACAAGAACGATTGTTGTACGACAAACATTGCCTATAAGTCTAGCACATCATGAAAATAAAATAGAGAGGCGAGTGAATTTGTGGGATATTTTGAACGATACAACGAATGTTTTTACATGTGTCTAGTGTTTCCAAAGTTGATGCCACTCTGATTAGCACCTTTGTTACTACCATACTGTAAACTGATGACACCTTGACCAGCTCTTAATTGTTCCTCAGTAAAGTTGCGAACATTTTTGTCTGCTTCTTTTGGTCCGATACTTGGTTTACCAAAGTTACCAGCCTGTAAACAAAATTTTAAATTATAAATTAAAATACACAAGTAAAATAGTATTTTTTATTAGATTACTACACCTAAAACATAACATTTCTAATGGCAATTGATGCTCTATAAAAATCGCTAACGTATCTTTATTATTAAAACCATTTGATCAATACATTTTACTTTTCCGCCATTATTTGTTTGGTTCTTCTATTGGTATAATTAGTATTAATTCTGTTAAGCGAGGGACAGGAGAGATCCAATGGTACTATATGGTCCAAAAATTTCTTACTCTCTAGTAAACATGTTGGATATTTTCTATTATGCACATAGATGAGAATGTCTAATAATTGTAGTTAATTGTAGACAGAATTTAAAACTAATAACTTATATATAACTAATTTAAAATTTATTAGTTTACAATATGTCTAAGATTGACTTAATTAGACATGACCTTTAATTATGCTCAAAGCTGTTATCAATTATCTATTCAAAATTGAAGAAAGTCCGAAATTTTCAAATGATTGGTGTGAAATGCTCCAAACGAATAACGTAGTAATTCATGGTTACTAAAAATATGTTTGCTTGTTTGTTTATTTCTTCACTTTCGTTAACCACTGAAACTGGCATTTTATGTACCTCGGCTGAGTAATATCAAAATTAAGGAGATCTTACCTTTCTACCAAGAGACTGTAAACAAATTACAACGGAGTTGAGATTTTGTCTCTCCCAGAGATCAACAGTCTGGAAGGTCTCTTGAGCCGGGACTCCCAATCCTCTTACAGCTTCAAGGAATGCATTTATGTTTTCCATACACTTGAATGCGAGACTGGTTTTATTAATTTTTTTCACCGAGCCTTCCTTGATATCGTTTACCAATCTGAAAGATGAGAACGAATGTTACTATTATAGAATGCGTGTTGTTGACTTGATCAACGTTGTTCTCATGAGGTGTAAGTACTGGCAAAGAAGGATTCCGTCCTTCAGGGTTTCGTAGAAGTTATCCATGTCCCCGTTAGTATTTATATTTTCACCGGTGATCGTCTTGATCCATTCCAGACATTCCTGCGCCAGTTCCTCGCTGTATTTGCTGTTTATCTGCAACAGAAAACATTTAGGAACCTTAATCATCATATTCATTAACAAACAATAATCGCTGGAAATCACGTTGTCACATTTTGAAATATTGAAAAATAAAGATAAATCACCTATATTTATTGGAAGTATTTAATGTTACAGGAATTGTTTCCATTTGTAGCTCTAATAGGGCCTGAAACGCTTCATAAAGTGTACCTAAATCATTGATCTCTCGCGTGACCGATTATTCATTTCGCATTTTATTTGTCGATGGATTTACGAGATTTCCATTAATCTTTTAAACTCAATGGGGCACGAGCCTCTATCACTGCTTGTTATTAATTATACGACGTGCCAGTGATCCAAGTAACACATCCTGTAGGGTCTGTGAAACGAGTGTTGCCGTAGAGTCACTGACCCAATGTGTTTGAACACATCGTCCGTTGTTTCTTCGACACGGCCCACAAATTCTTCTCGTAAACGCGAGCATCGTTCCGGAGAAAGTTTTTCTGTGCCGTTTAAAGAACTCGTTTCCACCTACACTAGGAAGATTTCAAAAGTGAGACGGGTTTTCTCATCCTTTCCTTCTTTCCTCTCCTCGTATTTCATGTCATAGTAAAGTTTAGTGTTTATTCATAATCTTGTCTTCATTTTATATATTACACACATTTTATATATGAAATTCACCTGAATTTGCAGGTGAAGAACACAATAAAATGGAAGTCATTGTAAAATTTAATAAAATCCTTCATAGGGAAAGCATATTTATTTGATTTTTGTCTTCGTAAGTAACACATAAAAATATGAATTCGCAGAAATATTTGGTGATTCATTTTAATTATAATTTTGAATATTAGAGCATAAAACGCAACACTTATAAACATTTGTTTCACTGATTCAAATTCTACCTTCCTGACTAAGAGGTCTTTGCGGTAGCCCAGTCGTTTAAACGTTAAATGTTGACAAAGATCGTATCTGGAAGACCGGTAGAGAACGCGCAATGGGCACGCAGTTATTCACGTATAAGGCTGCCTAAAAAGGAAAGGTTTGTAAGCTTGGACCGTCGTATTCATCCTGATGCAGCAAGCATATTCCGTTAGCCATACGGTGCCTCGATCGTGATGTATTCCGCGGCGTAAAACGTCCAGCGTTCCGATCGTGAAATTAGAATAACTGACTATGTTTTCTAGCGGTTTCATAAAAGCATCTTCGGTTAGAAATCAGATGACTCCGAGTTACGTTACTTTTATTCTTAATGGCATAGTTATACCTACTAATCGTTCAAATTAAACTAAACTTTTTGAAGCATGAGTATACTCGACTGAAAACAATATTTTGATGAAAACAACATTTATGAGGAAAGAAAATTGAAGAATGTAGTATTCCTCTTTTTCTATAGCATAATGAAATTTTAGGAATCTAATTATGAGTCTGGAGAACGCAATTTTCAAGTTATAAATAAAACTCAGGTAGCAGAACTGTTATTTTAATTAAATTTTAATATCTCAACATTATTATTCGCTTCATTTGTAATTTTTTACGAGTTTCATTGTTCTCACAATTAATGTGCGTACCGTAGAACCAAGAATGAACAACCTTGAAGATCTGCGCAACACGTTGCAGTTTTTTAACAAATACCTTTTTATATTCGGCGATAAGGCTTGAATTTTTCGACCGGCATTTATTATCTCTGTGATACGAACATATTATGTGTAAAGCGAATGCAAGCTCTATATATAGATATTAAGTAAGCATACGATAATTTCATTAACGACAAAAAAGAGCGATCGCATGCCAATGCGTAGACGTGGAAAATGTTTTAAAATCGTGCTGATAAAGCAGAACAGATAAATACCAGTTTAGAAGTGCTGCTCCGAGGATCGTCATTCAACCTTCTATGACTTAATTATTTCACGTTAGCGACTAACAAAGTCGACAAGTTGTTTCAAGTGCACCTTAGAGATAACTACCTGTTTCTGTAAATTACGAGTTTAATAAAATTTGAAATTTTTCTAAAATTAAGCAACGTTTTGCAGTGGAAACAAGTACAAATATTGTGTTATACACTGAAAATTCTGTTCAGATATTTTTAATTATCTGTAAGCAATGCTTTCAAGCATTTACGGTGTTTATTTAAAATAATACTCTCGTCTAAGTTTATCAATATAGGCACGAGGTATATCGATCATTATACGTCTAGATGGGAGAACATAAGATAGAATTCCTTTCCGTAGACAATGATTATCTTGATATTAAATTCCAAGAAGATCGTGCCTTGATTTCACAGAGAGTGGGAAAAGAACACGAGAAGTTTCGGGGCAGGGTGCGACGTCTACCTATTGTAGATACCAATGCATACCTTTCTTCTCGAATGAGCTTCGAAAGTTCGAAAGGTGTGGCGGGTCCCATTGTGTTTAAATTATGCTAGGTTACACGAAACCCTCGCCCGTATGCTTTTTTTCTCATTCCTCTTGGCGGACGTTCGTGAAGACTGTTATCGTTTATCATTCTAACGCATATATGTATATCCACGCGTGCGTCTATTTCAAACAAACACAGACTGCAAGCTCCTAGGATATCCCAAGCAGATAACGCATTTTACGAAGTTTTTAGTAACTTGAAAGAATGCGAAGAAGTAATCGTCTTCGCGAACTAATTAGATTTGCAATTATACTATTTGTAAAACGTTTTAAAACACTCTGATTGTCGAGCTAGCGATCTGAAAAATTACATAAAATTAACCACGGGTGATGCGGAAGTCAAAGTGTTAAGTTTTAATAAAACTACTGCCATAATTATACGAAACTACTAATTTTTTTAAAAATCAATCCTCATGTTCTTGCACTTCCTCAGATTTTAGATCCTGCGATAGCAATCGACAGTTAACAATGTTAACTTATTAAAGAGAATCAGAACTTCATTCCGATCCTTTTTGTTGCGTAACATGGAACAAGTGAATAATTGATTCTACAGGAAAATCTTGCTCGGACAGCGGTGTAGATTGTCGCAGATTGTTGCACACAGATGAGATTCGAGTGCGTCAGAAAAGTTGCTGGGGCAAGTGTTCGCAATTAAAGGATCGCTTTGCGCTCTAGCACTTGCGACGATGACGCTATTAATGGGCACGTTCTCTCGTTCACGGTCATGTAAACTGGGTCAGAGGCCTGGCATCGACGAACCACGAGGCGAATTGAAGGAATTGCCACTTCGCCGGCCAATGAAAGCGTTACCTTCATCACAATGTGTCGAATTACATCGATTTATTGGCCGAACAATTAAAAGTCGGCCAATCAATTTTTCCGTTTGGATGAGCGGTGATTCAATGGAATCAACATTATTAACTTGCTTTATTTTACCATATTTTCAAAGAACCGATAAAGGAAGTCCGTAATTAAATAAATTAAATAAAAGCTTTTCAGAGGAAGCTTGGGCCTGATATTATCGATTAATCAATAACAGATACGTGAGCTTGATTAGGGATTTCTTGTCTACGATATTGTTATCTACCAGCAGTTAATCGATACTTGAGCAATGTCCAAGTGATAATGGAACATTTCCGTCTCCTGCATTCTGTGAACAGCAATTGAGAATTTGATAATAAATCGTTCAACAGCTGTGGCAATTTTAGTTGCATACTAAAGAATTTTTGCTAGTGATATTCTCGAATTTTACTACTCCACTTCAAAATAAATCGTTTTTTTTTTTATAAACCACTATCAATACGATCCGAGCAGCTACTATAATTTTAAGATTAACGTAATATTTTGAGATAATTTTTTCTGTCTCGAATTTTATTTTTCAGTGTTTAATTATTAATTATGTATTATTAATATTATACTACTACACCGTTTCCTTTATTGTCAACTACGTACTTTGTTCTTGTACGCTTCTTACAAAAAATACTATACCATAACCACAAAAGTTTGACAACAATCTAAAAATAAAACTAAACACAAATAATTGCGTAATCAGCAATTGTATTTGGCTGTACTCTCATTAAGGGAAATCGAAATTCTACCGTGTGTGTCTCAAGTTTCTGTTTCATGAAGTGAAATGGAAAAAGTGAGCATACATGGATTACATGGATTACATGAATCTACCTTGATCGCGGATGCAAGGAGAACCACGTTCAACAAGAATGTCTCCCTCGACCGACCAGTTTCCATTTCGGTGCAGAACCTCGCCCCGGTGACAGAAGATTTGCCCCCGAAACGATCTTGGCTTTAACGATGCTCCGTAAAAGGTGAATCGCCTTTAAGGAAGATCACACAGATTGCGGATCCATTTGATATCAACTTAATCAACGTCCTACTTTCTCACAATCGTATACGTCAAACGTGCTGTTCGAGTTGTTTTTCATAACGCTGAGTGTGAAAACTCGTTTATACTCCTAACCAATTTATGACTACTAATTACGAGCCCCGAATCGCGATAGATTAAATTATTCCGCGCTATCTTATAATTTGGGCGACCAACGGAAACAACATTTAATCATTTTTACGATAAAAGAAAATAACAAAATTTCATCAACGACATGTCATTTAATATCACTAATTTCACGAAAATTTGAATAATTATTACTCAAGTGTAATATTAAAATTTATAAAGATAGAATTTATTATAACACGAATTTCTATTTAGTTTATTTCTATTTTCACGCATCAAGAAATTTTTTAACGTTTCTGCACGCGTATTGGTCTATATTCAGGCGACCTTTTTTATGCAATGGTAGTAATCGAAGTTAGTAAACATAGATTACGATGACCTTAGTTAGTAAACATAATTGTGGAAGCAGATCGATTACCATTCATCTCTTCATATGCTCTTCTGAACGGATGACGTTGTTATGTTCTATTATTAGTACAATTTGAAAATCTATCAAACTTGTAATTATTAGATTGCTATTCTGACTTTTGTTGACACACGAACCGTATTTTTTGACAAAAATGTGACTGGATATGCTCAAGATCATGTATCGATCTTCTTAAAAATATTTTTCAAGGTACATTTATACTCTGGGTCCGAATGAACCCGAGCCTCGTCGTCCGATTGTAAGATATCATAATTTATAAAAATCGATATTTACATAAAGATTGATCGGCTAGTAACCAATTTTTGCGCTTGTGAACACCTGTTTGCAAAAGACGAATTCGTTGACCCACTTTGTCAGGCCTTACGATATTTCAGCATGGGTTATCCACTTATACGCAAGACGTTTACAATTGTGAGCTACCACGAAGGTTGTTGGTTGCTGTCGGCCATATAAGGGCCTCTAAACGAGATGAAGCCTGAACAGGTAAGGCATTAGTGCCTCGCGCTGGCACGTAGAACTTCACAAATTGAGTGAAGTCACTTACATGTCACGATTATGCAATCGTGACGAACACTTAGCGAAATCTGTCTTATCGGATTTCTTATAGTAATATAATCAACAAAATATGAGAACATATTTATCTTTATCAAATTAATTTTATAACCATTATAGGAAAAGATGAAAAGTCAATTGAGGAAAAATTTGAATATAAAAAAGTAATTATCATTTAAATTTTAAAAGGTATCTTTTCATCCCATTGATAAATTAATAGGGTCAACAGACATTCTTTGGGGATTTAACCTTGGAACGACCACTTTCTATTTTTCGGCATAAGCAACACTGTGGCGTTGCGGGCGACCCAAACTAAACTATTATTTATTATTTCCAAAATATATATATTTATATTTGTATTTATATATATTTCCTCAATTGACTCAATTGACTAACTTGAATGTTCTAGTATTTATTTACATATTTACAGACGAACTAAAAATTTTGTGGGATCGCTGGAAACCTCATGAGGTTGCTCTAAGGATAAATGGTGCTTATAAATGTAATGGTGCTTTCACGTTATCGACCAAATGATTAGTAAACAAATTGTTTGGTACATTACAAAAGAATTTCACGCATAATTTGCTTACCACATAATAGAATAACCGAGGTTTTATGTTTGGAAAGTGTTCATAATTATATTACGAAATAGTTTTTGTTTAGGTGGAGCCATGATTGTGGAAATCTACTGCTCTGTAAGGAATGAATATTTATTCCTTAATACAGGCAATTTAAAACTTGATAGTATCTCGAGAAAGATAATACAGATTAGATGTCTTAAACTATGCGTATCCAAACGTGAATTTGTACACAAGTCATTAGTTGACATGCAAGGTCAGGAAATAGAGGCGAAGGACACTAGGCATGGAATAATTCTGTTAAGCAAATCAAGCCGCTCGTGGAATTTTGTTCCTCCATTTTGCTCGATTTCTCTATGAAAATATGGTTTCTTTTACCTTATTTATTAATAAAAGCCCAGCAACAATCACTCAGACATTGAAGTAGACAAAAGAAACCAGTATTTGACGAAGCGAATTTTTTATCTCTGTATTATTATTTTCCTTATTAGAAGAAGAAACTAAATTAAATAATACAACTGCTATTTTGTAACATATCGATATTTTGAGAAAATTCAACAATGATTCAAGAAGTCACGCGTGTGTTAAATTTTTAATAAACGATAATTCTATATCTCGACAATATTTTGTAATTTTCCCTTCTATTTAATAGTTCGAGGGCATGTAACCTGTTAAAATAGCTGAATTTTTAATTAATTGAATGATTTTTTAAAGTTATGATTTCTTCAAACTGTCGTCAATTATTTGTTGCATTGGGCATAATCAAATCGATTGCAAAGGTACTTAGAAAATTCGTAGGTTAATTATGAATAACTATCAAAATATCAATCCGAAGTCACGATGAAGACCATAATGTTTCTTGAAAACTTAAAGTGTCGCCTGCCAAAGGAATCATCGGTACATGACTAATTGCAGACTTCCACATGGACAAGGAAGTCGCGTTTCTCTTGGAATGCATGCTTACTCTACCGGAACAATAGAATACTCTTATCCGGTTAAGTGAGTCGTTTAAAAACATTTCAGTTGACTTCGTCCGATTTCTTCATTATTTTCTTTTCGAAAGTTTTGCATTGACTCAAGCGGAATTCTAATCAGTACAGTTAGTCGACTGGCTGCATAAAAATGCCTATTACGTCGATTCCGTCAAGCAGTGTGATATTCGAGAAAGTTCGGGGAACGATCTTAAAACCTGGAATAACCGCTGATAACATTTTTAGGAAAACGCTGATTTATCAAAAGCTCTGCGGAGGGGTATAATCGTGTCATCTCACGATCTTCAGAGTAAAGTATCGCGATAAGGTTAAATGTAAGGCACGGATCCGTTCTCGGGAAACTTTCTCTTGTTCGTGAGTCATTCGGACATAGCTTCTTCCTTATGTCATATCCTACTCAAGCATTGGGTTAAGTCGACTTTAATTATCGATCGTTCGCCCCCGATGATTTATGACTTAATGCAACAATCTTTGACGAAGCGAATTATGAGCTTTTTTTCTGTCAGTACCGCAGCTACTGCTGTTTCAAATCGTTTCCAATTATCAGTCACGTATTCCGATTGCCCGTAAAAGTAATATGTTTTATCGCGTTGGAAGTAACTTCCACTACGGGTGGAAAAAATTCGATGTATAAACATTGAAACTGAAACACGGGGTGTGGCCGAATGGGTTTTGCAAGCGCGCAGGCGGTGATGCAGCATGCAAAAACAAAAAAAGCAAAAGATCTCTAATATTTTTTGTTTAGTACTTCGTCTTCTGGAAAATCAAACTTTATACAAAATGTTATATATTTTTTTAACACCATGCGAGCGTTAAACAATATCGGAAATGGTCTTCACACGAAAAATAGTTGAAGAAAGTTGTGTAACACGGAGTAGTGATTAAAATAGAGACAGCAAGGCATGCCAATTAACAATGTGTGAGATTCCAGCCTGAGAAAGATAATTGAGTTCACGAAGACCTTATAACAGCCTCGATACGCGGCCATCCCATTCGCAGTCCTGCATTCTTTAAAATTAGTAGAGGCGAATTCCCACCATTGCTTGGTAGACCAAATTTCACGGTCGAGTAACAACCGTGAACTTTCCACTTAATATGCAATAAATTTCTATCTGTCTCGTATCTCGAGCGGTCCTTAAAGATCGCATAAATATTAATGGGCCAACTGTTGATTTTCCTACCATCCAATTGGCGCAATAAGAAAATAATAAACGAAAACGACTTTTTCCGAAATCAAATTGAATTACTTTGATATCCCAGCTAAATTTCTTTCTCTTTTAGAAGGACAAATTACGTGGGAAATTTAAATTATTTATTGCGTTATCAAAATTGGAACGTAGCACCGAATATTATTCCAACAATAGAGTCTTCTTACTGTTTCGTGAGTAAATGTTTGAATTTATGCTTCTATTTGTTGAATGTCATTGCACACGACTAAACATCGTTTAGTTAGATCTCAGGTAGACTTTTCTCTGTAAATATATTTTTACACGACGATGTTTTAAAATGTGGATTAATTAACAAACAATGCAATTACCACAAATCTAAGAAATGCTGCTTGAGCGTAAAAAATGTATAATTCCACTGTTCTTATTAACAACTTTTTAATAAACAACAATGCCATGTAGAACTTTTGCAACACTACTCAGAGCGATGACCTTGACAACATACCGAAGTATCATCAGGATCAGAGGGTGGTACCTTTTGGTAAATAATTACTTTATTCTCTAACAATTAATTGTGGAAACGTTCAGGAAATGTAAATCGATTAGTAAGTTGAATAAAGTTTCTAAGTCGCTTCTGTCTAATCGGAAATTCAATTTCGTAACACGGAGACTTCGACGACGGACAGAGCCGCGAGCGATGCATAGATCATCCAGAATGCAGATCTCGAGGGGGAATTTGACGAAAACTGAGAGATGCGATACGGCGTTGGCTCATTTCAAACATCGACAGTTTACAGGACGTAAACGGGGATTCCAAGACGCGAGAGTGTCCCGAGGCGTCTATCCATTCCTAAAACGGAAACCACTTTATAGTGCTTCCGGTGGCTAATACAGATATCCTCCTCGGGGATGAAGCACGCCTATATTTAGATCTGGAGCATAATACTACACATTCATCGCGCGACGTTCGCGGAAACACGTGCCTATAATTGTTATCTCTAGTTACAAACGAAACATCGTTCCTACACGAAGCTAAAAAAGAATACAGAAGGGAAAACTGAAATAACAATAACAAGCAGGTTACGGTTCTTATGTACACAGCTGTGGTGAATATGCAAAACTAAATAAATTAAAAATTGTAATAACGGCTGATAAACGTTCGATAAGGTATGACACCAGTTCTATTTCACTCTTCTACGTCCCATTTGCATCTTCATCGAATTACCTGATGCAACAGTTTTGATTCAATACTTAGACATATAATTATATCGACACGAGTTTGTTAGTTAACGGATAAATTATGTGCAAAAGTGCCATTTTACTGCGAACAACCGAGAAAACCGATACTAAAGGTGGATCTCCAAAATGATAAGGTCAGTACATAATTATGAAACGTGGTCATGGTTCACAGACTATACCTTGAGACAGCGATAACAATGCTATCGTCGACCTTTCGCCGACGATTTCGAGTCGTTAACGTCACACGCGCATATTTGATGATCTATTATTTTATCCCATTAACTACGCGGCTACATCGAGTCTCGTAAGCCCAATTGAATTTTTATGACAATTGTACAATTCTTACGTCAGATCCACGTTCTCTTGGAACTAGGACGAAAACGGCGTTGTATCAGCAAAATAGAACGGACCGTTGCATTCCGATGGCGATAAGCGTATCTTGGTAATGAGCATACGTTCCTCTACCAGTACAATAATGAGCGTCCTTCGTACTTGTTACTCGACAATTGTTTCACGAGGAACGAAACGAACCGGTTTAGCTTCAAGACACAACGGACCCCTTACGATTTGCCCTATTTCTTTCCCCCCTTGTTTAATTTACGGACGATGATGCATCTGTTGGGCTGGCAAGAACGTAATTTTGGTTTTGAAACAACAATTACAACGCTCTCCACGCGTGACAACCGAAAATACGTTCTTGCCAACCAAATACGTCATGCAACGATTTAACAGTGTTCGTTCAATGAAGCATTATATCTTTTTCTTCCCTTGGACTTCAGCTTGTCGTGTCTGTTATGTTTTCGTCACTCCTGATAAAAGAGATAGCGCGTCTTGTATTGTCGATAAAAACTAAAACAGGTAAGCGTTCACACGACGGAGCAGACATTCTCAAACCGACGTCTCACATTTCTGGAAAGGTACGATTGCGAAGATACGAATCACTGGTACGAACAAACAGAATTTCAACGCATTTGACGGATTACGCGACTGCGAATTATATTAATCTTGAATTTTTAAAGACGTTTTGTAATCGTTGCGTGATCTATCGTAATACTTTGGGAACACTAGAGGGGCATTCGCGATGCGATTGCACTAAAGAAATGTACCATGGTCAGCGGGTTTCGCGAGAGACGCTCCCTTCTTTGGCAACAGTGAATTCATTTCAATTCCTCGACCGAAAGGAAGGACCGGCTGGCAGCTGTTGCCCGGTGAACTTGCGAGCAAACTCAAGGTGGGCACGCTGTGTTTTCAGGTGACTCGAAGGGGACACGCCTATAAAAACCTTGGTAATCTCCTGCGAATTGTTTGCTCGGTTTCGGCTTATCAGCTTTATATCTGTAAACCGCATTCCAAACAGCTACACGTTTATACAATATTTCATGAAATGTAGAAAGCTTATGTTTATGAAATAACCTAGGAATAATTTGAAAGCGTAAACATTTTTCTCTCTTTTCAGTTCAGTTTTGTATTACGTAATTTAAGTTGTCCTCAAGCAAGTTTCACGAAGCTGTCTGGTCTTCCTTTTTGCTAAATCAGAAGGATCTGCAAGTTGTTATCAGATAGTTGAAAAAGAATTTTTACGAACGTGACCATCTCATGTTATACACCGTGCGTATTACTTGCCTACGAGATTACTCGGAGAAGTGTCACAGAATACGTGTCGCGTAAACATTTGTACGGCACGTACATCGAGATTCAACATGCGCATTCCTGGCTTTCAGGAGTACGTGGGATAGCCGTGGTGTTTCACAGTCGACACTCAATTTGTGAATGACGGAAGAAAAAATCAAAATAGTGTAGAAACTACAGTAACATACTAGACAGACTTATCCGTATCTTTCGTTTCAAAATATTCAAATGACTATTATGAATATTGAAACACAGACTTCGTACTTTTCCACAATCTTCTCTTTAGCTATTAAATCCATTGCAAGTAATATATCCACTAAAATCACTCCATAAAGTAAATATTCGACTCATATCTTGCAGGCAGTTGCTACGAGGAGCAAATATATATAAATTCGTCCTTATGGCAAATGAAAAATAAAATAGTGGAAGAATTGTTCGTCTAGTTCAAATTCCACAAATACGAATTTGTTTTCTATTCCGAACGAATCAAAATTAGCGTCGAAGAAAATCCCACACTCCGGTAGGTATATCGCATCGATCAACCCTTGAGAGCATCTTGTGCATCCGACACGAATCCAGGTACAATGAACCACCGGAAGTGCGCATGCGCGTCACCCTGAGTAGGTCGAGTCCCTCGGGGGATGGTGGGTCGTCACTGGGTCACTGGGTGGCAAACGAAACGAGTCCCCAAGGAAAACTGGCGAGGAGAGAACGGGGGCTGGAGGGAAATAAGAAAACAGGTATTCATCGTCTTACCTTCCTCTGGGCTTCTGCTGCGAAACCCGACTTAGCAGCTCTGTGGGAAGCCATCGCGCGAGTACCTGCGCTCGTTCCGCCGACAGCGAAGAGAGAGAAACAAAACAAGAACGTCCGAGGAAAGGAAGTTAGAGTATATCTTGGTAGCCCGGCAATTCGATGGCTCGCGAAAGAATCGCCCGGTGAATCGCACGATGAACGCTGTTCGACGGTTACGGGTCGACTGACGCGATCAAGAACGCTTGCCGCGCTGGAGAGAGTCCTTCGGACGCTTATTGGCCGCGGCGGCGGCGCGCGGTCCGCGCGCGGCTTGGCGGCCCTCGGCGGCCCGCGACGGCCCGCGCCGTGTGCCTAGTGCCTGCCCGGACCCGGTATCGAGTTTTCGTCTGACGCCGTGACACGTGACCTCCGTTCTCCAGTCTGGCACGAGGATGACGTCAGGCGGCGTCCGACGAATTCCCGGAGTCGCTCTCATGCCGCCTTCGAAAAATTTCTGTCCGCACCGAACAGAACTTCCGAGCAGTTCCCTATCTGCCAGAGGTATACGGGAACTTGAAAATGTTGGGAACCCGAGGCACGGAACGGATCGCGAAGAGATCACCGATCGGATCTATATGTATCTCGGCGAACGAAAATCTCGAGACTCGCCTAAATATCGCGACTGGTTTTCATGTTTTCATTTGGAATGTAGAATAGGAGGTACATATAGTGTGCAATAAAAATAATGCACCAAATTAATCGTATACTATATTACTTTGTATTATTGTCTTATAGTATTTTATGCTGACTTTCTTATATTTTCTGTTATTAAACCTTTTTATTTGTCGAAAGCAGTATGCAGAATTAATTATCGTCTGTATAACCCGATCAACTGTATTATCACAGACTCTAATTACTTTGCCGAACGTGTCAATTTTTTCTCTGGTTCTCTGTAATATTTCAAACATCGACTGCGAAATAATGTTTTATAAATATATATTTTATTTTGTTATATAATCCTTCACTGTATGTAGTTTCGATGAACCTGATGGATAATATGCCTGTTAACAAATGAATAGTAATAATAATAATAACACATTATCGATATTTTCGATACGTTCAGTGCCGGATAAGTCACGTATTGGTGACATTCATTTTTAACTAGGTTGTTGAAATTCATTGTTATTGAAAGATATTGAACAAATTGAATATTACTAGGATTTGTAAAATACAAAATAGCTAATATGTCCTATTTTCACTTTCTAGTTTTTGTTTCATTAATTAAACGATTTTGATGTTATTTGAATTTTTGTAGTTGATATTTAGCGCTTAACGTGTTAAATATAAGACATTCTTTTTAATCTGTATAACTGTAATCTCGAATAAATGAGAAATAATAGCGAATAGGAAAACAGTATCGTCTGAAATAAAAATTTTGATATACCTTTGTTCGATAACAAAGACAAAAAAAGGATACTATACATTTTAATATAGTATAGAATACTATAAATATACTAGTATAGAATATGTAGTATAGTATATTTATAGTAATATATATTTATTTATATATTTATAGTATAGTATAAATATATTTATAGTATACGATACTATAAATATATATTTTTAGATTTAACAAATCCGCTGTCTCATTATTAATTCTCAGTTGTAAAATGAATCACTAAAGTTTATTAACAATGCTGATATTCTCTGAACCTCACTTCTTTATATCTATTGCTTTTATGTTAACTCCCAATATTTTTGAACTCTATATTATTTTATTTCGTGGTCGTTTTATTTTCCCCTTGTCATTTTATGTATTTACTGTATTCGACATTTCAAATCTTATGCTTCGATTACGTACCGCGTTCACAAGACAATTCTTTGAACTGTAACTTATTGGAATCTTTCGCGGTTTCATAGATAAATCGATAAAATAATCACAGATGACGCATTAACTCGTTTTCTTTACATTTGCAACCATTTTCTTTATTTCATTCGCATTCAAATATTGCGAAACGTAGGGAAATTGTCGTGCAAAGTTATGAATGGATAATACAAATGACTAATAAACTATGTATCTCTAGACAATTACTTTATGAAAATCAAAATGTTTCCTTTGACAAGATTAAAATCGATGTTAATGAACGATGTTGTTACCATGCGTATTTTTTGTATTTTCCGAACTTCTACAAACTGGAAAAACATAAAAACCACAGTCTAATGATCAATAGGACTGTTGCGTTGGTTAATAAAAATTTGTTATAGCAATTCATTAATTACATTAGTTTCATTAAACTTTTGTATAGATGTTAATCGGTCTCGATGAATGGATATCGAATGTTCGAAGTCACCGATTTTCTACAACCGACGCGTGTTAACTTCCACAGAATGTGACCGTGGTTCGCATGATTTGTGTACACCGATGACGTCAACGCCGAATGTAGACTGATGAGTTCTTTGAATGACAACTCGTTGCGTTTCGAAACTTATCAAAATCTTCGATACGATAACTTGACCAGTGTTCGGTATTACTTGTTGCAAAATGTAATTTTTCGCCTTTGGACCTTGATTATTGGACCTTGATTGTACAGTTCTAAAAATTCGTCGATATTACTTACCAGTTAAAAGCGTGCCAACTTTTATTACCGATGACTTTAGATATCGTTTCCGAAAAATTCGTTCACGGAGCTTACTTGTTGCTGGGTCACGGAATCTTCGATGTATGTATTCTCCGGTAGGATCCTTTGGCCATCTCTATCTCGACCACTTTCTCGTGTCTCTCTGTTGCTTTAGGACGCTACGACCAGAACTCGTTCTGGGAACGAAACCGACGATAGATCGACCGAAAATTTTAAAATCGTACATTTCATTGGTTTGCCCCTCCGAAAATTATTTGAAAATTCTCAGTGTCGTGTATTTTTTTATATATACTTTGTTCATCTTTTTATTTTAGATACAAATCAATGTGAAAGAAAAGTTTACAATTTAGATTGAAGATAGTTCAATTCAATCATCAGATGATTCATGAAATTTTATTCATCCATAATGAAATACCAACCCTTTCAGTGCTGATTAAAATGAAAAAATGTAATGAAGGAATTTCTATACTATTTTTATACGAATATTCATATTATAAATCGTATAAAATACCATTTTAAAAACAAAGATTAATTGAAAACTTTGTTATTAACTCAAATGAACACATTATTACTTAATGTTCAACAGAATACAGAAATCCCTCTTTTGAACAACTCGTGAGAAGACAATTTGAACGGTCAGCGTGCGATCGATAAGAAACTCGACTTCTATAAACGTGTATAAAGCTGCAGGATTCGGTATTCATCAATTGTTTATTTATTTCAATAACTGTGCTTCCCAATGTCATAACTACAGAATGCCACGGCACACATATTTCCGCATTAAGGCGCACCTCGGCTTGAACATCGGTTCGTTCTTGCTATATTCTGAGGATGTTCGGTGTCCCGTGAGAAAAGCATTGCCATAACGGAAGGAACGCGCGGAATTCGCTTAATAACGAGCTCTCGCCGCTCGAGAGGAAGCACTGGTTTAAGAAAACCTATGTAAAGCACTTTGGCACTGTTTACGCTGCTCGAAGTGGGGCTACTCTCGATAAGGGCAGCGCTGAAGTTTCCGCGTAAACCACATAAATATCTGAGCCGGAAATCTGTGGGACTGGATTTAATTTGAACTACATCGTATTTGAACTATCAACGCGGGTGCTGCGATTCTTCCGTTTAGAATGCTTGTTATGATCGCAGCTGCAAAATACGGTAAAGAAGGCTCGAATTTTTGGTAAGCTATTATATATATTACAGCTTCGACGTTCAATGAAACCTCTCGCAACCCATAACAGGGAACGATTATGATCGACCTCCGACAGGCTTAGTGTACACTAAAAATTCAGCTTACGTATTTTCGTATACGTGTCACGTATCGATGACTCAATACTCGGCACTTGAAGTCCAGTGTATAATCTCTGGAAACATGACGCGATCACGGAACATTTTACTCGCATGTAATATTAGAGCCTATAATGATTCCAGTTTACATACTAACTATATCTTAATCGTTATTTAAGAGATGACCAAACGTTTTCATGTGATTGGACATAGAATTCTATGTTTCATCGAGAACGCGCAACTGGCAAGGACACATTTCATACGATTTCTATGTCGGTATACCGTTATGCTTGTCGGGCATTCTAGAAATATCTAGAAATAATGTCAGCAAGTTATTGTAGTTTCATGTATTACTGTACATTGTACCGATCAATAAGTGTGAACAAGGTAAATATA
>CM052161.1:8212958-8230317 GCA_028455555.1 Augochlorella aurata | reverse complement strand
TAATTTATTGTGAAACTACATTTTGAATGTTTCGAGAATCACTGTGTCATTGTAGTGAAACAGTAAATGTTAATAAAATTGCATGTTCATTACGCACATGAATATTATCATACAAATTGGGTCAATTTTTAGTTCAATGTTCAGTTCAGTCAGAGTAATTACTGAATACAGTATACAAAAATTTAGAATAATTATATAGTGTCGAACAATGTCGCGAGGAACAAACAAAAGTGGCGGATTGTTTATTCGAGAAATCATTCTTCTATTTTTAAAGAAGGAGCAAATAACAATATAACTACTGATAAAGTAAAAAGTGTTTTGCAGTTACTTGTGTGCAAAAAATATGACATGAAGATACACGGTTAAAATGGATTATTTAAAATGTCGCGAAATACTATTTCAGAATTTTACAAATGCGAGATTGTCAAACTTCTGTGTACTACATTATAGTATTTTGTTTTCTTTTCTTCCTTCTATTGCATTATAAAAAATTTTTATATGTATATTGTTCATGATCGATAAATAATACGGACAAAATTGAACAGCTTTCCTGACAAATGAGTCAATTTGTTTTAACACTAATTGGTATAATTGGCCTATATCAATTAAACTACCACTTAGTTTTACTTGATAGTAATATATGTTAAAACTGTTACATATTTTACTTCTACAGTAAAAATACTGGATTTCCAGCAGTATCAACATAACTCGTCGGTTATTGATACATGTACCTACCGCAGTGCAGTATTCTTGCATCGGATGGGTCAGTTTATGATTCTTTGCCTTGCGGCCTGAGAAGAAGCAGTTCTGGCACATATCGAAGTTGAAGCATTTCAAGCAGCGATATCTGAAATGTTTATAAGTTCGTATATATCATACGCATAGACAGCCGCGCGAATTTGGTGTACGTTAACTGCGAGAGATCGTAGATTCGGTCTTACCTGAACCCAGTTATGGGATACTCTTTGCATATGTTACATTTCGCTTGATGCTTAGCGCTCTCCGCCGCGGAGAGTCGATGAAGCACAGGCAGCCAGACCATGCTTTGCGGCTCCTGTTGCAACCAGCTCAAAAAGTGCACCGCCTCTATTTCATTTTTATCTTTCCCAGCCTTCTCGAAACAGCTACGGACGCTGGGCTCGATGTTTGATCCACCAAACGCGGCCACTTCTCCTAACTGCCTTGGTACTTGAATGCAGTCGTGCAACAGTAAACCTAGTTTCCGCTGATCCACCAATCTGTTCGGATCAGCGATCAATCGGAACAGATCTGAAATGGTTGGAATCTCGTTATTCGTATCCTGTATTGTAGTATTTCGTCGGGTTTAGAGAAAAGTGGTATCAGCGTAACTTACATCTATATTTCTCTTCCAAGTGGCCCTTGCACAACAAGACCAAGCCCACTTTAAACGAGAGCACGCGAATCTGACCGGTTCGTTGACTGGAAAATAGAAATCAATCAGTGAGTACAGTTACGTTTGTCCTACAACAGAATTTCGGGGATCATAGCTTGAACTGCTTGGATTATTTGACGAACAATGACAACCGATCGCACTCACCTATCATACACGTTGAGGAGCCAATTAATGGCCAAATCGATGCACAACGGCACAGACACCTGCGTCGGATTGTCAGCCGTTATCACTTCGTACAAGGACGTCAGGACTGTCACCATGTCCGGTATGTCGATTAGCTTGTCGTTTTGCGCTCGGAGCCCGTGCGAATCGAACTGTTCCAATGCGGTGGAGAGGCTCAACATATCCACTAGAAAGGATAATTGAACGGTGATCATATTGCTTTGCATGCCTAAACATTTTCTGATCCGTAATTGCAGTGTACAGTACACAGAACAGAATTCGGATTAACTAAACGAAAATCCATGTTCCGAAAAGCATCTTCGAGCTTAGATAAAATCAACGGCTATTGATATAAAACAAAATGTTAGATTATTGTAAAATACCTTTTAATAAGTCATACAAAATTAGAATTTACTTCTATACGATAGACCGACTAGTCTTCTGATTTGCTATATGTACAGTGAAAACGGAACATCTAAAAACTTAAAATAATTAATTATATAAAATCAGTTACGATTCAAAAATGTTTAAAGATTTGTCTACAACATCTATATATAGAGAACCGTGTATTTCCTTTGTGCAGTTTTTATTGTATATGTGTATCTATGAAATTTTTATTTAACTTTTCATATATGACTATCCGGCTTTGTTTGGTACGATTACTGCTCTATCTCTACCTCAAATTTATTTTATTTTTGAAAGAATCTTTACTTCATTTCATTATTTTTCAGTGAACTGGATTTTAAAAATTTGACACGGAGGCGGAACGTATGCAGCAACCAAATGATTAAGTGCCACTATCTTTTGGAGCAAAATAGAACGCGGAAGATGAGATGCATTGACAACGCTGCGGTGCTCGTTGCAGCAGGAGATGATTAATCGAGAAAATTGTGGCGATTAATGAACGCGCCTGGAGCATGCTAATCTGTACCACACGAGCTAGAGCTATACATGTTATAGAAGATTGCCAGCCAGCGAAATACTCACGGCACAAACGCTTCTGAACGGTGCGCAGCTTCATCGCGGTCCTGTATGCGGAGAATCGTACTTCGTTCAGGTCCGCCAGAGAAGACATCAGCTCTATCATCTTCGGATGATCCCAATGGGTGGTCTCCGACTGATGGCTGAAAACGTATCAGGATTAGGAAATGAGTCCAGCCACTTAGCGGGGAAGCGAAGGATTACGAAATTAATGAAATTTGGTGGCGGGAAGGATCCGGCGGATAGAAGTTGGCCAAGTCGGCTCGTCCAGAACTTTGTTTAATCTTTACGAAATCCAAGCGATTCTTGGCTCGCGCCGCATTTTAAGTATTTATCTACGGATCGAGAAACTCGAACATTTGAAATCCCGAGAAACTCTTCAACTAGTAAGGCGTGGTTAGTTGAAGTGATCTACCCAACAATTTTTTATAATTAAAACTACTACGTCTGAACCAACAATTTTTTATAATTAAATATACTACGTCTGAACCAATCGTGTTTTATGTACATTTTGGATGGTAAATGACAGATTTATTTGTTCGCAAACGTGTTACTTTCCGAACTAAAAAATTGATTGAAAGCAAATTTATACTTCGTTATACGTTGTACTTTTTTTTTGAAATTGTAAACTTACATCTTTTGATGTAAATACTGCTAGCACTCGAAACATAAAACAGCATTTTTCAATTCAAGCAACTGTCATTTTTCGAAAGAACAAATGTTTTAGAAGAACAGGCAACAAATAAGTTCCAATCTTATATACAAAAACGTTTTTAAATATAATATGATGTTTGTTGTTACCTCATATATAACCGCCTTAATATTTTGGATACGATATTAACCCTTTGAGGGCAGTGACTGGCTATGAAATAATTGAAATTGATTTGTACGATTCAAACAAGCGACTCGGAAAAGTGTAGTTACAGTTTGCAAAGCAAATTAATGAATTAAGAGTTTAACCGAATCTGACAGTAGCAATTGTTTATACCGTCGTTGAAAACACGTTTTTTAAGGATCAACTAAGAACAATTAATGTAAAATATACATAATTTCAAAATATTAATTATTTTCTACAATGTAGGTCGCGTAAAAGGAATATTTTAATCTTATAGTAAACACAAATCATCATTATATATCCACGTAGATGATCGTATGTACGTTCTATGACGCATTCATTGATCTATAATATGCTGGCCTTCGAAGGTCATTTAAGGTCATTTATTGTCATTTAAAATTTACTTTTGTTAAATATCGCCAACGTTCCAATTGCATTGAGATGAATGAAAGAATAAAGAATTGCATTTGTAATGTTACAAGTCATCTTTATCACATTGTAGCTTCAGAATTACGTCGAGCCAAAGAACAAATTTTGCTCGAATCCGGTCCTCGATCCGAATTCAGTATTTCTACGATCGAATCGCGTATTCTCTCGCGAACGTTAAATTTTCGGTTACTCCGAAGCTCCCGCAAACTTGCTGTTGTCTCAAATCACAACTGTCTCATCAATTATTCGTTTGCTTGCGTTAAGATCGCGCCGGCACGGGATTGGAACGGGGGAGGAATTCGGTCGTCAGTTTAAGGTGACTGGCTGCAGAGCAAGGAAGATCGATTACTTGATATAGTAAGGCACTTTGGCGGGTGTGAGGGCTCTCTCCCATGGTGGTTCCACGCTGCTTGCGAGGAAAGCCTGGCTACCCGGAGTGCTGCCATCCTTTCCAAATCCGCTTAGCAACTTGTAACGCTCGTCAACCGCCACTTGCAGCACCTTCCACCTGCGAAAACACGTGAAAAAGTTACCGTCTCGTGATTTTCCATTTGAACGACGCCGGAAAACCGAGAAGTAAGCGACTTCCAGGTAAGTACACCAAGGTGTACGATACATGCATTTTTTAGTAAACAGAAATAACAAAGTTAAAGGAATACCATTGCTACCGAAAAGCGGCAAGTTTTACTTTCCCGAGAGTTATTAATGCAGTAATTGTTGTACCATGCTCAGAAAATTCTGACATTACTAGATTCCTGAATGACAATGGATCAAATTTAACAAAATTTAATTTTGCTTCTTGTATCTTGCAATCGATGCAAACAATTTTTATTTCGAATAAAAGTCCACTGTTTAGGTATTACGAATACAAAATTGATCCAAATTAACTGCCTCTGAATCTCGACTTTTTGAAAATTTTGAATACGTTGCAAATGCATTGAAATTCTCTAGTATTCGTGGAGAATACTAGAGAATACTAACGAACATTAACAAAATAAATCTTCATTTAATTCTCGTTTACGCGTAGAACACCAACGGCTAAACTATCTGCAGTTACCGGTTTTCGTGGCGCGACAACGACAACGCGGTAACTGGAGGAATTTACTGGAAGTCGGAGTATACCTGGTGTTGAGATCTTCGAGTTTCGCCAGCAAAGCATGAGAAACGATGACGCTACTCGAGGCAAAGACGCTGGCCTGGTCGTTCGCGTCCTCGATGTTCCTCTGAATGGGCACCAGCCGTTCGCCGAATTTCTGCAATTGCTCCAGCAATTCCGTCGCCTCGTTCGCATCGCTCGGATTTTGCCAGCCGCTCTGGATCGCCTCGGCGCCGGCCATCCGCGACGACAGATCCTCGAGCAACTTTTGGAAGACACATATTTTCTGCAAACAAAACGAGCACCATGTAATTCGTCGATTTTCTCTTTAACTCCTTCGTTAGAGAATTGTTAACTATATTTATTAACACTTTGAATGCCACAGCAGCAACCTCAACAATCTTATAAAATTGAAATATATTATTTAACTCTAGAACGACCTCCTGGGATCTTTGGTGTGCACCACAAAATTTGAGATTTGTCTGCGAACGCGTAAATTAATACTAAAACATTGAGGTTATATGTTTTATAACCTATATGACATAATATATAATAAAGAATGAAATATATATATATATATATATATATATAATTATTTTATAAATAATAAAATATATAATAATAATATATATTTTATTATTTCATATTATTACCATATATTAAATAATAACAATATTAATTTATGCCGAAAAATAGAAAGGGGTTGTTCTAGGGTTAACTTTAATTGCACAATTGCTAGTCAAACGACGGGTTTGACAATTCTTGTTCTACAATTATTAGATTCATGATGCTTTTTACCGGAAACCATTAATTTAATTTATTCATCCTCTCGTTTCGGTTTAAACTGCCGACTATAGTTAGCTTTACTACATGTTAGTCGTTTCGAACACGTTAGAATGAGCATCAGAGGCAAAGAATTAACAAGAATTTTAAGTTTTCTCGAAACTTATATTTAAGTGATAAAAACTTCGTCAGTTTTTAAACATCGATGAGTAAGTACCAGTATTTAAAAGTTTAATACTCCAAAAGAGAAAAGCGTTTAGCGTCTCGGATGTAATGCACGCGATAACTCATTTTCCGTTGCGCGCGCTGAGAAAAGAATATCGCTTTATATTTTACGCTGAAGTGTTTACATTTCGTAAATTACGCGGAGCTATGAGAATAATTAATTTACGGATGACAAAAAGGATACGTAATTACGGGGGTCGTTGCAAAAGAAAAACAAGGAAAAAAAAGAAGCGAAGAAACACGGGGCGACTGCTCGCTACAGGTGTGACTATACAAGAAAAAAGGACGCTCGTGGAAAGTTAGACCACGTTAAAACGTACGACTTTTCCTTCGATGCTCTCCTCGCGAACAGGGTATTAACCGCTCTGTGGTTGAATGAATAGCTTTGTGCGCAGATCCATTCATAATATTATGCATTTCGTTTAGAAGTTACCTTACGTCGATCGTAACCGCACTAACGGCTGGAGGTTGAAGTTTGTTCAAGAAAGTTCTTGCGCACACGTGCACGTGTAACTTTCAATTTTTATCAACTTTGTCTTGGTTCGCTGACCGAACAACTGCCGGCACGACATAATTCTTCAGAAATTCGTTTTACGAAATTAAACTCTAATTACGCAACAAACCGATCGCGAGAGCAAGAGATACGCAAACACTGTCCGTTGTTCAGAAGAAGACTATTGAGAAAAGCGTTGATCCACACCAACACACCCATGCTAATGCCCTCGCAGAAGTAAGGTAAACACGTTTCACTTATTCGCAGAAATGATCCCTTCCTATTAGCCCCAATTTCCACGAAAACGAGAGACTTGAGTCCTGTCGATTATATACAAACAACACCTGATTCCCGTCACGGTTTCGCTCCACCGTGGTCCCCATTTTCGGCTAAGAGCACATTAGACGCGTGTGCCTGTGCTTTGTTTGGGCGCGCGCGCGTGTGTGTATGTCTGTATTATTTACGCGACCACGGACGAGCGAAACGCGCGACGGTAATCAGGAGGCGTAGAACAAACGAGACAAAGTGAAACGGACGCAACAATTACAAGATGCAAGAGAGTTGACTATCGCCACTAACAGAAAAAATAAACGTTTATTAAACACCCTTATTTGCAGCTGATACAGAAAAACATTACTTCGCAAGGAAACTGTAAAATCGTGCAAAAATTTGCTAAACTTTCGTGTAATTATTGAATTCAAGTTTGATATTATTAACACTTTACCGACCGGTAGCCTATAAATCGGCTTTTTACGCTGACCGGTAGCCTATTATTGAGGTATTATTATATAATTTTTTAAATATTCGATACCTTTCGCGATGAGTAAAATAAATAAAATAGATGAAATAAAATTGTATAATGCTAATGTTATAAAAATATAAAGTGTTTATGGTCGAATGACCGGTCGGTAAAGTGTTACATGTAAATTTTCGAAATTTAGAAATGTCTATAGATATTATTTATAAATAAAGCCTGACGACCAATTCTATACCTGCAAATTTTAATAATCATACTCTTACTTTCTAGGAAAGAAAATCAACTTCGCCGGGGAGAAGTTGATTGAATCACGATCGTGATTTCAGTCTTGTAATAATAAAATAATGTCTACGTATACAATGAATCTATCGTACTTCTGTTCTCGTGGTTCACTCCGAAAATACAGCTTGCCCGCAAACGATCCAGACAAGCGTTTCTACGAGAACGACGCCGCGTTTGCGGGCCGAAAAGAAAGTTACAAGCGTAATTGTCGGAGCAGAAGTTTATGGTCACGAAAACCACGTTTATGGTTTACCGGGTTTCGCGCGGTCATACGTATACAGGTCAGCCGTGAGTAATCGTTGCCGTTAAAATTCGGTAGAAATTGCGGCCAAGTCGCGGGGAACCCGTGTCCATCTCGAAAAAACTTTCGCCTTTGGTACGATAATGTGTAGATGTTCTGGTAAAAGTATCTAAAACGTTAGTTCTGAAATTGGGAGAATTTTATCCTCAAAATTTATTAGCATATGTATATATGCATTTAACCAACACGAAATAATAAGAAAATGTTCATTCATGTCACCCTGTCGATCGCGTAATAAAGTTACAACTGCTACACGTTAGGCTACAGTATACTGTCCTACTATATCGGGAAACCCTGAGTTCCTATTTTTTACGCGTTAAACAGTAAAAGGGCAACGCTACGGTTAACAGACAGGAAGACGATGCAGCTTTTTTCTACTGCAATAAATTACGTTTAACGATGAAACGGTGGAACGGATTGCGTCGTGAACTCGCGGGACAAAAGAGGGCGCAACAATAACCCTTAAACAACACCTAACATCCCTTTTCAGCCGGGTCTGACGACCCGAAAGCATCCAGTCGCTCTCTCCATTCATTCGATTACCGTCCATTCAAGCGTTCCGTCCTTCCATTGGCCGTTTCTCGTCACCACCTTTTCGCAGTCTAACCTAACCCCGACCGGGTGAACGGCGGTTTCGACGAAAGGGGGTTGGAACAACCACCGCTAGAAAGAAAATCGTTCGCATGGCACGGACGCTTTCCCGGGGTACTTCGAAATTTTGTTCGTGATGGGAAGTAAAATTGGGGTGTAAATTACTACGGCTAAAATAACGTATTAAAGGGTTGCAAACGCGACGGCTGCTGCGTTAAAGCATCGACGATGCTGTATTCTCTCCTTCATTTTCCGGAATACTATCGAATTTTTGAAGAAGATTTGGCAAATTAATTCTTTTTAGATTATTCTTTTACTTTATTATTATTTTAATTTTTAGTTTTCAATTCTTATTAATTTAATTTTTAATTCTTTTAATTCTTTTTAATTTATTCTTTTAGACCTTTTCTAAATTAACCCCTATGCGGATGTTATTTACCTTCTTACTAATCAAATTTATCCTTTTTCGAGCCAAATTCATCCTAACAATTATCTATCGCAATAATTATTTGTCATTGATTTTTTTAATTTCAAATCAATTTATTACAAGTAAGTGAACTTTATTTGCAAAAGGATTAAGATACTGGAATAAAACAGGTTTTTTATAATACATCTGCATAAGGAAGAAAATAACTTTTCGGTACCTAAAAGCTAACTTTCCTTACTGCTTTAAAATTTCGATACAAGTGCATTTTTAGCAAATACATTCTCCCTTCTTATTTTAAATCTCCATTTCATATGTCCTAAAGAAATACTGATAGTTACTTTGCATTAAGCGTATTATATTATATATAATTATATATAATTGTTATACAATTTACAATTAATTTTTGAAAGTGCGGTCGACTGTAAGTATCTATATTTTTAAAGTTAACTAACAAAATTAAAATTGCTATAATTTAATATCATAATTATACTGTTAGTATGGCTCGTACAAAAATTAGAAAAACTAATAAAGGAACCAGGGATATAGAAGCATAAGAAGATGGCTAGGAATTATACATATGTTGTACATGAAAATTTAATGAAAAATGGGACCATGTTGTGGCTGGGCACATAAAGAATACCATACCGTGTTACAACCGACACGGGGTCGGGGTCAGTGGTTAACATTTTACCCACTTCCCATATTTTATTAATAACTTGGATATCCCGTAAAGTACAACAAAACCAATGTGAGTGAATAATCTTAGATAAGTAGGTAAAAGTTTCGTACAATACAATTGTACGAATTGTCAAATACAATAGTTTATGTGTAATCGTGTCCTAAAATCAAAGTGTTACATCAGTCATCGGCTTTCTCTACGAGATTCGTCAAAGAATAAATGAGATAGATGAAAAATGATGAAACACGGACAGAAAGAACAACGAAGGAACTATGAAAGGGAGAATGAAGAGGGAGACTGAAGAAATGAAAGGAAGAACAAGCAGAACTGGAGGGAAATGCGAGAACGGGGACGGAGTGAACAGCGAAGGGTAGAGCAAAGTGGAAATAATAGGCAGAAAGAATAAAGAAAGGGGGAGAAAGGCATAAACAGAGGACGGAAAGTCGGTTAGAACGAAGCGAGAAAGAGGTAAAAGAGGGAAATGGGGAAAGAGCAACGAGGAGGAAACGGAGGAAGCCAGGGTTGGGCTGTACGGTGGGAAAAAGGGTTGGGAGGAGGCAGCATTTGCATTCCAAATAAACGTCGACGACGGACGCTAAATCGCTCTAATTAGTCGTCCCGCTATGAAAGTACTTTTAAGCGGCGCTTGTTCGGCATCCAGCGGCGCGCGTTCTTAAAGCGGAAAACGAAGAAAAAGACAGCGAGAAAAGTCGATGCCCGAAGTTGGTATGGGTTGTCACCGACGCGGAACATTGACTAGCGAGTGCGTTGATAAAGAATTCCAGGGGCGAAACAATAAAACTATAAACTTCTTAGTGATTCCTTCGCGCCTGGATTATAAGGGAATCCGATGCACGCGGCGAGGGTGCGTCGAGCTGCAATCTGAATAATAATGAGTTAGTAGGAAACGTTTCTAATAATCTATGACTACTTGTTTCGTTTCCTCCCATTAATCACAGTTACAGTGGACAGAACTCGAGAACAACATGGAATATCCTCGACTTTACGCGACTCTTTTCTCTGCGAGTCGTCAAAAGTTACATTGTACTGTGTATATTTATACAATATTTTAGTTACCTGTGGCAATCGTTTGCAACATTTCGAATTTCATCAAATGCCTTTTGAGAGAATATTATATACCATCGATTCATCTGGCACCGACCTTCTCGAATTAATTAAAAACATACCGCTGCATGTGTAAATATTTTGTGGGGATATGGAAAATCTTTAACGATGCAAATTATTCTAGAAATGAATTTTATATCACGGCCGGGTCATAAAGTGTGATGTCGAGTCAGCATGAACGTGGAAGCAGTGAAACAGAATTTCGTATTCGTATCTATAAAAGAAAATCGCTTAGGAAAGCATGCCCGCATAAAAGTTTAACGGACCGTGGCGGACATCTGTTTTACAACAGTTATTGATGTAACGTTTCCGAGTTGTTTTAATAAAAATGTTAGCTTGCTTACATTATATTGAAATTTGTAATCGCACGTTAGCCGTATATGAGCAACACAATTCTATGTTGCAAACCCTTCTGAACTGACGAAAGTATAATATAGAAGTATACGATCTCTGATTATAGTAAATTATAACTTTCCCATCGTTGTTTTGTTAAATAAATTGCTGCGATTTTGAGAAATTCCAGAAGCCGCTGGTTTCGTAGTCAGCGTGTCAAGAAGTATATTAAATGCAAGCTCACTGATCCACGATTATAATTTATTATCAGAGCTGAAGAATTCATTAATAACTTCTCAATCGCTAATCCTCGGTTCTACGGAGCCTATTAAATAACTAACGACAAGTAAAATTTTAATCAAAGCCGATGCTCAAGGTAAATTTGCCGTAGAATCCTTGAGTCAGCCGGTACATTGTAATAGTCCACTCTCCTACTCGCGAATCCCGTTACAACAGTCTCCGTACTGTACTTCCCTGACACCGTTCCGACCGCAGGTGTCAATAAACCTAATTAGCTGCGCGCAGTTAGCGACGTCGTAATTGCAACCCCTGGCCACGGTTCTGCGCGGAGGTGAATACGTGTTCCGCTTCGGTCCGACCCGACGATTTGCTTTTTTCGCTGAGTATCGCGCAAAAAACGCATCGTGATGATATCTCGTTACAGATACGAATCACATAAGTCATTTGAGCACGTGAGAACGTGTCTACCACGCACCGCCGTACCGTAGAGTAAACAACAGGTGGACTGATTGTAAGAATGACCAATGAAGATAGTTGCGTCAAAATTGCGAACAGAAAGAATTCTTCTTTAAAAGTCAGAAATTTTTTCTAAGGAAGATGAGATTGTCAATCGCAAATATTGAAATCGCTTTTCTTTGAAATAATGGATTCAGAAACTGATGACATATTGTGTAGTAATATAATTTGATGGTGTTTATAACCACATCATTTTACAAAGAAATTATAGTAGCTTGGAAGTTGAAGAATTATTTATTGCAATGTAACAGATCGAATGCATTGAATGTTTTTCTGACAAAAATATAATTAATGTAATGAATATTAAATGTAATTTAATTTATCAGTTTTCTCAACATATTTTTAACGTACTATTCTTATATATATTAATTCTTGCATAGATTACGAGACATGTTGTGGGAATTTTTGAAGTTGAATTTCGGTACGGAACATGTTAAATAATATCTTCGTTCATTTTACTTGCAAGAAAATTAATAAGCCTTCCGCAAGTGTGGAAAATCTGAAAAAGCCTCGCACACCGTCATCTCACTGTGCCACTGAATATATCTTTGTTCCCCTGTCAGTTATCGATCAACTCCAAACCACTACCCCCTCTCTACCAAGCTTCCATTATACGTTAATTAAATTCCTATCGAATTTTTCCCGCTACAAGAAATCCTGCGCGAGCGTCAGCCAAACGAAACATATTGCGCAAAGAGGGTAGAAAAACTGGCGGACCAATTGGGAGTCGATCTTAGTCGCGACAGACACGGGGGAAGATTTAATTCCGGAAATAAATTCCCAATGTAAAGAACGTTCGGGCGTCGAAAGTGGCTCGGCCAAGATGAATGTATGCACGGAAATAAGATTACTGTGGCGTCGATAAGTCCAACTCCAGCTGCTCCCGAAAGCGTACGAAATCGTCCCAACGCACAGTGGGCTACTTGTCCGATTCCGCTGGCCAGAATTACTTTTCTCACTTAATATTTTTAAAACGTACCGGTCTACTTACCGTATTTTGACTTAGAAAAGATAATTATAGATAAGTAAAAATTATTAATTAGGTATTCAAAATATTATTTTTATTATTTAATGGATTCAAAACGCGTCTATTTATTTACGCGAGATTCGGAGCTTTTTGGACCTAATGCTCGACCCTGCGACGCGATGTAAGCATAAACGGCAGGAACTATGGCGTTTGCCAGAAAGGGGCTGAAGGAGGAGGAGGACGAAACAATTTTTCCTCCGCTCGGCCGTCTGCAATGTCATTTATTATGTAGCCAACCGGGCAATTAAAGTTAACTCGGCCGTGCTTTCGCTCGTCTTCCTTTCTCTCTTTCGTCTCGTTTCATGCCCTGGTCCTCGCCCTCGCCCCGCCCCCCTTCGCCCTGTCGTGTCCTGGCGAACTTCTTCGCGGAATTTACTAAGCTAATTGTCTGGCGCCGTCCAATACTCCATTTGGTGTTGCATGCTCCATTCGGTAATTAGCGGAGCGTCGCGCAATTTTCTTCGGAGGGATTTCGAAAGAAAAATCACTGTCGTCTCGAGAAAGTTTTAGGCACAGTGAGCGATGGCGAGATTTTTTGGAGATCGTAGTACGCCCGGCAACTTACCAGACACACCGGGTTTACTGAAGCTTTATTCATTCTATTCGAAGCTATTTGAGAATCGTAGTCATTATTTCGGATGGGAGTACAGAGCAGAGTTTGAATTCATCATTCGAATTCTTCCGCATAAATATTTATCTAAAATAATTATCACAGACGTACGATAAATATAAATTTTTCTGCTTTTACAAAAATTAGTTAACGACAAAGAAGTTGTAATTGGTGTAGAAGCGAAAGAAATGTTATTTTATATAAAAATGGGAGTTCGCATAAAAATCCGCAGTCTGGTTATTACTTTTAAAAATGTTCATCAAGCTGAATGAAATAGTTTTAGCTTTTATACTCTCGCGTTTAAAATATTGGAACGATGAACAGTACAAGCGAATACAAATTACTATGCTGCTTGTGTCCGAGCTCTTTGTTTCTCGCACACGTTCCCAACAGGAAAGTTCTTTGATTATTTAACGAAGTAATGATTCCAGCATGTCGAGCAGGCTGCGGTTGCTATTCTCAGAATCGTTACGATTGTAATGGTTTCTTACAACAAGTGAGCGCACTGCTCTAAAGCGGATCAACTCCGACCGGCGTTGAATCGGTTTGATTTGCTTCAACGTGTTTATTTTATTAATCAAAAGAAACATTTAAAAAGAGTTACGCGCATGTATTGAAGCAGACATTTGCCCCTGAAATGTTCTTAGCTTATGTACTTTAGAATTAATCTCTATGTGAAAAGTACCCGTTATTACGGATGATTGAGTGACAATGGCGTTGAACATTTAAAGAGAAGAAAACGGATTTGGTAAATAATCATACTTTGTTCATCGTTCTTACAATGTGATCCAGTGTTGACCGCTCGAGGGTTAAAGGATATCCTGCGGATCACCAGAGGGACATAGAAACCCGGAATAGTTTCTGTTTCGTTTTATGGCTCGGGAACTTGGAACGCTGTTACAAGTAGGATTTTATCGTCCGAAATGCGGACCACAACGGACCCTTTCGCTTTCAATCGAAAAACTCGAGTGCGGCGATAAAAAACGCCGTAAAACCATCGTCGGGCTCGCTAATACCTATGTCACGATGTTTTAACAAGGCAAATATACCTATCACAGTGACAGGAGATGGAAATGGCAGGATGTCCCGGGGAAACTAAAAGAGGATCAAAGCGAAGAACGGGAGAAGAGGCGCACGGACACGGCGGCCACCGAATTCTCTCATAAATATTCAGTTTTCCTGCGATCGTTTCTGTTATTTATTACGCTCTGCAGAGCTAGAGGACAAAGAGGAAGGCCTGGGCCGAGGTGACTAAGCGGCAATATTGTGGCGCCTGGCTGTTGGCAGTACGCCACGTGCATCTATTATAAATCTGGCCTCGTAGCCGCGCCGAAGTACCCTAGACCTTCACCTTAGCTGTCTTTGCCGTGATTCTATACCGTGTTCCATCGATTTCTCGATCGTCCATCGATCTGACCGATGCGAGGATTGATCAATTTTTTATTTCTATTCTTCCACAGACTAATGTCAGCTTTCGTACAGTTTAGAAACAAAGAGAACCATCTACAGTAGTGGTTATCTCGGACACTTTATCTTGTGATTTTTCATTTTGCAAAGAAAAGGACATGGTTATTTAAATTAAGATAATCTATGGATTCTGATTTTAATAAAATATTTGAATATCTTGAACGGTCGAATAAAATGCGAACGTTAGTTCTTCGAATGTTTAGAAGATAGTCTTAACAATATTTAAAAATTGTTGAAATTATAAGGAAAGTTATAGGAAATTATTGAACAAATTTCTAAATTTAAGTATACATTGTAATAAAAATGGTAAATGGTCTAAATAATGTTAGGTTTGTCATTCTTATAAAGCAACACGTGTTAGTTACTTTTGGTGCTCGGTAGTCAGAAATGTCAAAAATAAGAAGCGAAAATTGCGAAACAAGAAAAATCTTAACACACGTTGAAGTTATTGCAAAGGAACAATTTCGAAGAATCGGGCGCGACATTGTGCGACGAAACTGTCGCGGATAAATTCATTACACGAGCTCACGTAGACAAATTCGGTGTAATTAGCTCGACGTACCGTGCAGTACTCGGACAAGCGATTTATTCGGCGGAATAATTGTCCAACGATTTATCGGAATTATTTGCATAGATTATGACGGGGCTAGTGCATTCGGTGAAGCGAATTGATCGGGCCGTTGACGAGGACCATTTGTCATTTTTATGGTTATCAAATCCCAAGAAGTCGGACGGTTCGCGGAAGTTCAGCGAACGAAGTCCGTGGCTGAACGCTGCTCGAACGCGGGCGTGACCGGCCCGAACGTTCGACACGCGTGTAAGGAATCCCGAGATCGTCGCCGGAGAGTCAGCGTCTTCGTCTCGCGAACCTTATTAGAGAAGAAAGTCGGTGTCCGTGAAAACGGCGAAGCGGTAAAAATAACTCGAGACGCGAAAGTATTCCGATACCACCACGGGAATTTAAATCCCGCGATGATGGCCGCAGAGGTCACAGCGATTCGACTGTAGCCGCTCGGTTCGACGCGATTCGAAAATCGGTAGGGTAGGATGCACCGATTGTGACCACGTTAAGGATTTATACGAATTTCAACGCAGATATTCCTAAAGATCGCATAAAAAATGTGCAAGTTTTAATAGATCACGTAATACCTTTCGTTTTGAAATCTAACTTGCAATATATAATATATAGTAATATAAAGTAGTTTTATTTTACTTATTTCTTTTATTAATAAATTTTCCTCGTCGATATCTCTTACGAATAAATGGAATAATCCCTCTTATCAAAATTATTATAAATGACCGAATTAGAATTTCCGTCAAGAATACTGATTATTCGAAAACAGTTTAATTGTTATTTGTGACCAAAAAATTGAAATTTTTTAACCATGTTGTTATTAGAATAATTATTCAAAATTTCCTGTACATCTCGCAATTGACAGCTTTAACTTGATTAACAATAAACAGTAAACGAGAGTCGAGTTCGTTAAATTGCATAAAATTCTGGTGGTACACCAACAGCTTCGCACAAGTCACCATCTTTAACCATTGCAAACTTTTTGTTTATAGGCTAAGAAGAAATTGTTGCGGCTGATTTTTTTAACCTGATGAGTATAGCTCGTTGTGATTTTGTATAATTAAGTCGAAAATTATACACGAGCATATTTGCCTTTTAACAAAAATTTAAAGATGCAAAATGTCGATGCATCGCTTAGTAATATTTATTGATAAAACAGCTTACCGAGATTTCTCTTACTTTCCGTTCATAAACCGAATATTAACTGTTGTTTAAATTAGAAGAACTAATTCAGCTATGGTAACAAAAGGAAGCAAAATATCACTGATAATTTGATTAATGCTTGCACATCCGGTAGTTGCTCACCTGAAATTGCTAAAGTGCCAAACTTGTGTCCGATAAAAAGTTTCCGTGGTGTCCGCGAAATAACGTCGTGATACGCGTGTAGATTTTACGGCGACGGAATCACAAAAATTCATATTTCCATTACAAAAACAGGTATGAAAAGAAAAATGTAGCATCGCGTGACAGTGGTTACTGCAGAAATGCGGGATAGCCGAGCGTGGAAGTCGGCCATCGGAAAAAGATATTCATTAGCCTCATTTACCTAGAGATCATTAAAGCGACTCGCGGCGCGTGTTTCATATCATCCCGAAAGGTGAAATATTCCGGTGACGCCGCGGGCAGAGATACATACGCATGGAATTGATAAAAATATTTCGTGGCTCGCGAAAGCGTGTCTACCGGATACGATGGAATACTTTTTACCCCAAGGGGTGGGCCGCTGCAGTAGGAGACGAAGTATTCCTGTCCGTTCCCGCATGAAATTCCATTGTACCGACAGATGCTCTTAAAACGAGGATCCGTTTAGAATATGTTTCCGTGAATGGGACCCGATCCGATCCAGCCATCGATATCTTCGACCTTCTCGATATTTTCCGCAAATATTTATCACCGAGACGTGCACTTTGTCGCGGAAAATGCGTCCGAAAACTTTATGAATGGAAGTATGTGCATCAACGATCTACCCACGGTTCCTTTCAGGGTGAAACAATGCTTCTTTTATTTTCAGA
>CM052161.1:8174611-8212858 GCA_028455555.1 Augochlorella aurata | reverse complement strand
GCTGCATTGTGCAATCTCTACATTGTAAGTAATAGGTATCGTCCTCCAAATTCGTTACATTTCTGTAGAAATATGTTATACAATTTTTTTTAGAGACAAGCTGGATTGAAAAGAATTACAGGTAACCCTTCTATAACACGGTAGATAGGCTCCTAAAAAATGCCGTGTTGTATGAAACCGTGTTGCACGAGACCCAGAGCCAGTACAACCCCTTGAGAATAACGTAATATTTTCGTCAACAATGTAGTCTGCATAATCTATGAGCATTAAGTAATTATTTCTACTTTCTTTGGTCCTTCGTTTATTTCGAATTCGCATAGAATTCCATGTTAGACTGTAACACGTTTTGTGATCAACAGCAACATAACAGCGCTTGGCATTCGTACATTTACTATTAAACAACTGCGTAAACAAGTTCGTTCCACCGAATATATTATTTTTAATTCAACGCATGGATAATTTCGGAAGATGGGAGTTTTCATGGGATCCCTTAATTTGTATTTATTGTCCAGAGGTAGCCGGAGGCGGCGATATTTCGTCGTTAAAACAAAAATCCTCAGGGCTAACGCAAGCACCAGCCGACGTGTCTTTAATTGGATTTACTGTTTGACGCACGGTATCTGCGGAACAAGATTCTCCCGGGGAAAGTAAATCGATTAGCGAATACGAAATTAGCTGCGCAAACGACGGAGTTAGGGACTGTCGAATTCCGGCTACATATTCAAATGCTGAACAGTAAACTGAGTTTGACGGGAGATTCTCGATCCTGTGTCATTAAATTGGCGAACAAGAATTTTCATGGTACATGCTCGGACATAGGACATCGAGGAAACATCGAGTCCTTGCAGGAATTCGTACAGCTGCTTTCTAAACATGTTTCTATTTGCCGAACTGGCCAAAGAACGTTGTCCTTTGACCGTAACAGAATCGTTAATAAATTGTTCATGTTTCTTCGAATTGAAGAGCTTACGTATTTTCTCCGTTAAAGATTCCATTTGATTCGCAGTAAAGTAAAAGCTGCATAGGACGTTAATTAATTTATTTTTTACTTTATTCCGCTTTGAACATTCGCGCGCTTACACATGTTGGTTACGTATCGTAGGTCTGCGATTCATGTTTGCTGAAACTAAGTAAATACATACGGTCCGCAGTCTGCTAGTAAAATCTCTTTCAAACGAGTTGGTGAGAGTGAATTGATAATGAATTTTTGGAAAAAAATAGTGCAGAGCCTAACACTATAATATACACGACACTACAATCCGAACCTCCGGTATTTGAAATCATTATTATACAAACGCATTGTACATTTGAATGTTGATTGATCTAAGATAATCTGCATACGACGCTTATTGCAACATACAGCAGCATTTAATCTTTAATTACTTAACTATTTCTTCACCACAAATAAATTTAAAAATAAGAAAATATCTAATTTATACATGTAATGTAGTTTAGACTCTATGCGAATGTTACAACATTCAGTCGACGTGTTTCTAATCTAGATTTTTGAGAAAATAATCTAAAGCGTAATTCCCGCTGAAAATTTCGAAAGATGAAACATTAATGACGATAACGTGTAATTTAGAAATTCATTATTGAACGATGGGCATGGCCGACGAGAAGACTAAAACACTGAACCGCGATGATAAACACAATTTCTTGGTATAATCAGCAGGGATACCCGCCGCAATATCAGCGTTATGGGGATCGTTTTCCTCTTTAACGTTTACCGCTGACGCCACTCCGGCGACGTTATCCTGACGATTTTAATAGCGTCCCGGGATGCAATAAATGCGTGGTAAAATTTATTACGCCCCGCCGATACATTCTTCAAGCGGAAACTACGGGCGTCGCTTTATTTTCCGTATAATCGTCATTAAACAATAACTTAAATTGCTATATTTAATTCGAAGAAAATAAAGTAACAAATATAACATATCTGCCAATTCCTGTGCATATGACACGAGTGCTAGTTCACACACAGACGAGCGACCTGCAACAGCTTACGTTCATTATCAATAAAAAAGCACATTCTTTACATTCAAGCACCTAACACGTTTCCCTTATCGACAGAAATGATCCCTTCCTACTAGCCACAATTTCCAAGTAACGAGGACTCGAGCTTGGCAAATTGTAAACAAACGACGTGACGTCACCCACCGTCTCGCTCCCCCGTGGTCTTCTCCTAGCTTTTCCACTTTGTTTTCATTCCAGACTTTTGATTGTAATTGGCTAAGTTACACGCTGCTGAACAAGAGCCGTGGTCGCGGGATAGCCCCCTTGCACCTCGATAGAAATTGTGCCATCCTTCCAGCTAGGGACGGTACATATTTCTTGTATTATACTTTCTCCTTTCTAGTCAGGAGATAAAGACTCGATGGTCAGCCAATATCTGCAGAAATAATTGTGTAATAAATTGTGCGAGTAATCAATATTTGCGCAAGGATTTCCATCCACTTGTTCAAACTTCACCTTGTTGTTCTATACCTTTCGACTCTCTTACGAAAGCAAATCAATGTTGATATAAACAAACGAATGCAGTAATCGCCAACGCAATCAAAGAATGAAGCTCCTGCGAAATCCACGTTCAGTTATTCCATCGTCATCGCAACGCTCTTTCTTCGCGTCAGCAAGTAATGTATCACGGCAACAGGAGCGTGTCTTTTCAGCGAACTTGTGACTGGCAACATTGGAGCATGTACATATTTCGAAGTGACCGCGTTCCGACGCACAGCGGAGTATTACGCCGAAAGACTGGTCGAGAGACCGTTCAAACAATTTCGTGTGAAATTTACAATTTTTGGTTTCTGAGGTAGCTGAATGTGTAGAAAACAGTATCCAATACCTTTTCTTTTATTCGATTCGCTCGTAGAACTTTGTGTTTTGTTTAAAGTAAAGAGTTCTTAGGATACTGTTCCTTTCTTTACTAGTTTCTGAATTACTGTTCACTCATTAGTGATTTTTATACGCTGCGAAAAAATCATGCTAATTTTTTTCTTTATACGCTTATTTTAAATGTTGAATTACCTCCTTTGTGATTAGCGTTGTCAGAAAATTATCGATAATTTAAGGAAGCACATTACACTTCCAATTAATTAGAATAACAAATCAACGAAGGGTGATATCCATAATTACAAAAGAAAACTTGTAATTAAGTAAAATACTATAAACAGACGCAACGTTCATAAACATTTATAAAAACATTTGTAAATTTTTTATTCCGCGAATTTGTTTGCGAAGTCGCAGGAAGTAATGGCGTTATATCATTTCCAAGTATGTTTTGTTTTCGCAAAAACGAATGAAATCATTTCGCACGGAGCATGTGAAAGCAAAAATGGACTTTCCACGGGCACAGAACGCGTTTCCTGAAAGTTGGCCTCGCTCGCGGGTAAACAGTTCCCCCAACTGTTGGTAGCGACGCTGTATCATGTTCCCTTATCTCGATCCGGTCATCTATTCCTTATCTCGAATCAGTCATCTGGAGTTAGTCGCCGGAGCCAGGAGTGGAAATGCTACACGAGAATCGGATTAACAGTCGGCGAGACGGTAAGAGCAATTTCCGTGATTGTATCTGCGACACGAGGGAGGGCAAGCCGAGAGAGATACTGATACGCCTCGCAGCCGGTTGTTTCCCAACGACGACGCTGTGGCACGGTGTTAATTACGCCCGATTGTCTGTTAAACTGACTAGTCCTCGTCCGATTAGGCGCCCCGAACTTAACGTTCCGCGGCTTTCGGCTAATTCATTTATCACTGCCCTGTCGACTTTCTTCGATGCCGTGACACGTTGTTCACCCTTTCGCTACCGTTGAAATCCTCAGAGGAGACTACACATTGCGCTACCTTCAAATATCGATCCTGTAATCAACCCCTAATAGGATATACATAATTCCTAGGACCCGAGAAGAAAATCCAGGCAAATATGCGGTTTAACATCTTGACTACCGCCTCACCCATATGCAAATGACGGAATTATTTGCTCAGAATAGAAAATTAATTTCCACGCTAATCATAGTATGCTTAAGGGAGGGTCAAGAAATATCGGAAAAATTTTAAGCATGCATTTCTGTTCTCAAATGTTCTCTTATACAGTTTCTTTATTTTATTTTGTTAAATGTATTACTTTAATTTTCCGAAAATTCTCAGGATTTTATTCTAAAGAAGCCAACATCGATTTCAATGACCTTGAAATGTCTTGTCGAGGTCGTCATGCTGAATCGATTGTCTAGTAGATACAGGATTGTTACATGTATACGTACATGTTTGATATTACTTATCATTATTATTACTTTTAAGTTCTTACTGAACATACTTACTGAACGTTGTTTAAGGAAAGTATAAAACATTCGTATATATTTATTTACGCTCTATATTTTGAAAATCTCAAGTGTTTTAAGAGAGATATATTTATTTTCATTTTCTATCTTAGAATTCCATATTTATTCCAAATAAATAGAACAGAAACCTAACAATCGACTCGTCAAAGAACGTCAAGGAGTAATAGTTTAATGTACAAATCATGTTCGACAATATTTTTGTGCATAAAACCACACATCACAGCAAAACAGGCACGACACGAGACACTCTCTGGAATTGCTATAAGGACCAGCTGGAAATAGAGTTTAATACCTAGCACGGAATCACACTCGAAAATCCAATAAGAATCCATTGTACCGTAGCTAAGAATCAGACCTTTTGTGACCGAATATGAATGCAACTTCCAACAGCTTTCCCAGTCAGCCGTCTCCGTTTCCCGGCGGCAAACATCCGAATCTCACGAAATGACTATCATTCAGAGCCTGCTGTCCCATCACCGATCCGAGAGACACCCCTATTTCCTCAAGTCTCGTCTCCCCAAACCATCGATCCGTTCAACTGGATCGCATCCCCCAAATCGGAATACTATACACTACACCGAATATTCCCAAGCGATCCCCGGGCGGGATAGCATTGAATCCTACCAGCAACAGGACGAGCAAAACGGGAACCGATTCCGGCCTCATATCTCCGTTCTTTCGCGCCGCCACAAATCCGAACTAGCATACACGAGCGCGCGCGCGCGCGCGTCCTTGCTACGACGCACAAGGCGGACCACATCGGCAAAATTTACTACACGCGTCAGTCACAATATGAGATAATACGTTTTCTCCAAAAAATGCTTATGAGAATAACAATTGTTACGAATAATCATATTCATATATCGATTATATATATCAAATATATATATGTTACTTTAGATAATATGCGGACAGCATTAAGTAATGTTTGTTAATTTCTGTATTACCATTATTATCGTTAGCTTTATAAATAGTTTATTTATTATTAATTTTCTATTAAATTTGCTAATTATATGTAAAAAAATTTTCAATTTTTTTTTTTAATGTCTTGTTCAAATTTTAATTGTTTGTGAATAAACACCGATCTACAGGGTTGAAATATTTAAATATCTTCCAAACCAATGATCTTTCGCAATAAATGGTTTAGTACTTTTGTAGAAAAAATAACAAGCTGCATCGGCTGGTGCAACAAGAAACATGTGACTCCATTAAAAAAAATGAAATTAATCATCAATTCAACTTTTATTTGAAACATTTTTCAGTATTATCAACGGGTTGTAAGATATTTGACTGGTTCGATTTAAATGGGTCACACGCATTAACGACCTTTTAATTTTTGTCCACAATTTTCTCATTTGTCCGCATTGTGCGATTGGAGGGTGTGCAATCGGATGTTGAGGACCCGAGTAGTATTTCATCGAAATTGCCTCGCCATGCTCCCTGTTCCTCGTCATAATACCTGGGGTAACGGGTTCCGATCTTAGCTGCGACGCCTCTGTTTCGCGGATTCACCCTACGGGAATCGGATTAGCAGACGGAGAAACGGTAAGTGCAATTTCCGCGATACTATCTGCGGTCGCAGGAAGGAAGGGGGGTCGATGTAGGAGAAGAGACAGACGTAGGCAAGAGCTAGAGTAAAAGCAACAGGAACAGCGACGGCAACACAGCCACCGATACGCAACGGTTTGCGGGGAACGAGACGCGGCTGGCCCTAGTGTTAATTACGCGCAATTGTCTGTTCACCCTCCTTTCGTTCTCTGTGCTCTACCACTTGGCGAACCCTGGCAGCGGGTCTGCTAGTATATGCGCTAACAATAATTATCGTGCTTGTGTTAACGCAACGCTGTGATTACGGGGACAAGCCGGATCGTTGCTGTTAACCCTTTGAGCCGTCTAGCGAAAGTGATAACTGCCATCTGAGCGATGCTCGCGCGTGTCAGCGGCGAGATATAGTGTTATACAGTGCCCCTCTTCCAAAGCAGAGTTGCCTCTTCTGGATAGAGCATTAGGGGCCGGGAAATGAAAGGCGATAGCGGGAATGCTTACGACTGATGAAACGCGATCCTGTTTAACATAGTCTATCTCATTGGGTATGTTCATTTTTATCGCGGACGTACGATAAGAATTCCAATTAATGTAGTTATGCAAATAAGTATTTTCAGAACGCTGAGAGCTTAAATTTGATATAAAAGTAATGAAAGATAAAAGCAATACAAATGTCTCGATTATCGATGTTTTAATTAGCTGCTTGTACCGGTTATCGTAACCGAGTAATCGGAAAGTCTCAAATATTTCTAATTTGTTCTTTATTTATTTTTAAATATATTTATACTAGATTAATTTTTTGCCAATAACTTAGCCAACTTACAATTACATGCACGTGTCGATGATCAGTAACAGCTGCAAAACTTAGACTTAATTTTGAATTATTTACGGAGCGTCATATATTGCTCTGTTTAGTCTAAAATTGTACGAGAAAGCTTAACGTTTGCGCTTTCTTTATAAAATCTAATGATTTTTACGGCATTAAAATACCGTTTTACTCGACTGAAAATTATAACCATTTACATAAATTCGATTTCTTAACGAAAGCGAAAAGTAGAGGTATTTCGGACAACCTCGGTAATTGGGGCCCTAAAACACAGTCAAACGTTATAAAACGGCGATTCTAACCGATGTTACAAATAATTTAATGGCACGGACTCTTCTGCAAACATGTGATCCGCATGGTGCAAACTGAACGATCAAGCAGAATTTCCCTCCGAATTTCTCCGTTAAAAGTCACGGTTTCGGTTTACACAGGCAGAGGTAGAGAGAAGGGAAACTTTTAATATAGCTCGTCGGCCCTCATCCCACGACCTCGTTACCGATTTTCCACATTATTTCACAATTCTGCAAAAATAAATTAACGATTAATTGATCAGCGGGCGGAACTTTCCGGCCGAACAGTGGCCGAGTCCCGTTCCGTCGGGATCCGTTAGCCGTGAAATTAATTTGCCGGACGACACGAGATTTTAATTACGTTTGGTAATGATCACACCGCACCGCGGACGGCTACGTTGAAGTAATTAAGTACCGCCCACGCTCTCGCCCTGTGAAAGACGCGAACGCGTGCTGCTGCTGGTTCTCTGCTGCTTCTTGGCTGCTTCTGCTCTTCGACGTTGCTCGCGGGAATTCTTTACATCTCGCTTTCCGCGTAGCCGACCGTCTCCAGTCGAGTCTGCTCTCCTCTCTTGTTTACGGCGACGTGTTCCACATCCATCTTGACCTTTTTCCTCGGCCCCCGTTTTCTTCAAAAGCCAAGCCCGACGAGCTAGACGCTGTTCTCCGTCGTTCCTGTTCAATACGAGCGTGTAATACTTGTTTCTACGCACGTGTTAGTTCGCTTGGCAATTCGTCAATCTTTACAGAATTCGTGCTAATGAAAACGCAGGTTTAAGGGGCTCTTCTAGTATCGATTTATTTCCATACCTCTGAAGAATTGTTGTAGAGAAACAATAAGATTTTGCGGTTTGCGATCAATTGGGCTTATTTGGACAATCTTCGATTACATGTCTCTAAATTTTTATATATAAATATAATAATAAATATAATATAATAAATAAAACGTTATATTTATCGTTGTTTGAAAATTTGATTCTCGAAATTCGTTTGTCCGAAAAATCAGTATCGGAACGAATTTGTCTCCCTATTTACGTCGACGTTCTACAGTACGAATTTCCAAACATTGGAAGAGATGCAATAACGCATTAACGAATTCGTTGCATCGAAATCGCCATATTTTTTCATCAAGAAACTCGACGATTGCCTGAATAATGGACGAAAGTCGTCCAAAATAATGGAGACGATTTCAAAGAATAACAGATGCGCAATTACTGTAGATGCTAAAGTTTTAAAAAGGCACCGAATTAATTTCGACACTTAGTCTTGTTAAATTAATTGAATTACACGGCCACCAAGCAGATGCGCTTAAATGCAAATTACTCGTGATTATGTTTAACGAAGGCTGTTACGCGCTGGAAAAAGTATGAAACAGAAGGAAGAATAATATTACAGGGGCGCAGTTGCGGGGCATGACAATCGGCAGTGTTGTGTGGCGCGTTTAATTGCAGACTCGGCCTAAATGAGTTTCACGCGCACCTCGTAATTTCGCTCTGAGCCGATTATTCGATTTGCCGGATCATCGACCTGCGTGCTCTCTCTCTCTCTCGCTCTCTCACTCTCCTTCTCTTTTCATCATGATTTAAAAATCCGACCGAGTCAAAAATGAAAACGGTCAACGAAAATATCAGTTTTCATCGACTAGGATGCGGTAACTGGATCAACGTCGAACGTCTGCCGCGAGAGGAAGAATGGGGATGACGGAGAAGTCTCGGGCGCCGCAAATGGAAAACCACAATTGCAATTATGTTACTTCGCGTGTAACGCGCTGCTGCTCGAGACTATAAACTTTTTATCAAACACGAACCTCGGGCGAGCTTCCTGCATTCCGTGGGCCATTTCAGTTTTGCGGAACGTATGTTTTTAACACGTGTGCGCTACGAAACTTCATAAAAGTCCAACTTCTGTCAGACCACGGACTGAATAGCGAGCTTATGACTTCAACAAAGCGTCCGCTTAACTTTGGTCTTCTGACTCATCAAACTTTTGTCTGTGTAGCTTAATATTTTAATGGGTATACCTTTCGTTGTTTCTGGTTTGCCATATTCCATTGGATATCACTTATTATTTATTTCCTATCGAAGCGTGGTTTATCGAATAATGCTTGGTTCTTGGATAAATGTTCATGTGAATTTTTACTTTAATAGATAATTTTTAATAAACTCGAGTTTTAAGTGAAATTGTTAATGGTAAGAAATATCCAATAACTATATTACGTTCTATCGAACTTTTCTTTAAAAAGTTTGTATAACTTCTAAATGTTGAAAATAGTCTGCGAATTTCATGCATTTGTGTCAAAATTGAGCAGTTGCAATTTAAAATGATAGAATTAAATTTTAAATAATTCTGTCGCTCGCATAAGGGTGGCGCGACAGTCAGCGTCAATGGGATAACTTTTGTTAATTATATAATTATGATGCATTTCTTAAGAAACTGTTCTGAATTGTTTTTTATAGTTCAAATTTTCGCGAAGTCATATATACGTCACTCCGGTCGTCAAAGTGTTATTTAGATCGCATGGCCCAATTATAAAAGAGTTACTCCATTTTGAAAGGTGTAGATACGAAAACATTTTTGACTGACCGTGCACTCTAGCAAAGCGTAAAAATCGGCGAACACCGCTTCGTCGTTTTCTTGCAAGCTTCTCAATTAATTTACGAGCGATCAATTGACCAAGCGTTCGCATAAACCAACGCCAGACTTGCCGTTTCAGCGTATTCCCAGTCTTTTAGCACCCTTGCGTCAAACCCGCTTCCGCATTTACGGCAGTTTAGGCGACGACATTTGTCGGCCCTGCGCATTTTACACTCGAACCCATACCCGGCCGTCCTTTCTCCTCCCTTCGCGATCCACGACCTTCGTCCCTCGTTCCCGCTATCCTTCTTTCTCCAGCAGATAGCAGAGCGCGACGCAGGACGAGATTGCGGCGCACTTAATGGGCCTTTAACCCTGCGTTCGCTCCACCGGCCCGCACCGCGCCGCCGTTGCGACTTCCGGTACAATTTTCCCATTGAGAAGACCAGCCCCAGCCCCGCTGCCCCCATTAAAATTCCTCGTTGCTCCCTCGGACAGCCCCCCTCCCCACCCCCTAGCACGGGAACCTTCTAATCTAGACGCCGCGCCGCATACCGTCTGTACCATGACGATTCTCTGACTCTGGCCCTTGTTTTCTCGTTACATCTCAGCTTCCTCTCGGATGAGCGCAATGAATGGCGACCGAACAGGGTCGAGAGACCGGCGTGTGAATCGAGTCCACGGGATTCACACTTCAGCCAATCGACTTTACGGCTGCTACGGCAGATTCCAAGTAGAGATGTGATCGTCGACAATTTTAGCGACAACTGTCTCATCGATATTTCGATCTATCGATCATATTGATAAGATATCATTAAGACGAATACAAGAGAAAATCAGAATTTAAACAGAATATTCTGTATTCATTTTGTATGCTCACTAACGATGTATGATTCCTGTAATAAATGCAAGATTCGGTAAATAACCTTTTTAATTAAACGATCTACCATGGAAAATAAATGAAAGAGTTACCGGCAATTAAAATTTACTGTACCATTTCCACGCAATCAGTGCAAGCTTCCGACGTTCGATATATGAAATGTAATACATGGAGAATGTTAATGAGGTTTAATAGAGTTTTATCGTGTTTGTAGTTAAATGGAAAGAATAATTCTGCAACGACTGATAACTATAAAAATTTTAATTCGCGTGAAAATTTGCGATCTAGTTATTAGTATCAAATTAGTTTACAGAAACTGATTATAATTTATATTGCATCAACACAATATTTTGTCAAATTTTATTCAGACAGACCAATTTTATATTTTTGTTATTTATTACTTTATTTATTTCTTACGTTATTTATTACTTTGCCAATAAATATACTTGAATCTTTGGTAAGTGTAAAGGGTTAATACCTTGGAGACTTTGGATACTGTTCTGGTCCAGTAGCTGTTTTTAAATTTCTGTTCGAATAGCTAAGACAGCGAATTCGCTTATTTTTTGTTTCCAAACATTGAAGGCTGGACAGGAAAAATCGGGTTCGGAGGAATAAGGGCTCCGCAGAAACCTGTGAAGGATTAATCCTGGTGTTTAGAACGTCATCTAACGTCTGCGTTCCACTTTAAGAGCAAATGCCCGCCTGAAACATTTCTGCGGTGTAAATCTGGAACAAGTCGCTCGGCTCTCGCCGTGTAATACAAGTTGAAAGGACGTTTGAAATCGGAGATCCTTAACACGATTGTCTATCTGTATAATCTCAGACCGCTTAACAAGTGGGCGACCACTGCTGCTCAAGAAAGAGCGTGCATGATTGCAGCAATTAATCGTTTCAATGTCCACTTGTCGCACGATCTAACGCCAGCTTTCCACATTTTTCATCTCGCGCTGTCAGCACATCACGACACTTCGATCGTTCAATGAACATTCTTTTTCTCTTCGTTAGTTTATAGTCGCAACAACATCGTATGTTATTAGCGACTATTCCATCTGTGTGTTCACAGATGATTCATTAATAAACGATAAAATGTTTGTAATTTGTAGTTCTCTGTCATTGTATGCATTTTTTAATTTGTTTGCTATTGTATGTTTGGTTCGAATGTGGTTAACTTCGTAAACATCAAATGTTCATATGTTAATTTATTGTGACTGATTCGACGGTTGTGATCAATAGGTAAGGCTTTTAATGAACATTATTTTTCACGAATAAGCAATACTTTAGTAGCCGCATATTTCATTCGGAGATATTCTATTGATGTTTATCGTGCCGACGTAGTTATCTGTATCGTATATCACATGTTGGCTGAAGTATGATCGATGTATGCAATCTAATCGACGTATGCATGCGAAATAATGAATATTGTAACGAGTGTTTATGTAATTTAAAATCAATCTTGTATTCTTCATCTTCGTAACGTGTGTTCACATTTCATTTTCCGCTTATTGAGAAATTTTAATGTTTACTGTTCCATGGTATTCAACACGGCGTAACACATACCCGACCAATTTTTAAGTTACTAACCTGCTTTAAACAAAATAATAATAATAATAATAATAGTAATAATGCATAATGCGTATGACATTATTGACAAATGTATTATTTGAATTAAAATTTTTCTTATTAAAATTATCTTTTTAAACATTCTGTTAAATTTTTTTGCTTGACTAAGCAAAATTACCCAGAGGGAATTGTTTCTTCTAAAAAAAAAAACATTAAAATTTTTTTTTGGCAGCCAAATCTATACGGCCGCGTAATTTTCTATAAATAATTGAAATTCTGAATCCGTAAGAATCATGCAATTCACTAATTAGAACGTAAATTTAGACTCAAGCAGTGCGTGCAAGAGAAACGTAGATCATTGCATGCATCGAATTTCTGGCCGCATTGAAGGTATTACGAAAGCAATTTTTGTGGTTAGAATGGAAAGGGGTTAAAACTGGCGACCATGAAGCCGCCAGCACCAGTCTACTTCTCGATTCAAGGACGCGCTTGTTGAAATGTCTCGAGTTTAGCAGCGGGTGCTATCGCGGGTTCTTTTTTCGAGCAGCGAGGATAGACGTGCGCGCACTAGCGCAGAATTAAATGCAATAACACCAATGTTTACGAGCGATACACATCGGCTGTGTGCTCGACTGTCGATATCCATATATCCAGGGAACGAAGTGTCCTAACAGGTTTCAAAGCGCGATCCACATTCGCGAAAGGTCGTTGCACTTGCCGCGACACGACAATGCTGATATTTCGCCGGGAACACCGCGGGGAGAAAGTATTCGCAATATTTTAGCACTTAACCGGAGCTTCGGAGATTCCACCGAGCCAATAAAACGCCTAACATTTCGCGGCGATATTGTAACGTTCTCGGTTTTATCCGCGGCGAGCACTTTCCAGCAGAGTACTTTCATTTTTGATTTTTCGCGTTTTCTTATTCCCGGTTTTGCTCATCATCTGCCCGCGCCCTATATTCCCTTCAATCTGATCACTAGGCTCCGGATTTCATGCATTCGTGGCCAAAATAAGAGATCAGAAGAATTTGACAATCTTGTTACACTATTTCCAATTTATTATAGATTATGGTCTAGTTAACTGTTGTCACGTATACATGACTGCGAATGCGATCACAATATGTGAATAATACTCCAAAATTGGTATAATATGTTGTCTCTCGCATCATTTGACTAACACAATTTCTTCATATCAAACTTGAAAAAAAATTTTATTTATCATCAATTAAGTAAGCCAAGTCTTTGTCAGGATCTATGAGGTGTAGGAAAGGTACAAAAGCATTTTCTGAAATAAATCTTGTCTTTCCTATTCCTATTTTATTTATTAGTTTTGCGTGTATTTTATGGACAATTACTTTACTGTATATTGAACACAATTAAATCTCTCTTTTAATACTTGTTGATTCGACAGGGGATTTTGTTATCTAATAAACACAGTACATGTAGAACATATTAATGAATTGCAAACGAACTGTTATGCAAATATTTGCAATTTATACGGTCTTGATGGCTTCTGTTTATATATAATTTTGTGTTGCTTCCTGTTTGCGTAACTCGTAATAAATAAATGTAATGGATGCTGTGAATTATAATTCTATTCTATTTCCGTTTTGATAGAATCTTAAAGTGATAAAACAAATGTTTCTTTAATTACAGCGCCGTTATATCTTTTTTGGGACGACCTGTATACAAGCAAAATAAATTATCTTGCATTCGATTAACTTCTGATCGTAAAGATATTATTATAATATTTACGCCTATATAAATTATTTCCTATTAAAAACAAAATTTGTCTCATTTTGTATATACATACGATACCTTCACTTGCAGCAAACATTTATTAAATGATATAAGATAAAGAATGGTTATCGAAAAATAATCAGCAAGAAAAACGTATTTACCGATTACAATATTTCGAAGAATCATAATCGAAAGGCGAGTGTATCAGCGTGAACGTAACCGCCCGGCAACGATAATTCCAAAGTAAACTGCACGGGCGGCTAACTGCTCGAAATTTTCGAGCTTTTAAGCCGGCCGGACGTTCGACTTTTCCAAACACTCGATTTTCCCTTCGAACGAACACCATTACGCATTCCATAGGAATTATATTAACATCGGCGATGTTCGCTTTCGCGACAATGGACGAGAGCATTTAATCCCGGCAATTGTGCGACTTCGAGGGCTCGTTCTCGCTTCCGTGTGTATCGCGTCAGAGAACGGAATTGCTCGAGCGAGACGCAGAGAGGAACAAAAGGGGGACTGAACGAGGTACAGAGATGGGGGACGAGGGACGGGGTCGAGCTCGTCCATTGCGAGCCGAATAAATTATTCATTGTTTACGAGCGACGCGGACGAACGAACGCGCGGGCCAGCTAGAATAGGTAAATGCATCGACAAGGATCGCGACTTCTCTCGCTTCGGATCATTAAAATCGCGAAGAGAACAATTACCGGGCCAGGACTCTGCGAACGCTCCCTTTTCGCTATTTTCCGCCCTTCCTTCTTGCCTGTCTGCTTTCTCCCATGATCGGTCGATGGTTCCAGTTCTCTCGAATAAACGACATTCGTTGATCAACCAAATTATTAGTGATGCCGAGCTAACGTTGTTCAAACTTTGCTAACGAAACTGATCCGATTTCTGCAGAAGCTCAAGAGAGTTTCGTTCTCTCGATGCAAGAATGCTAAGGTTCCCATAAGGGTCGCGAATATTGTATCGCTTTGTCTCGTCTTTTCTCGAAAAATCGAGACAATATCAAGACAAGAAATTAAAAGTATTTTCAATGCAAGATCAAGACTTTCTAAAGCAAGAATATGAATAACGCTAGATAATATACTCGATATCTTGTGAGGATCTTCTTTTCTTTAGAATTTTCAATAGGATTAAACTACTTGTTTCCGCTGCAATCAAGTCATAGATTCGTCATACGCTCTATTCTGTATTATTATGTATTTACCATATACAGGTAACCCTTCTATAACACGGTAGATAGGTTCCTAGAAAATGCCGTGATGTGTGAAACCGTGTTGTGTGAAACTGTTGCACGAGACCCAGAGCCAGTACAAAAAGGGGGTTACGTTCCGAAAACTTATTAAAAACAAATTTTTTTTTAATTCTACATAAACTTAATTGTTATTAAAAATATAAATGTATGTACAGTACGAAAGAAGGAAGAAAAACAAAAAGTATTATTTTAATTTCATGCAACTCTAATTTAATAAAGACGAAAAAGTTATTCTTTAACACGTTCGGTGCCAACAATCGACCATCAAAATTTTCATAAAATCAAAGGAATTTAATTAATTAAAGCGAAATTAGAAAGTTGAAATTGATCATAGGGAATGGAATTAGAACTTTTTTGCATTCGAAGCATCCTAGTCAAATTCAGTTTGTTCGAATATATTAATATGAAAATGAATTTTCGAAATTGTTTAAAAACTAACGTCACCCATATTTGGGTGACGTGGCGCTGAACGTGATAACGCACCGTGGCTCGACGCAGGCTGCCGACCAGCAGCGTGAGACACTTTTGTTTCATTCACTGAGCTAGAAAAAATGTAAACATCTCAGTGGCAACATTGTATCTTTAAGACGGCAAGCCTCGCCGCGGCTGTAGCAGTACAGTGCTGTACGAGGGTTTTTGCAATTTTCTTATCGTGCTAGAGTAAAATACGTGTTATAGGATGCCGTGTTGTAGGAGTGCTACCTGTATTATATCTGGGTGACCAAATTATAATGCCCACGAATGGTCTGGTTGTGAGTCATGATAGTTTGTCGCGCGTCGTGCGTGTCGAAAATAAAGTCTGAATTGACAGTGAAATCAAAGAGTTCATTCTCCCTAGTCCCTCTCGAGAACGATACCGTTAGATATAATATTGCACTTATCTTAGTAAATTTAAATAATTTTAGTCGCTTTTAAATTATTATTTACTTTAAGAACATAGATTCACTTTATAGAATAAATATAGCTCTGTCTTCAATCGTCATTTGATTCATAACTAACGCTGACTAACTGAAAATTACTATATATGTAGCTATCCTTAATCTCAATCATACGAATCAACTTTTCGCCGACCATTCGTAGTTTTACGTATGGATTTTAGGCATTTGCAGCGAAACTTTATAACTTCGTGACGTCAAAATAACAAGAGTCGCCTAAAAATTCAACAGCACGAGAATGGTCGGTAAACAAAAAGAGTATAAAGAAAAGACATCGTCTAATTATCGCGGGACGGGAAACGAAGTTGCCACGGCTTTGCTCATTAAATTGATTACACGACGGGATCGTCTGCCTGCCGCGTAACATCGTGTAACATCGTATCAAGAATGAAAAAGGGGAAGAAAGACGAGGGGAAAACGCGTGGGCAAGGGAGAGAGATAGGGAGGGAGGGAGACGAGTGAGAGAGGAAGAAATAGAGAGAACGATAGCGAGGGAGTGAGAAAGAGAAAGAGGGAAACGAAGCTGACGACCTTATAAACCTTAAGAGCTCGGGTATGAGATCGTCTCGTATCGCATAAAAGTGTGCATCGGCCTTATTACCGCCTCGTAATTAATTCTGATGTTAAACGACCGAGGCAAAGAGGGCGAGAACCCTCCCCGAAGGGATCTTAAATCGGGCGTAAGAAAGCCGCGCCCCATTCACCTCCTCCCTGAATCCCTTGATGTCCGCGCAACAGTGCAATTTGTGTCTTTCCCCCGATAAAACTGGTTGTTCGCTGCGAAATAAGAGCAGCCACGTGAAATCATTTCACAGATAAGACCCTTACTTTCATAGTGCCTGATCGATCGCAATTTTATAGTGTACTTCGTTCATAGACATAAAATCTCTCTGCATGGAAAATTCATTATATCTCTTCAACCCCTTGAACTTTATGGGAAGGCTCCGGTCTAGAACTTTGAAAAATCGATCTTCTCTTTCTCCGTTTTTCTCTTCCTACGATCTTTTAAGAATATGCAGTTAAAAGGATGTCGTTCTAAAAATTACCTGAGCTATAGGTATTTAAGTGACAAACATAATTTTTCGAACTAATGAAAATTATGGACTAATCGAACTAATTTTGTACGCTTTATCGTGATCGCAATCATTAATTAACTTTTCGCTGATTAGAGTGTCCTGTTAGGTGTAAATTTCTGTTGAAATTAAAATTTTAAAAAAGTCTGAATTTAAAAAGTATCATGTTTTAGTAATAAAAACTGTTTGACCTTCCATTACGATGAAAATTCGCAGTTATATTATTTAACGTGGCTAACTATCAGCATTAACCGGGATTAAGTGTATTTATAATAATAGGGCTCGGTTTCGTATGTAACTGCAACTTTTTGTTGGTCGCGAGTGTAATTTCTTGCAAATGAGGTTGGAGCATGACTGCAAATGAACACAACGTGAGCAGATATTATTAGTTTATCTTGCAATTGACCACTTAATATCTGATATTGAACTGTTTCTGGAATATAAAGGAGGCGGGAATTGTAGCTATGAGAGTGGCTCGCATGTAACAGAAGACGATGGGATACAAATATTAGTTGAACTATCTCATATGCAGTATACATTAGTAGCGCTCACTGCAGAGACAATCCTATTAGGAGATTGGAATTAAGGCTGTCGGGATACTCAAATGTTCGAGCGGCTCGAAATCTGCACCAAGCGAGAACTCGATTTCCAAACCGAGTACACTCGCTAAAACCGAGCGACTCGAAAGAATAGAGCAGCGCGAAATATTTCGAGCGGCTCGAACGATCCCAGTACATACATCGTATATGTTTTTGATATTTTATCGTGTTTTTTTGACCGAAAGGATATGATATATACCAATGAGAGTATAGAATTTTTATAATCTCTATTGAAAAAGTTATGTATTAAGAATGAAAGAATTAAAATGAAGGAAACAGAAATGACAAGAAAAAAGAAAAAGAATGCCGAAAAAGATGATAAAATAAAGAGAAACGTATATTACCTGGATAGTAATTAAATAAATCTAAAATAAAGTTGTGAGTACAGTTTATTCGGATAACTCAGGATGCTCCATCATAACGAGTCGCTCGATTTCTTTCGAGCTACTCGATCCTTTCGTGCTGTTCGATTTTTCGAGTTTTCGGCTCGGATCGATTGTTGGAGCCGAGTAATACCCGACTCGTGTATTTCGAATATTTGAACAGCTCTAATTGGAGTAACTATTTTACGATGTTGGTAGCGCTTACCGATGGGAGCTGTGAAATTTAGCCCTCTGAGGAATATGGATCTCACTGCTCCGAATATCTATTTTTCGTTTTTGTAGCGATCGAAACTTCATGATACAGTAATATGTAGATACAGAGTTGTTATCGGAAAGAGAAATAACAATTCCTGACAGTAGAAATGTCCAGGAAAATAAAGAATTGTAAAATGGCGGAACGCAGCTACCAAAGGAAGAAACTAAAGAAAAGTGTAATTAATATTAACTATTATAAAATAAAAGACGTTATGAACAATAGGTTAAATTAGACGTAAATAAAATAATGTAAAGAGATTGCTGTAAAAGACAGTTATTGAAAGCTGGAAAGCGATAATTAGCTAATTGATTCATTTTGATAGAGATTGCAGAAAAATAATTATTTACGGCAACAAATAGAATGTCTTTTGCCTTTATCGCGTCATTATTCATGTACTTCGTAAACTCCAGTAGAGTACTACAATCAAAACGCAATCTTTTGCGAACCATAATCAGTTACGTATCCAATTCCTAGTAGAATCCTAGTAGAATCCTAGTAGAATCCCGTTTGAGTAGCGACGTAGTTAATTGAAACGACGCGGGCTTAAAATCTTAATTTTACGGGACTTGGTCGCTGGCAGTATCACTTTTATATGGGAAACGAGATTAACCCTTTTAGTGGCAGACCCATGCACGCAGTGTTAGCGAAAAATGGCTCGGGCCGATAATCTGAACGTAAACAAACGAAGCCGATACAGAGACTCGTGGTATTTTTCACGTAAGTACCGATATATCGGCCCTCTGCCGCTAAAAGGGTTCCATGGAAACAGCAAAAAAGAATTACTCGAGAATGTTATACTTATCTGCGATATGTTTACATTAGATAATGTCAATGTCAAAATACACTATAATACATTTATTAAATTCACGCGTTGAGCGCCGCGTCGATCACACATAGGCGGTATTAATTTTTGACTAGGTTTGAAAATTCATTTTCATCGTAATATATTCGAACAAACTGAATTTGACCAAGATGTTTAGAATGCAAAAGAGTTCAAATACCATCCAGTACGATGGCTAGAAGATTGTGTAGGATTGGACGAAAACCAAATTCAAAATATGTGAAAAGGTCGTGAAATCTATGTTTCAATGATAATAAGTAATAAAAAGAAAGAATCGGGAAATCGTCTCTTTGCAAGACAAACGAGATCTGTTTCTCATCGGCGTAACAGAGGTTCTATTAGCACAGCTTCAAATATAGAGCGGACACGTGCTTTAACATTGCATTAGAATATTAATATTTGACGCGCTGCGAAATTTGCGACGGCGGATATCAGGACCATCTCGGAAATGCGGTTCGGGGTTCCAGACGAGTCACGATAAATTATCCGTGGATAATTATCGAGTGGACGTCCGGAACAGGCGCTCGTATTCGTCCGGTGGAGCGGCCACGTCGATTAGTCTTTCACGGGCGAAATACTCGATACGACGTGTAATATGTGAAATCGTTACGGGTGTAGCTGCTGCTGCTGCACGATCATGTTCCGGCCGCGAAGCTTCACGGCCACGAACGAACCGAAATAATAGAATTTCGAGGACGCGATCGGAATTTATCGGCAGTGAAATTATCGGCAAGTTTCAATCGCACGCCCACATTATCCAGCTTCTTGAAACCGTTACTTGAAACTGATGGAGGCGGCCGAACAATATCGAACCACACGAAAAAACACCGTCGAAAGTTGCCGAAATTTTCGATATTTCGAAGTAATTTCGTAGCTAAATGAGAAATGCGAGATATAGTCCAGTAATTCCTTCGGAAATGTACGTCAAATTGAGCTAGTGTAATACAGCTGTAATATTTTCTCGTATATTTTTAATAACTTCACTGAATTAATTTATTCTTTATATATTCTTTATAATATTTATTTATTCTGAATTTGTTTATTCTTTAAGTGATCGCATTGTTTAATTTGTGGTACTTGTAAATTTGATCATGCAAATAATATAAACAATTTGAATATATAAAGTCGTATCTTCAACTATAATGCTTCAATTATTTTGACAACTCGTTATTGAACCGTGTTTCGTAACGAGTCTCCTAACTTGATCACGATGCACTTCATTATGTGCAAACGTATTACAAATCTCATATTTTGTTTCTTTAAACGAAAGAAAACTGTCAATGTGTTTTTAGTTGAATTGAAATGAAATTCGTTTTCAAAGAAAAGCGGCCTCACACTGATTCAGCAATTTGTACAACATGTCAACCAAATATACCACAATCAATTGAACAAAATGTGTGTCACACATTCGCGCAACTTTAAAGTAATTCCATCGAAAAGATTTACGTCGCGCGTGTGTATCTTTCAACGAATCTGCAGCGACTACGTCAAAAGTCAAAAGCCCTTATCCCTTCGGTTTCCAGGACGAGCCAGTTTGCATGTCACTCGTTTACGAGTTCGGCGTCGTTCGACTGGAAATTTCGAAAACGATTGCTCCCTCATCGGGAAAGCCTTATCTTTGGAAAAATACGGCCGCGCACGGTGTCCGCGTGTAACAAAGAGAAACGAATGACAAAAGGACCGACGATATGATTAACAGCCGTGGTACAACCTTGACTAGGGGTTCGGTAGGGGTCGGCGGGGAGACGGAGAGCCGACTGGAACGACAAGAGTACTAATTATTACAATTATCCGCGGACAATTACGACGTTAAATTGCATTCCCAGTGGTAACATCGGCCCCGGGGAATGCCTCGAGGAGAATCTGTTGCCCGTGCATCTGCTATTGCGCCGGGGGAAAAGCAGCGCTACGGATTGCACCGGTGGTGGTGGTGCGACAGACCGACCACCACTGCTGCTGGTGGCTGCACCGGCACCGGCAGCCTCCGCGACAATTGGGAATAGCGGAGAGAAAGGGACTTGGCGAGAGCGGGAGCGAGCGAGAGAGAACAGAGGGACCGGGTTATGCATACAAAACAGGGGACGTGCGAGCGGTAACCTAATGTCTTGCATTAGTTCACGGATGTTTACCGCGGGTTTTCTCCGCTTTACCAAGTGATGCCTGGAAATCCTGGCCTCGCCGCTCCTTCCAGCGCATTCTTGCGGCTACGAGGGATGACGGCAGAACGCAGAGATTCTAATTTCTTCCGTTTGCATGGCTGTAGATCAATGAATGTTCGATTTTCATCGCAACTTCCGAAAAGTGAGTGCGGTCGCATTTACAAAATGAAAGTGACGTTGCGTTTTCAAATATGTACACACAGCGACTTCCAAAAATATTCGGACACTATAGTTAACTTTACAATTTAATATTTCGACTGTTAAAGTCATTCGCCGTAATTCATTAATAGAGTATAAGCATATGTAATTTATTTATAAAATTTACATAAATTGCATAATAAAAATCTCCCTCTAGGCACGCGATATTCCATCAACGCCGAAATGTTCGTTTAAAAACAGACTTTGGAGGATCATTAGATTCCCATGCCACCTGACTAGTGTCATTAGTAACCGTGACTTCGTTCAAAATGGTCGCAAAGGGAAGAATACGAATTTCAATGTGCAGCAGCTTGTGATTTTCCACCGAGAAGAACGAAAAAACTGTCGCGAAATTATTGCTGTTTGGTGTAAGTAAGAGTACTCTTGCAGATATCATTCGACGATTTTATGTTCGCAAAAAAACGCGTCCTGATAGACTAATTTATTTCGTTGAAGAAGATATCATATGCCATAAAATATTGCATATGTTCTTAAACAAGAAACGTAAAAACATATTTCTTATGCAAAAAATGCAAAATAAGAAATATATTTTTAGAATTCACTGTTCATAAAACATTTCTATTCATTTCCTATTGTTCTATCCGTTTTCTATAAAAATATGCATTTGCATAAACATCCGAACTTTAATTATCAAAGTTTGTCGTACTTGATGTTTTGAAGGACGTCGAGAATGAGCGGTGATCTAGTGAAGGACGTACTGGTATTCGCGTGCTATATAGACGCCATGTACCATACCACTTTACAAAATAGTATGTTATCGTTCAGAGTTTCCTTATACAGCATGGTGTCAGAGGTGGCTCTTGTCTGAGCATAAGCAATTAACGCTGTAAACGTCGCTGCATGCTAGAATGTGTTTTTTGCTGTAGCCCCACGTTGACGGGTGTAAGGTTACACAAACATAAATGTTTTATTTATCGTCAAGTCATGGATCCTTAAGTTATAATGATATAAAGTTTTGTTATATGCTACTTTCTTTTCTAAAGCCTTTCCAAAATCAAACGAAAATACATGAAAGTCCTCGTTTGCATCATCTCCCATGGTTTGGAAAGTAGTTATTTTTCTGGTTTATAATCAATCTTATTTTATTCACTAGTAAATAAATTTAATTATAATTTAAAGATTTTGATGCGCCAAAATGCTTAAAGATCGACAACGCAGTTCTACTAAACTGTGATCCTGGATTGTTACAGATGATTTGCAAACGTGGTTCAGCATTTATCTGACCAGCATTCAGCTCTGTTCTGACCGTATACGCTGTTTGAATGAAATGGCGCTTGTGTCGCTATCGGCGATTGCACGTAGAAGTGTATAAGTGGTGGCGTCAATTCGAAAGGGCACTCTCCCTGCAGCCGGTATGCATTGTTCTCAGACTCCTAGTCATAGGCTGCATAAATGCTTAATAATAAGTAAGAATGTCTGTTTACGACCTCGTTAACCCGCGTCAGTCGTCTTGTAGAGGCTGTCGTTACGACCCCCGACTTGCGTCGTATTGCTAGAAGTTTCATTAACCTGTTAACTAGGAAAAACGAGTTGATCCATTTTAACATATTCACTTCTATTGTTTCCTTTACTCGGTATAATATTCCTATATCCAATTGTAGCGTAACAATTGCAAATGAGAACACATCGTGTTCGAATTCGTTGAAAGTTCTATGGTCCTATTCTAATTTACGAAGAATTCGATAAAAGATTTTTAACAAATTTAATCGACCAGTATCGGTGCTTAACAAGGTGTTTACAAAAGTATTTGAGGACATGCTTAGCAGAAGGGACAAAGACAAATTGAGTACAATGGACATTGATTATTTCCACGGTGATTTTCGTTTTGTTTTAGTATCGTTCCTATTGTCTGTCAGGAGCTCCACGTGGCAACACGTGGGTGCGTGTCCTCAGCCACGCGATAAAGGCTTCGATGGGCGCGCCGTGACACACAAATCGTCGGCACACAACCTGCCCCGGCCATGTGACGAAAGAGACCACATGATAATGCACCGAACGAGGGAACGGAGCCGGCTGCATCGTCTTGCACATTCCACGCGTACCAACGCGTCCCACTGCCGAATACCCCGACGCATTTTAAGCTTTTCATCCGTCCTGGTTAATTAAGATCATCCCGGATTGCGGCGGCACGGAGACGTCGTCGCCATTAAAACACTCCGACGACTTTTCATCGAGGGTAACCACTCGCATACCTCCGCGAGGTTATCGGCGAGAAAATTAGATGGATGGTAATCTCGAAAATCATCTGGTTCAGAGTTGGACACTACGCGAATTATTTCGACTTATCCGAACGAATTCTTTTCAGTCGAAAATTTTGTTCGAATAATGATTACCCATTATTCATCATAAATTATTTTATCTATTTATTCGAATAAATTATTCGCATAATTCTTTATTTACTCTTTTTTATTTTCACGTCTTTTTAACCAGTTGCTAAAAAATTTACAACGATTTATTTATGACGATCATTATTTTGTATTTCACATTTTGAATGAAGGACGTTTTACAGGTGAACAGTATTCTTTGTTATGGTTACTATATATTTTAAAAAATTTGAATCTCCCATAGAAATTGCTTTTGAAGAAAGATGTCGGCAAGTATATTATAGCAAAGTTCGCTTTCACACTGGATTTAAAATTTGTAAGCACGAGTGTTATAAAGGAAAATTTATTATTGATTAAATTGACTTTCACACGTGCGAACGCTATCAACGTCGCACACGTGTGACAACTACCGGTGTTTTAATTATAACGCACACCGTAATATTCGAAAAACTAATCTACGGCAATAGCTTTTTTTTCACAGTTCGGGAACGAAATATTGCCGAAACAGACGCAGATAGCGAACGTGTTAGGTAGCCGTCAATTTTAATATCAAAGTGAATAGTGTTTCACGGAGATTAGAAATTTCATCTCCATGCAACGATCAAACAATATGTTTTTAGCGAAAGATTTTTATTTACTGAATTTTAACCAAATTTCAATTATCGATATTGCTTTTTCTTTGTTAAATAAACTGACGAATGATTTCGATATTTATAAATTAAAATCCGGGATCATACATTTGAATCGATTACAATTTTAGTAGGAAAAATCACTTGGTCGAGCTTCCGTTGAATCGATAGACTCAGTAATGGCTGTATTCGTCATTTTCATTGCGACGCGTGACATTTGAAACCCAATGGAGGATGTCCGAAATTAAACAATGTCGAATTGAGTGAACGTGTAATCGAAAAATATGGAAATACCGATGAACCGATTGAAATCGAAAATCAGTTTCGAAACCGTAGGAAAATGATAGGTTAACCGATGGAGTACAATCGATAGATTCAGAGCATCCGTTTCAATTGGAAATTTCATCGGTTAAACGATCTAAAACGATCCGAGAAACGGTGTAATAAATAATACATTTGGAGGTTTAGTATGATAAAGTACTGATTCAAATTCAAAGGACTAAGAAACATGTTTTGTAAACTATACGCTATCGACGTAAAAGTGTAAAAAGAACGTGGATCCGGAGGGGTTTTGAGATATTTTGTCTTGAATTGCTAAAAATTCCTGAACAAGATATTTGCTATTAGACAATACGTAAAACCAAAATTCGATTTACTTTAAATCATTTTTTATCGACTGCAATATTCTATCAGAACTTAATAATTACATTTTTGCCTACTGTACTTCGGACGACCACATTCCACTTCAGAAACGGTCTTACCAATCGGCAGTGCGATTAATCATGGCTAGACTGAAGACCTATAAGGATCCCAACCTCCCGACGATATTTAAAAATCTAAGAAATGCAATACTCAACAGAATAGAATCAAATTTTTTTGCGATACATCTGTATAGACTTCCGCAATCGTATTTTTTCACGTCTTTTTTCGAGGTTTTTGACGCCTACTTTGGCACAATAGGAGGCGTCTGAAGTTAAATCACTGTCGGCCGGAGAGGAGGGTGTTCCACTATCGGCGTAGCAGACACCGAGACGACGATAAATAATTCAATGAGTCAAATTAGAATCGCGCTTTACAGCTGTGGCACCAGACGAGGTCTAGCGTTTCGCGGCGATGCAATTTAGTGGGCGTGCGTGTGCTTGTATTTAAAACGATAATCCTTACAGGCAGTCGCGTTACTGCTAACATTATTTATTACGTCGTTTTATCAGGCAACTGGTTCGCCTTGAAATCTAGGCGCTCATCCAACACCGGGCTCGCGAGCCGTGCGAACGCGCTACGCTGCGGTGGTGCGAACTGCGAATCTGCAAATCTGCGAATCTGCGAACGACCGAATCGCTAATCACAGATGAAAGCCCGCCGCGCCGCGCCGGTTCCCGCAACCATCTATGTAGAAACACCAGCGATCGATCCGTGTTCCGAGCAACACTTCCAGCTCCGTTGCAACGGTGACGTATCGGTAAGTTCATTAACATTTTACAGGGAGTTTCGTTCGACGCGAATGTTCCAACAAAACACCTTCACTGTTATAATTAATATTTAAACGTTTTTAGTCACAAATAATAGTTGATCGAAAATCATTTTTCGTTGTCTATAATCGTTATTGACCAGGGAAATTTGGTATGGTTAGTCGTAAGGGTCATCGTTGAGAGAAGTTGTCGACGAGGAAAATTGATTTCGGTTGACTTGTGACATCCGCAATGATTAATGACGACGAACAAAATTTTCGGGTAATTGTAATTGTTATCTATAATCAAAAATTGAAATATTTTAATCACGTGCTTTGTTGAACAATTTCTTTAACACTTTGTGATTAGCTTCAATGTGAATAATAAACACGATTTTATTACCAAAGTCTTTCACCAAACCACATTTTTATTTGATTTGATATTCATAATCTAGATTTTAATATTGAGTAATAATAATAATTTCATATTGTGCATATATTCGCTTTCTAATTACCGATACATAACATGTAAACTAAAAGCAGAGCACGGAAACCCAATTTTTGAGTAGAAAATATCATACGAAATTTTGTAATTTGCAGATTCAACGTTTGATGTATGTTAAAATATTTAGAAAACTGTTGCGACCCGATATACTAATAGGCTACTATGCAAGTTGACTCTATTTTTGCTATTTTATCTTAATAGTTCCTGTTACTTGCCCATGTGACGTGGCTACTTTTACTCGGTTATTTGCTCTTTAGCATATAGAGTATGTCTGCAAAAGTATTTGTTAATCATCTGCAGGGGATTTATATGTAATTCACAACTTGAATAAAAGAGAACCATTTTATGCTATAATAATGTTAAGATAATTTATGACCAAAGACACCAGAATATTATTTACTAGAAAGTAAATATTATTACAAATGTCATTATTGTAACTCAAGGAACTGACACCAAGTAAAATTTAATTGAGTTTATAAATAACTTGAACCAGTCAAGAGAAAAGTGAAATCGTATGAGATATTGAAATGCACAAAATCGGCAGCATATGCAATTACAATAATCATTTATTTATATTACATTCAAAAGTAAATTCCCAAGCAACATACGATTAAATCATCTTTAATCGTACTGGGAAAATTGGCAATGAAAGTGAAGCGAAACTCTGAAGACCAAATCAATTGTCAGTGCCCATCTTATGTTGGAAACGATTCTTCACAAAAGTATTCAACGTGGACGTTGATGAAAATGCCTCGTAAATATGAGCCAGCTAAATTGCTCGTAAACCGCGTGATATAGCCTGATTAAAATATATTAATATCACCTTGAAATACTTGTTAGAAGAATGTCTTATATCTCCCAGTTAGCATTCCCTATTCAAGATTCTGAACACAATCCATTCCAGTATTCGAAGATTTATTCGATCAACAAAACCGTAAAAACTAAATAGAAAATTCTAATAAATTTTTTCACGAATATTATGAAAATAAGAAAAATCCATTTTTAATATGGAATAAAGATATTTATGTTATATTTATATATCTAGTCTAGAAAGTTTTTCTAAATAATTATTGAGGATGATTATTTACTAAAATTTTCTTTTCAATGGAAAAATAATTTCTATAAATAAAATCAATCTTGTCTTAAAAATTCTCCAGCGATAGACATAAACATCTATTTCTCTTCAATTTCCATTTGAATCACTAAAACTATCCTTCGGAATAAACTGAATCTCGTGCATAGTTTGCAAGACCGACTTTTCCGTCACTACACGTGTAAATTCTAAAGGCAAGCCCGGTTCTATTTTCCAATTTCCACGCTAACTAATATGACAATTTCTGTCTGGATAGAACTGACAAATCTATCAACTGATCGCAAAGATCGGCTACGCGTACTGTCTTGGCCGGCGACACAATGATACGCGTGGACGTAGATTAGCAATCAAAATGGAACGGTTTATTGAAGGCGTGTCAACGCATGTACACGCTACATACGCGCAACAGAGACATATTCATATATGTACCTCCTCCTTCTCGAACGACGAGATCACCTCGTAGTAGAATTGCTCGGCCATCGACAGATTGATCTTCAGGGACGCGCGATCCTCGTCGTCCTTCTGGTCCTCATCCTCCACGTCGTCCTCGATATCGTAATCCTTAATCACGACGCTCCTGCGCGACAGGATCTCGATTCCGTTGTTCTTCACCAGCTCCATTTTTCCTTATCGCCTGTTGTCCTCGGCTTGATACATCCGAAAGCGCCTTCACCGGAAGCACACTCGAGCCGCTGGGGTTGCTTAATCCACCGCGCACTTATTCGAACACGCAAACGACCCGCACAAGTTCGAAGCACGTTCCGGTGGCTAGGTACTTACAAAGAAGCACTCGATAATAGCTCGAACCCAGGATTATATAACCTATCACAGCTGATTCACTTTTGGTTGACTTTCACTATGGTTACCAGCGCCTATGTCGACGACACTCACATCGTGGTGTATCATTACACCGTTTATTAAACCGATCGAAACGTTAACAGCAACGAGGAACTTTGCGCGCGTATTCGTTTACTCGAGACCACCTCTCACGTGTCTTTCAGCTCGAATCTTTTAGGATTGAGCTTCTCCGTTGTTGATCTTGATCGATGGGCCTCGGTACTAGCGTCGCGGTCGCGCCAAGAGAAATTCGGTTCTCTCGATCGGTCGGTTGGCTCCAGGGTACAGAATAAAGTCATTGTACCGAGGATTTGTTCTTATGCTGCCCTTTTTGTTTTGTTTCACTTTTCGTCGCACTCGGAGTTTACGGTATTAGCTGGTGATTCATAGCGGGCGTTTTCATTCTGACCTCTGCGAACGATGTTTTCAGTTAGATCGAGAGACTGGGAGTCGAAGGAACGCCGAAGAAAATGCGAGGAAAGCGGACCGTGCGTGAAGCCTGCACGCTCGCGAGCGAACTGAGCCGAAGTAACGAAAGAGCACGTATAATGCCGCCTGTGTCGGTCTCGCATCGCGGTGACAACCAACACCGACGCTAGATAAGCCCTGTCGGCCGGCCAGTTTTCTCGACGGAAAACTGAACACTGGACCGTAAACCGAACACCGTACGAAGCCGTACACTTTATACAATTTTATACGTATCTAAATAATTTATTTCTTAATAAATATTTAACCCTCTTTTGCATATCTAAATTCTTCTGCTGCTTTAAATTGCACCTATTTATTTGTTTCCATGAATGCATACAATCCGCAGTCTATTAATTATATACATAAATACAGAATATTTTGACCGAATCTTACAGTCGGCAATAAAGTACTATTTACAATATACAGATAGTGTATATTAACTTCTGCCATTTATGTATTTTTGTCCGGTAAACTTTTGCTCTGGAGATAGTGAAGATCTACAACGACGCCAGTCAGTGAACGCTATTTACGCGAACAGATTAGATATACGGGGTAAGTCATTCAACTCTTTCGCCTTCATTTTTCTTGCAAAATACATGTTACATAAAAAAGTGTTACGAATAAAAGTTTATGCACCCAAAATTAATAATCTTGTAAATCATATTTACCTTTCTGCTCTCCAGATTAATTCCTTTGCAGATATAATTCTTATTCACCTTTTTGGAAATGAAATTCATTTATATGTAATTATTTCTAATAAAGTATTTAAATTCACATTTTTGGAAACTGAATAAAAGACGGCCAATTTTGAACTGCGAAAAGGGATTCTACTTGCAAAAAGTGAGTATGATCTACGAATGAATTAATTTTGAGTGCAAAACCTGTAATTTATTTCCACCATCGCGACACATAGTGATCAACTTTCTAAAAAAAATGGGACTAAAATGAAAAAAATTGTTTTGCAAGTACAAAATTGTTATGTAATTTAATTTATTATTATCTAATACGTATAATTAGTAGACTTTGTACGTTTATATTTACTAATAAGCGAAGAATTGAAATATGAACAAGTCTCATGGATTTTGCAGTAAAAACAAGCAGAAATCAATAATGTCATTATGTCATTACTTGACAGAAATTATACGTGCATTTATGAAGATAAATAAGGTATGCTTCATTTTGTTATTTATCAAACAGCAAGTTTTTAAATGGTAATGATTTATTACTTGATGATATTCGCCAACAGTCTGTCTTTTCCTCTTTCCATAAAACATTATCGAATCCACAGCAACACGACATTTTCCCTTTTTATCGGCCAGCATACTGATTGCGCTGTGCGATACAAAAATATAAGGTATCACGTTTATCTCTGTCGAGGCAGTCGATATGAACTTGTCCGAAATCTGTTGTCGTTGCGGCGAAGTCTCAGGAGCCACCGATAACAAACATTTCCCTCCGCAAAGTGGCGGGATAGGGTGTAATCGCGCGAAAATAATCAAATCTTGGCGAGATCTCGTGGATTCCGAGCGGCGGAGAATTTTACGGAACGCTAGACCATCGGGACGGTATTCTAGGAACGATAACAGGAAACCAAGGTGAAACGGTCCAGACGCAAAGCGGGATTTGAAGCGCGCGGAAACGAGCGGATAATACTGAAATCGTTCCCGGCGTACTTGGGCGAAGAACAAAATTATGCGGGGAACGGAGGATGTGAGTAATGAACAAATGAATACCGGCAGGATATGGCCGGCGAGTGTTTCTGTGCTGTGTCGATTGCGGCAACGCCGGAGAACTGGTTTTTAACGTGAAAAGTAAAAATGCACGCTGCATCGTAGGAACCGGCAACGAGGAAGAATGGGGCTGTGCAATAAAGTCTCCATTTACATTCGGAAACTACTTTAGAACCAGAAAATTTCGAAACAGTCCCTAAGAAATTGGAGACTCGTTGTTCTACGACTGTACGACAGAAAATTATCCTGTCCACTAAGTCTGGAGAAGAGAATAAGTGCGAGAGAGTATCAGAGTTTCTAACATTCGTTATTGCAGTTTCTTTACGGAAATGTTACAGCAGTTGTATCTAGATTGCAAAAGTTCATACAAAGTGGTACTTTTACGATTCTTTTAGAAAGTGACCTCCTTTCCCTGTTCAATGCATTTAATGAAATATAAATGAACATAAATGCTATGAAATCACACTGTCTGTAAAACTATTTTCACGCGCTACGAATGTACGGGGTTTTATAGTTTAGGTATTACATTTAACGCTAAGCTTATCGAGGTCTAGAAATATGCGTAGTATCTGAATAAGGAAATGTATTCAACAATTTCTAATGGAATCAGCTTTATAATATCAATAATTATAAAATAAAACGAACTTAAGTAAAATTTAAATCTTTTCGAGATCTTTTAGTATGGACTTATTTTATACATCAATACTTGCTGTTTGATATCAATACTGGAACACTATGGAACGCTTTATATAACTGTAGTGTAATGAGTGCTTTATTTCAGTACTGAATAATTTTATTAGATTTCATTTCCGATTAATAAAAATCTTCATTTTTGTCTGATAAGTAAATCGCAACATTTCTTTAATACTTGTTCTAGTTTCTGTTTATTATACGTAAACGTTAAAATTGAATTAGTTTTTCAAATTGGAGTAGTCCAAGCTATGGAAAGTTCTTTCTTTCTAAGGCTAAAAATGTCATAGAAAATGTAGGAAATGGAATGAAAAACATACGGTAGGAGCCATAATATCATATGAAAGCGGTGTTAGAGTTTTAAATGAAATAAAGAGGTGATATATTCTTCTAAAAGCTACGTTAAAGCGTAAAATTGGCTTTAAAAACAAAAATGTTTGCGGTAGTAAAAAGAGAAGTGTTGCAGATCATCCACTTGAAATAGAAAAATAGCGAATTAATCCCCGTTTCATAGCCTTCGATAGCTTTTTTAACGTTTCGAGAGTATCAGATTTTCGAATACATATAATTGTTTTCGAAGCATATAACTATTATTTTGTTTCTTTTTGAATAAAAATGTTGAATACGATCTATTCGATTAGTATATAATTAATTATGCCGGAAAATATACCAATGCACAGCAATTAGTTACCCCACAGTAACCGGCAATATGTCGTAAAATATTTTGTCAATATAAATGACCAACAAGGAACTTCACATTACGGAGAAAGGAAGTCTTCGTTACGAAACGAGTCGAACGATAGTTAATTCCTCGGTTAACAGGCTAACACTGGAGTATTACGTCAGCCACCCTGCATAAACGTTACTTTGGTTGCTGAGGGTACGACTATTTATTTTAGCGATGGCTAAGGTGAAAGTCGAGCGAGTCGAAAAAACAATCTGCTTACATGCGACGAGTACATGGTGGTAAGATCTTTTTTTTGTTCCGGTGTAGCTCGAGGCAGTCCTGTTATGAAGGGCTTAGAAGACCCTACCGACCAACAAGGAAGCCTCTCGGTTGTTACGCGACACCGACCCGAGGACCCACGCGCACCGTCTAGCGTCTGCTCCGTTTGCTCGTCTTTTTCTGCCGATCAGCCGCCCACTGATTTCCTTCGTCGATACCGCGGACATTTTCATTCGAAAACATCTGCTGCGGTTAATTGGCGACCGATAAGGCAAGCGCGGATCAACGAGCCACGCTGTTTTATCGTTAAAAGTCGAAGCGGATCACTCGGAAAAATCACACCGGTAGAAAGTTGGCGTGCGACTAATGAAAGGAACGATCTTAAATTCTGATTAACGCTTTCGCGGTCAGCGGCTACAGTCTTTTTGCCCAGGGCAGATCGTGTACCTGCCTTGTCTGGTTTATAAACATGTGGAAGTCGTACTTTTTAAATTGCTTTCGTAAATTCTCATTAAAACGAGTATGCAAACGAGGGAAATTTGTTTTCCAATATATACTTATATCGATTTATTTTATGTCCGACTTGAATGGGACACGCGAAATTTTTATCTTTAATTCGTGATCGCGATTGTTGTATAATAATAATTCTATTTGAATATTCCGAAAGGGGAGGCCATATTTTATTACAGAATTATTAGATACAAATGCAATGTATGTTTTATTTTCTTCATATTTTGTTTAAATACAACACTTTTGTAAAATATATTGTTGTATGATACGTATCGTGTTATGGCGAGTATAGTCGTTAGAAACAACTAACTAGTTAATTAAACGGTTTAATTTCATTGTTACAGACGCGCAGTAGAACAACTGGCAAAAATTGCGGGACGCACCGTACGTGGATGATCGCGAAAGCGTTTAAATATATTTGACTTTTTCCAAGAGCAACGGATCCGATTGGCACCGCGCCAACAGTAACATCAACGTCACCGAGGAGAGGAACGAGCCGGAGACGGCAGTGACCGTGTGTTCCAGGTGTCCCAAGGGTACATATATTGAAAACGAAGCGCGTGGAAGCCAGCGTGACTTTCATTTCCACCGCAGCGGAGAAACGAAATGGAACAGTAAGAATTGGTGTACACACGCGTAAAGTGTACCGTCAGCTCGTAAAACAGCGGCGGCGTCGAACGGCCGACCGTTTCTCCCAGGATATCCACGATGCCCAGGATGATATCCATGATATCTAGTCGCGCCGCTACTAAAAAACGACTGCTGCGCCGCGGAGGAACACACGGAGGAGGGACAAGGTGAAACGATAACGCGATGCTGCTTCCGTAACACGGATCGCGATAAAGCGTTCTGGAGACGAGCGAAGGAGAGCAGCGCGAAAAACGCGAGGTGAAACGCTCGTTTCCGAGACGATCGCTAGAAGAACGTGACCCATAACAGAGTAAATCGCGAGCAGTCTCGATATCATGATCGTCAAAAATGAGGAGCTGGGATCGAGACGGCGCGTAATCCACGAAAATGGCCGCCGCAACCGCTTCATGAACGCCCGTAACCTCGGTACAGCGTGATTCGATCGGCTGTTATTTCACAACCGACAAAAATCCACTCCTCTAGGGTAAGCGCGGCTATAACTGCGGTTTCTTGAAAAAAGGTGAACTTCGACGGAGAAAATAAGACCTTTACGCGAATAAATTTACAACTTCAGCGATAATTCTTTAACTTGGATATTTACAGTGATGTGAATAATTATAGACTCAAAGTAACTTTTACATTTTTACTGATATTTAAACAAAAACTTAGAAAAGGTATATTTGTGTATTTCTGTATTACAATTGATGGATAGTAGAAATATACAAATATACCTCTTCTTAGTTTTTGTTTAAATATCAGTAAAAATGTAAAAGTTACTTTGAGTCTATAATTATGCACATCACTGTACTTATGTTTTCTCAAAATATAGGTAGGATCTCTTAAAGCACAAGTTTTACTGAAAAAAACGTAATATAAAGGAACTGCATCTATGCATATATTACTGCGGTTATATTGCGATTGTTGCGTGCCAAATACTGTTCCCTTCACGAATTTTTTGCGAGGTTAACGCGACTTTGCTCTTTGGGTATCACAAACCTTATTTTTTCCATTTTCTTTACTTCATTTGATATTTCTTGTGCACAGTGTCTTAACTACTTCTTTAGCACTTTCCACATTTTCTTTTTCTCAAGATTGGTCACGCGGATCGTTGGACAATCACGGAGGTTGTCGCCAAGCGCGAAAACAACAACAAACGACGAGTGAGTGCGACTAATACGGTGCGACTTCGGGTAACAGGACCTGCCATCTCTGAGTGAGCACAACACTCAATTACGCAGATTCCGTTAGCCTACCGAAGAGCGTTTTTAAATGGTGTGTCACGTGACGAATGGCTGGCATCCTGCAAGCACGTACCGTATCTCTCCCTCGCGCTAGCAATAAGGACAAGTACAAAGTTACAGTTCAGACAATTGTTCAAAGGTATTGTTAATTTTTGTTATTTATCTTTTGTTAAGTTTATGGTTATCAAGTTACATCGTTAAATCATAGTTATCATAAACGGTGTACAATTATTCCACTCCTATATCTCGCAACTCGAACGCTCCTTCGCGTTGACGTCTCAAACACTTTTAAATGTACATATTGCGATCAAGTTTGTATCCACTTAGCAAGAACTGTACAGAACAATTTAAATTACGCAGTTCGATAAATCATCGTAGTAATGTACGGATATAATAAAACACCACGTCCAAAATACTGCGGTAATAAATAATAGTTGAGAACAGATGCAATGAAAGTATATGTCGATAATTCATCGAAGTAAGGTTTACTTAACCTAAAAATCACGCTACAATGAATATTACGTAACTATTAATTATCAAATATAAATATAATATAAATTCAAAGGTTCTCATAAACCAAAAGCCGTCGAATATCAAAAGTCAATAAATTAATAAATTAATAAGTATTAAAAGTATACAAAAATGAGATTCCTTTCTACAAAATTAAATATTAGAAAATGTTTTGTTATTTTTATAAGATACCGTAATAATCGCGGCGTCCGCATGGTACCTACACTTATCCCAGCTCGAATTCCCAAAATATTTCACCAGGAAATCTGGAATATCGTTAGCTAGCCGAAGTATTTGGTTAATTTTTCATTCGCCTCTAACCCGCACGAAAATTTCTGCTAGCCTACGCGCGCGCATCTCCTTCCGTGCTCCCCCGACGGCGTTAAATACTGATTTTAATTATTCGGGATTACAGGTTGCAATATACCGAATTCCGTGGTCGCCGCAGCGTCATATATACCATTTACACGCTGGGTGTATTACATTATGCACCATCTGCATACCATTTTGTAGCCGGTATTCGGATATTTTGTCGCGCGTTTCGTACCCCTGACGAGGACGCGGCGAGCCGCGGGCAAAAACCACCCTGGAACGATAATTACTCGAACTTCGGGAGTTTCGTCGATTATTAACAAACACCGAATTTAGCTGGCCATCGTGCTACGGATAATGAAAGTTCTACGGCAATTTAGAATCATGTTTCCGCTAGGCGAAAATGCGAAGAAAAGTGCAATGAAAAGAGCATTTTTCAGCTCTAAAAAACATTGGTACCATTGAACAGGACAATTAGGGTAGAAGCTGGCATTAAATATTTTTATTTAATGCACTAAAAATATATTTCAGACATTTCTGTTTTAAAAATATTTTCCTACGTCACTTCTGTGTCCTTTCAGCGGATCTGCACATAATTCTGTGCCTGTCCGTATTTACTTTTGTGACTCATATATTTGAACGTGTGGAAAGAGGCGCAAAGAAAAAAAAATAAATTTCCTGAAAAAGTCAAACTGGGTCCAATATTAGGAACTAATATTTAAGTCCGTAGATTTGCATAAATTTGCATGTTTTTCCTTTATTGTGAAAAAGTGGAAGTTTTTTCTGTGTATTCCAGTAGATCGTGAAAGAATACATATTTTAATTTTTAAACGTGTATCTAATTTTAATAAAAGTCTTCTTCAGAGACATTAATTATAAATGTATAAAAATTCCTAAAATATTCATGAATCTACGCTACTTAGGAAGTCGCTAATAATACCCATCTCATTATCAAAACTAATTAACGTGGTCAGATCTTGTGAATACTTTATTGACAGTCTGGCGACATATCCCAACGCAATACTAACTAATTAGATAGATATAGATACCAGGTTTTATGTGCTCAAACTGATAGTATTAATCAGGGAGAAGTTCCATAAAATGGCCCGTTTCGGATTTAAACATAAAGATGGGGAATGTTCTGGCGATCGATGACTCAGGATCGAGACCGGCGTAGGAGCCATTTATGGGCACAAACAAGTTAGAAACGCTGCTCTTTAACCGTGCCGAGCTTAATCGAATCAATTCGAAACGAGCCTCGGCAATCCTCAGAATTGATGAACGACCGAGCGCGAATTAGAGTCGTCGGTCAATAGGAGAAAATACCGCAGAAAAAAAGCGAAACGATCTGGCTACAACGTCTCGGAACGGACACCTGATAACGCGAACTACAATGGCTCACGATTCATCTGGACTTGACTGCCTTCGCAAGTACACGGGATCCAGTGAGAACTGTTCGTGATACTACCGCTTAATTATATTCAACCACTGCGACAACTTCGCCAACTTCTGCAATTGGGTTAGTGCGCGTCGCGTGAATCAAGCTAATAAGATGAATGACGCGCGATTGTCCGGCTGCTTTTAATTAGCTTGAACGATGTATCGTTCCGAGTGAGATATTGCAGCGATCTAGAAAATCGCTGAATAAACGGGCTGAGATGTAACACAAAGAATTAGGCCTCCGTAAATAGTAACTACCGTTTAGCAACTAAGCAAAATGGCTGGCAGATAATGTGTGTTTGCTTCACGGATATCAGTAACAATCCGGTCAGTGTTCCTTCAGAGATATGTTTATAAATTCTCCACTGTCGTGATCGAAGCTGTTCTATATTAAAAGATTTCTTCAGCAGAAAATTTCTGCTTATTAGTAATTTTATGTTCTTCGATCTTTCCTGTGTTATATAAAAAATAACAAATAAATAAACAAATAAATAAATAATAAACAAATAAATTAGACCGAAATTCCTGAGCATCGTAGTCAACTCATATTATTTGAAATAGAAAGTCATTTCACGTCAGCGGCACGTATTCAGTAATTCCCGTTTAGAGAAAGTCAATTGGCAATAAAGCGTTCTGAATTTTATCACCGCAAAATACGGCGCCGGATCCTATATTATATTTAACCCCGTTCAGAATCCGCCCTAGCGAAGAACAAACTCCTAAAAAGGCAATAAGAAAAATGGATTGGCTACAAACAAGAGTATAATTCCGCAGAGCGTAAACCGTGGATAAAACCCTTCATCCGCGCTCAAAGACTCTTAAGTTCTCCGGTTTCCCTGCTGTATCCGAAAAGTACCTTACAATTAGAATAATTCCTCGGCAAATCAGCGATAAGCGACAACGAGCCCGTTTTTTTTGGTAAGCATGATAGTCAGGTGATTAAGCCAGAATTCAAATCGAAGGAGTGGGAGAATATCCAGAATATCAATACATGCGATATTGGGAATAAAATATATCGATATCATCAATATCGATACGTGTCATTAAATTAAAATTATACAAGTTAAATATAAATGAAAATTATGTACAGGTAACCCTCTTATAACACGGTAGATAGGTTCCTAGAAAATGCCGTGATAAATAATATAATCATAAAATAATAAACGCAATTATAAAACGTAAAATATTTTATGTATAGTATCATTGGGAAAGTTTAGTGAAATATATCGTTACGTTAAGTATCGATATAAAATATTGATATTTGACTTTAAAAATATTGGTATTCCAAATATTGAATTTGTATCGCTATCACTAGATTCCACCAATCACGTGACTATCAAGCAAAATAAATATGTAAAAGACGAAGGAAGGTACGCGTATTATCCTTGATACAGTAAACAGTGACGTCACAAAGTATTGCAAAGCATTGCCAAAGTTTTCGAAAGGTTGCATAGC
>CM052161.1:8110528-8174511 GCA_028455555.1 Augochlorella aurata | reverse complement strand
ACAGCTTTGCATAGCGTTGCACAGCGTTTTCCTGTGTTTTAGCTTCGGCAGCGAACGCGCGCAGCCGGGTTATGGCTGGAGGAACAGCCACGTAGAAAACCATTTAACTCTCTTCGGCCAATTCCATTTAAATCCCCGACATTTCGCGAGCCGTTATCCCGGATTTGCCGGGATCCCGCGTACACGTGTTTCCGTTCCGTGCGCGCTCGTCTTTATCTGAACGCGTTCCTCTATGCGGCAACGTGGTAACCGCACGATCATTGCGGACGTCGCGCGATACAACCGCGCAGATAGGAGGTGCCGAACGACGCTCATATCTGGAACCTTTTAACGAGTGGTGACGTCTAATCGGACATCGAGAGGAGCTCAGACTGAGGAACAGTTCCGAGGAATCGTCTCCTATCGGATAAGTACACACGGCTTATTTGACTCGAGTTTATTCGCGCATACACACGAACGACGAGCTAGACTGCATTCCGGTACGGAGCTTGGCTGAAAGTATTTTTCGAGGTAGGGGAGCCTGGGGTCGATAAGAACTATTTGACGCTCGACTACGATTACGCAGAAAATATTACGTTTACAACAAAATGTTTTATGCTAAAATGTTCCTTGATTATCTGACGTTATTTAAACAGTTATCTGCTTCTGACGAGTATACTCGTCGTAACATAAAATTCTAACTGGTTGAACATAAAGTTCTAACTGGTTGAGAAATATATGCATGTATACTTTGATGTTTTTTTATTAAAATCTTTCATCGAGAAAGTAAAATATTTCAAGTGAGAAATAATAAAATAGGCTGATGATCAACTGATGATCTTCGATTTTAAAAGAATTATTAGAATATGAATAGTAGAATAAGCATTAAGAGGCATATGTGCTTACATGAATACAATCTACACCCTAAAACATACTGTTATAAAAATTAAAATTTGTGTTTAAATGTTTCTGAATGTTTTAAAAAATTGTATAATATTTAACAAAAACTTGTAGTTCAATAATGGAGAAAGGAAAGAGCGGTGTCGCAAAATGTAGAGATGACCATCAACGTGGATAATATCGTAGGAAGTAATTCTACGATCAATTGTGGGAAAATATTTTGTAACAATGGTTCGAAGTGGATACGAGGTTTTAGAAAGACATAACAGTTTCTAAATGACCCTTGTTGCTACGCCGTGTACTAAGCCATCCATCTACACGTAGTAAGAATCATTAGAACATTGTCTACGTGTTATACCGATCAGTATCGATTCCATGTACTTTCGCGCGTGGGTTTAATTGAAAGCGTTGCTGCGAGAGCAACCTCCGTTTTTTCAGCCAAAGCGAAGCATGACATGACGTTTCTTGGTACTTAGCAGACAAGATGGTAGGCTCGAGTTGAGTAGCTATCGCAGCTTCTATTGCTCGTTTTGCGATGAAAGCGAATGGAAGGACGCTTCATAGCATAGTTGTCTTATCCGACTCTGAAGTAGGCTTTTTTGTGCTTGAACAGCTATTTGCGGGGGCGTGATGAAGGGATATAGTAACTCCTTAAGCACTGAAATGTTTGCCTCTGATTGGCGCAGAGATTAGGGGGAACTTTTTACGATGCCAACGAAATCCCAGATATTTGTGAGTTAAATAATGATAGCCTGTCGTAAAATATTGCGAATGCTAATATTTAAGGACCAATAAACTGTAGAGCTTCGTGCAAATGATTTTCTACGAAAGTAATGCACATTTTTACGAGATATTATATGAAAATCAGAATAAGATATCTTTCGTTAACTAGAAAATTGTTTGTGGTAAAATGAACCGAATGAATTCTATCAGTTCTTTTTAAAAGTATGCCTCCTTCTAGTTTAAGCAGCAAATTTGTATCACTGAAGACAGACTGAACTAAAGAAGGTCCATAGAATTGTAAAATAGGATTGGAAGAACAGTGTGCTTTATTAAGATACTGTGTGTAAATGTTATGTTCTAGCTTATTAGAGATAGTTGCACCGAAATAAAGGCATAATTTCATACATAATCTGCAAATATCAATTTTAATCAGTGTTATTGGACGTACTTAGTTGCGAAAGAAATTGTAGTGCAAGTGGTTGAAATATTTCACATACATTTTTTTCACAAAACTTCGATCGATGTAAATGTTAATAATTTACAAATTGATAAAACATGTCTTCGCTTTCTGGCCTTATTAGAGAGATTGAACTCCAAGAGCATAATCTAGAAAGGCCGTGTGTTCTCGGCTTACTCGAACATCAAACTCCATTTTATCTCCGAAATTTTCCGAAATGCAATGACTCAAAATTCCCGCACGATACGCGGAACACGAGGTCCGTAAAAATTTTATCACGAAGCCGCTCGTGTTCAGAGAATTCCCAGGGATCGTGAACAAACAGCACCGTACCCATCGTCGCGCCTAAGCTCGTCCCCTTTCATCATCCGCCTCGGGTGGAAGTGCCTAATGAAAAGCGGCCTCTTTTTGGTTGTATTACGCGTTTTCTAGCCGGGTTAGGCAAACACATGCTTTCTGCGCGGAACTAGACGAAAGGACCGGGTATCAGAGTTTCCCGAGGCACCCGCGGCATGAAAACCGCTCCCGTCCTCCTCTGTGCCAGGGTTTGTTAATCAGATACGATGATATGACAACGGCGCATCAGCTGCCGTGAATGGACTGTAACGTAATTAAGATTCCAGAGGCGGTTGGCAGCGCGCGTCTTCGTCAATCCTGTCCGTCCGGGAGGGAAACGACGATAAACAGACGAGAACCACGAGAGAACCACCAGAACCAGAACGGGGAGGGAGCGGGATCGGACCAGGCCGAGCTGGGCTAGGCCGAGCGCACAGCCCAGGCCTTTGTCTTTTCAGAATGATATGCATGCAAACGCCGTTACCAGAGATTACGTAGTCGGCGATTAACCGCAAGAATTGGGCCGTGTTTAATGTATTCATTGTACGGAATCGTGGCGCCGCTGATCGCCAAACAATAGGACGATTGAAGGACTCGAGTGCCTCGGGACCCAGTGGCCACTGATTCGCAGATCGTTTACCTTCGATCTTGCATTCCCTGCGAATTCGTTGGAGCTATCGAGTAACGCCATGTTGTAACAGGGGTTTTATTCAATCATCGTATTGAGCTTTGATTGGATCACTAAGAAGAACAGAGATTGCATATTGGACACATCCGTGTTCCTTGCCGTTACGAACTCAGACAGTGCATTGCGTTTGAAGTCTTTAGCGTAACAAAGTGTAACGTGTAAAGTACAATATTAATGTTTTACACTCGTGTGGTAACTCCGAAATACCACTAGACAGTCTACGATGTCAGTCATCTTAAAAGGAAAAATGTAGAACTAGTCATCTTGACCGGTACGATCGGTTCAGTGTTGAAAAACTATTAACACTTGTGCGTGCAACCAAAATGTCCACAATATTTAAAGCATAGTTATTTAACATATTTTATATAAATCGATTTTGCGATATTTGTTGTAACACAAAGTTGTAAACAGGAGTGTATAATGTTTTCACATACATAATCGATATCAAAGAGTTGATACATTTGTATTGTCGTTTCAAATCTTCCGACTTTTATCAAAACTTTTAGCATAAAGCATGCAATACTATTCTTCAGTTTATACCCTAGACGTCGCTTTTCATTCGTATAATGCAGTTCTACCAGTCAATATCTAAGTTAGCTTTACATTAAGAATTACATGGCAATCGATACAAATCTAATTGCCTCAGAAAACTCGCAGCCCGATAACAGAACCGAGCAATCATCGAAACTGTTCGCGCAATTAAACCAGCTCCGGGTGGTTCGACGGGGAATCTTCGCGTTTGCTTTATGGGAATCATTCCGCTCGCATAAACGCGTAGCGAGTAGCGGAGAGGAGAGAGGACCAGAAATAACCCAGGCTTGCGACCAGGAAAAAGAAAAGAAAAAAAGATGAAAAACGAAGAAATCTCGCCGACTTCTCCCTTCTTCGGAGACCGCTTCTTCTTCCTTCGTGTTCCTCTCTTTTCTCACTCTTCCCAACTGACGAGTTTCTCGTCTGAGCACGCAGGTTCCTCCGTCCCTCTTTCCTTCTTTCAAGTGTCCGGGAGGATGTATTCATTACGGCACGGGTCAAAATAATTCGCTCGATGTGTTTTGACAAAGACACAAGGTTGCATCGGTATTTTTTCCGACTACAGTAGAGAATTTTTTATCTGAAGATTTAGTTTTGTATTAAACATTCTGTTGGATAAAAATTTCGTTCGGGTCCTCTACCAGGCGATAATAAATCTAAGTAATACAATAATTAGATAATAGAACATTTGGTTAGCAGAATATTATAAAAATACTTCAAAAATATATTTGAACAATTTTTAATTAACCCTCGGTTGACGAGGGTGAGAATTTTGATCTAGAATTATAAATGTTTCATCGAGATTCTAATTTTTAACAAAGAGTTTGGAACGACTAGTATCTTGCATTACATCCGTAAGTCTTACATCTGTAAGATGATTATCCTCAATCTCAAAGAAGTGGATTTAATAATATATAAAAGAAAACTGATACGTGAGGATTTTAATGGATCCAATTATAACTGTCATGAAATCATTAAAACTGTCCACCGTTCAGGAATTAATAGGGAGTAAAGCATACGATGATTATAGAGACGCGGTAAATACTGTGGTACATTCAGAGCTATAATAAGATTTTTGTAAACTATGAATACTGTGTAAAAACGTTTATATAAATTTAGATGCTTCTGGAATGACTTACGAGTGAGAATAAAAAGTAGTTTGTTCATTTCTCTAAGAGTTTTACGAGTTGGAAATTAAATAAGAACTTCCTACATAACTTACTCTCCGTGTATGCGAAGTTCTCTCTTTAAGCAAGATTCTAAGTAAACGTACTAATGTATGAAAAGATCTCGGTAGAATGTCTTCAACGTTTTTACAGAATTTTTATCTTAATCAAATTAAAGTTTCTACGTTTTTATACAACTGTATTTTTAAAGTCTCAAAGATCTTAGGATGTCGATCAAAAGAGGAAAGATCGATGTTGTCGTACAATAAATATATCTATCATTGCATCTTCGTAAAAAAGTGGTAAAACTAACGATGTTTCAATCAGAGTTGGACAACATTTTATTCGGGTGACGGATGAGAACTGAAGACACTATCCAATTGAATACAAAATCAAGATAACAATTTATCTGAATAAGATTTTATTCGTACAGGAATTTTTTATTATTTATTTTATTATTACTTATAAATAAATAGAATAATTTCTGGCGTTATCGAAATAAACTATTTATCTAAAAATAATTCATTCGGACAATTATCTTGGATAAATATTTCTTCGAAACAATTTCAATAATGCCGAAGTTTGTCATCGATTACAAGTTTAGACTGTCATCTAACGTAGAATAGTAGTCTCGTATTTCCACGTTTTAAACGCCGACTTCATTTTCCTGAATTCTATATGGTTCTTCTTAACGCGCGTAACAGAAGAATAGTCATGGGAACGAGGCGAAGAAATTCGAGAACACTTTGAGAGAAGTGGAATTCGGCGAATGTCGATTTTCCCGTAGCCAGTGGCCACAGCAAGGACAAATCTTGGGGCGGAAGGAACCGTGAGCGTGTCCAAGTGATTTCAGCTTCATGGCAAGTGGAACGCGACGGAGTAACGCGAGGTACAAAAGACCGTTATGCTGGCGGAACATTGCGAAATGACACATGAGAAGAAATAGGTCAAACGATTCAACTGTCAGTGTGCTCGCGGTGGTGCGGGATGAGACGATGACGGGGTTGGTAGTATTCAATACATCTCCCACTGTGATTTCTACTGGCCGACCGAGACGAACCTAAGCGCAATCGAACGAAAACGAATGTACTTTCAAGCAACCCTCGAGAATTTATCCGGTTATCCTCTTACAAAGGGAAAGTAATTCTATCTTTGCTTGTGAGATCAGCTGTAAAAACACCTGGGAAAGCTATTTCCATGAACCTTCTTTTGTGACTAATTAGTTAATTTTCAAGTTAACTTTTACGAAAGTTTTATCAACACAATTTTGATCAAAGACGCTGAAAGACATCAGATGAAATTTTAATTTAGAAGTTCTCCTCGTGATTGATTAATTTCGAATTGCCTGTATGATAAATTTTCAAATACAAACACGAGAGTATTAAGCTTATTTCGCACAAAGTTTCCAAATTTTAATATAATAACCATATTAGTATAACGAATCACCCACGAATAAAATGACAGAAATATTAAATACAACAATGTCTAAGTGCAGACTGTTGGAAGTAGCGTTCTGTTTGTCACAAAGTTCAAAGATCATTTTCAGATTTTTCATCTTTAGATCCGGCATCGAGGTCACAGTTTTGATTGATAGCAAAAAAGCGATGCTAGACAGAAGTTCAAAGGATTTCCTTTTTGCGAAACGTCGTCGCAGTGGTAGTAGGTGTAATCAATATTCAAGCATCTTCGAGCGATAAGTGATTAATATTGGAAAGGGTTGCAGCGTATCAATCTACAGGATCAATTTCAAATCGGCAAAGTATACGGGTGCACACAGGTTGCAAGCTGTCAGCAGGCTTTTAACGATGAATAAAGCTTTTCGACAGCTTTCTCTCGAAACTCGTAAAACGACACCGCCCTCACCTTGGATCCATCGCATTGCAACGCAAACTGATAGATGCTGGTGGTTATTTGCGTCGATGTCTGAGAATAATTCACATGAAAATTTTAATGGAAACACATCTGTGAGAATTATCGTTGCGGGCTTTCTGTTTGCTGGCCGTTCCGAGAAACATCTGAACAATCTCGTAGAATATTTATAACACGTATACGAACTGAATTCAAGGAGTCAAACCATTTAAACAGTCTATAAATAATATGTGTTTGGAACTTTCCTTGAGCAAACAAAACATCGAGTCGAACGTTTTCCATTATAATCTTTATTGCGTGAAGCTTTCACATCAAACGTTTCATGCATCGAAGTCTTATTATCTGCCTCGAATTTCTATATGAAGGTGTTGATTACAAGGAAGATATTCTATCTATTGCAAATCATGTTTTAAAAACTTTCAATAATATTGTAATAAATCCTGTATACCATACAGACAAATGTTCAAGTGAAAAAAACTTGCACGTTTCTCATATAATACAAGACTCTAAGAATATTTGTGTTGAAAACAATATAAATCCTTAATTTGATGATAAATCCCTACTCTATATTTGATGCATTAATTTTTGTCATAAATACGTACAGATCCAGATGCAGTCTAATCATAGTATACGTATCATAAATAATGCAATTACATGGTAGAACTAAAAATAAATAATAGATTACAAAATGTTGACTAGTAATTTAGTGGACAGTATAAATATACCTGCGATAATTTGGTGCACTAACTCATAAACGTCTATGTAGTTCAGTCATTTTAGTATAAGTTTTTGTTAATACGTTACAGAGACGTTCAATATATTCTCTAGATCTCTAAATCAATAGATAATATTGGGCAACGCTATTAGAGAACGTTTACGAGCAGCTCTGCATTTGGATAAATCAGCTGATTACAGCTTCACGATTAAGTCCGCCGATAATATTCTCGGCATTGGTTCCCTCCGATTATGAACGCCGCGGAACAACCCCTGAGGACGTTCACCTCCTAACAAGACCATTCGTTACCTTAGAGAGCAAAACTTCGTTAACCCGTACTAATTGGGAACCAGGGATTGTGGGTATCGAAGGGAAGTCAGGGCTGAACGTAGCCCGGGATTAACAAGGTTTTCTTTGACATGGATATTCATTTTTGTAATTCTCGACCTCGTTCAAGGAAGCGAAGTCTGCGAGGGAGTCGCGAGGGCGAGAATGATCCGTTTCCATGAGTATCATTCTCTCGTTAAGATGACGACGACGATGGAAGCAGGACGAGGTGAGAAGGAAAGAAGAAAATGAAGAAGCAGCGACCGATGCGCGGACCGAGAAGCTGCGGCACGAAACGTAAGAGGATGACGCACTTGGGCTCGGGTTTATTGTTAAAACTAGATTCCGCCGGGTTTACGGGCCGAAAAAAAAAGTTGCCTCGTCAGGGCGGTTGGGAAAGTTTCTGAATTATGAACGCAGCACGGTTTACCGTCGCGTCGTTGCGAGTGCGCACGAATTACGGAGTACAATTAAACCGGCGACTCCCGGAGACCGGGTCATAAAATTTTGATACGAATGGCTCGTAACATTCTAACTTGTTTGTAATGCATTGCGGCGCATCGTGCCACGCAATATTACTCGTGTATTAATGATTAGTACGCCGCGGTCCGGCGGAGTCAGACGAAGTTATTGGACAATGAGAAGTTGATGAATTAATAAGTAATCCACTCACAGTGCTTCTGCAAACATTGCATAGACAATAACTACTCTAACTTCATTGATGCGGATGCTCTAGATATTTAGCCTCTGCCCTAGAGGAACAGCGGGGTAACTAGTACTATGATATTCCATCGCGTTCACTCAGCTCGAAATGATCTTGTAACTTTTTCGTAGCGTGGCTGTTCCAGGCATCCAGCTTCTGAACATTTTGACTGCCTCGCCAATATTGCATAAAATTAGATTATTCTATTTAATCAAATAGAAATTGAAATTTTTTGGAAGCGGAGAAGATAAACAAAATGCATATTTATTGATTTTATGTGACATATTTAAGATTTTCTAATATAATCGAATATTTTTACCACTTGACAATATATTACGTTTGAGGTAGTCACAGTCATTAAATATCAGGAAAAGCAGAAACAGATTTTAAGTTGTCAAGCAAAATTAAAGCAGATCTTTGCATTTAGTTTTTATGAAGAAATTGTATTTGTCACAATGGGAAAGGTTAGTATCTACGTACCGATACATTATTCCAAAGAATTTTCATTCATTGATTTTGTTAGCTCTTTCGACGCATGTCATTAAATAAGTGTCTTGTTTATAGAGCATCTTTTCCACAAACTGTTCTATTTTTACATCCATTGTAGCTTTCATTCCCGCTTCTAATCGATCGTTTTTTGTCTTTATTGAGACTGCTTTTAGAACTCGTATCACTTTCACTTCATGTATCTATTGCATTTACTCTATGCGCTATGTTTAATTATTCCGTTGGCAACACGAACCATGTGCAATATGATGCATGTGACGTAAGATTGTTTAGCAAACATCGAATACTGACGATCAAATTGTGAACGCATACTTTAGAATTTCATACATTATATGAATATTTACGCATGAATGATCGAAGAATACGATTATGATCGATTTCGTAAAAATAACTTAATTCGAATTAAAATGTTTTTGCATTCAATTTCCCAGTTACTTTTTCAAGATTTTTATGTTAATTAGGAAGATACATTAGATTATCACGAAAATAAATGCTTAAATCTAAGCAAATAATTCTGTTACCCACATATTGGCAGTCAAAGTGCTAAGGTATAACGGGATATCAACGAAAGTGTTCAAGTAATATCAGAATGATAGGTAGTGTGCGATAGATTACACTCTCTTTTACTTTCCCACGTATATTCGCCTACTCGAACCAACCGGAAGTTCCTATTAAGTAGTATATACGAGGTGTGATAAAAAAATCCATCTTTGTTTCTGACGATTGTACAGACGCCCACGATATATATGCTCGGTGATTTCTTAATTGCCAAAATGGCGGAACAAAAAGCATGCAATAAATTCTGCGTCTAAAATTAAATCGAGTACGGTAAAGTGTGCGACATGTTGGAGAATAAAAAATATCATGAAAAAATTAAGCGTTTATAAAGAGAAAATGAAGACAAAATTGCTGAACGAGTTGAGAGCAATGTCAACAAGTGCGTTTCACAAGTGTTTTGAAAATTGGAAACAACGCTGGCACAAGTGTGTTACAGTCGATGGAGACTACTTTGAAGGGGATTACATCAATATTGAGGAATAAATAAATATTTCTTGAAGTAAATACAAATTCCACAAAATTGTCCGTCACACCTCGTATGTATAATAAATGAACATGCAGAATCCTTTTGTAATGGAGTTTTGAAAATGTTACTTAATTCACCAGATCAAGATAAAATAACCAATATCTAAGGGAAAGCTTAGAGCCTACCTAAATTAACAATAAATAACAATGACGAGAAGAACTGATTTTTGTCTAAATAGATGAAAAGTATTATAGTTGTATCACTATTGACCCCAGCTGATTAAGCCTTAATAAATGAAAAAGTTCTTCATCTGATCATCATTGCAAATCGTCTCTATAGTCTGTATAATCTGTTAGTTTCTAAAATTGAAAAGTTTTGGAATATCGATCGGATACTGCAGTAGCGACAGAATCCAGTCTTCAGCGGACAGTTTTCAGCTGTTACAATGGAATGAATAGCAATCGTTGAAAAACTTGACTGCTGGCTAAAACTGAGAAAGGCCCGAAGAAAAATTTAGCACTTCCGTTCGACGACATCCTACACCGATGTCAGCAGCCAACGTTTTCGAAGTGTCGGCCATTAAGAAAGAATTCAAGTACTATGGGCAAACTTGGGGAAAAAAGGATGATCGCGCGGACGTTTACGACCTGTAAAGAGATCCATTTCGTCGAGTGCATTCGAACGTCGACAAATACCTTGAAGCAGCCGAAGGAAACTCAAGGAGGAGCAAACTGTTAAGCACTCGAAGCCTCGGAGGCTGGAAGAAACCTTGAAACTTCTTTTCCTCCCCTTTTTCTTGAACCATGATGCTCGAGGAGCTGACTTTGACTAGGCAACGTGTCTAACTAAATTACTGTCATCTCGTATCAGGGTAACTACGGTAAGCGCTCGATGGCACCACTCATAACGTTCTTTTAAAGTGTTCCTTGTCGTCGATGCAGGAGCAGACATATTTTCATCCGAAAGACGAAACTTCCCTTCGACAAATTTACCTTGGAAACTTAGGGGTGAGATGGATGTACTTATGGTCAAAAGTAAAAGTTTAACGTTCGATCCTGTAAACATTTAAATATGAGAGGAACGTGCAGGATAACTGTTTGTAAACATGCAGCAGATGTTACTACGCCAATGAAGCTTCCAAATGTTTCTATGTGTACACTGTGCCCCAATTATCCTTGCCGTTAGAGTCATATGTGACTTGCGACTAGGGGTGAGCATTGGAGCTATTCTGTACAATGCCTGTTAGATACACCGTCCGAGTTTCTATTGCTTCTAACGCAATTATATTTGAAAAATGTGTAACTGTCTGTGATCACGAAAATGCAAATGAAATATCGCCGACTTCAAAACACATTTGCAAGCTGTTCCTTTTTGTCCTGTCTCTATTTTTGTATGTAAACTGATTTTTGTTCAATATGTGTGATATTAATTTTGTAAAAATTCGCAATATCTCAATATTCCATCATCAATCATTTTTATTTTATCATTAGACTGCGAATTTCAATAATTCATGATGAAAATGACTAGAAAAAGTGTCAAAAGGTAAATACATTAGAAAAATGTAAGAACATTGCCTCTTCTCTTCAGTTCATTAAAATTACCAAAAGAAGAAATACATTTTCATGTAATTTCTGCTATAATTGAGGTAGAAAATAATTTTTATAATTATCTTTTATAACATATTGCATAAAGATCTGCAGTGTATTCATTATTCATATTCAGTTTTCGAAAAGAAAAACATACACTGCACAAGAAGACGTGAAAGAAGCAATTCCATGTATCAGTATTTCGCGAGGGTTTCAGTTTTCTGTGCCATCAAACGTGCTACAATCTGTGATAATATTTGAAAGGAATTCCTTTCAGTGGCCTCGATTGAAAGCACCCCAGTTTCAGGTGTCATGTATTCAGGATATTTACATAGCCGTAAATCGCGATTAGTAATTCGTGATTCGCAACCAATTTATGATCCCTGATTTGATTAATAAAAACCAGTGGAACAGAAAACGGGCTGCTTTTGATCGCCGGCACGGTATGCAGATCACGTCGCGTCGGGACCGAGGACCGGTGGAAGGGGCCGACCGAAGGAAGTATCGAAACCGGTCGTTTTCGCTGGGCAATTTCGTTCGCGTATCTCGCGCGCGTCTACGCGTCGCTGCAACGTTCTTTGATCGTCCGTCTAATTAGCGTCGTCGCAGCGCGTCGCAGCCAGCGGCAATATTGCATTGCCGCGGCGAGTTTTTGGGTTTATTTAATTCGTCGCCAGACAAGGTTATATTACCATCCCTTTTGTGCCAGCCACTGTGGAAATTCGGCTGAATTTTATCGTCGTTAGTGCGGTCGGATGAACGCCGGCTTTTATTTGCACCTTGCGCCGTCGTCTGAACCGGTTCACCGTTTTTCGCAACCGTCGACAGGGTGTACAATTTCAGTACGAGCAATTTCATATTATTTCATCGTTGTTTAAATGCTTCGCTGATGTACTACTCGGAAACGGTTAACTGATATACAACCGCGAAGCAACCAGCGGAATAACCTTGAGAGCCGTGCGTCAATTTTCTGGTGATTTTTACGATTTTAAGGAAATTCTCGTTTGTTAACCGTTTGCAATGACCACGAGACATGATAAGAGTACGATCTGCATCTGTATACCAAATTCTAATTGAAAAAAGTAATTGTTTCCAACGTTATCACATTTTACATTTTGTTGGTAGCTGATCTGAGAAAATTCTCCAAGTGCAAAGGGTTAATGTATCAATACAGAGTGATAAATACTTCGAATCAGTTTACGTTGAGAATTAAAAAAAGATTGTCATTCAATATTTGTTGTGGATAAAAAAGGTGTTTTATGACTAACCCCTATCATAGATCCAACGAATCAGCGAGAATAATTTCACAGAGTCTTCGACATAGACGAATAATATTCTGGAACATAAGCGTAGTGTCATAGTTCCCAGGTGCGCGAAGCCCTTTAAGCAACGTTTATTCAATGTTGCGCGAGTTAATGATATTCACGGTCCGTGAGATTCTAAATGGTGCTGTTTATAATTATGAATTAATTTATAAACTCGAACTGCAGTTCAGATAACGAACGGACCTATTTACCCAAATGAGCGCGATGCATTCAGAAGAGCTAAGCTTAACGACACAGTGCATCGTCACCGTGCGCACGCGACTCACCGCGGTTCGACTTGTTTGCCACTACAATTAACATTACATCCCTGCTGCGGCACACGCATTTTATCCGGTCTCGTGCTTCATCCGCGGATTTACGGCGCGGTATGTCCGACTTGCGTTTGCATCTGCGTCTTGTTTTAATGGCGCATTCATCGCGCTATAAAATCATCGATTTATGTGGCGAGCAGAGGCTCGGCCTGATCTCCCGCGTCGCGAATGAACACGGGTTAAGAAACGAGAGAATGGGAAAACGCATACGCCTCGAGGTACTGGTTATAATATTAACAGAATAACTATTCATACACACGCTCGAAAACCTGTACTCGTTTTATATGCGCCATTCGACTCTTTGTTACACGATAATCATTTTTTCAATAATCTATTCTTGCCATTTTCAATATTTTGTTACACTATATCCTTGGACCTGTGCTTCATGGCATTCAGCGAAGAGAACAAATGTTTGCTTACCCCAGGGTTTTATGCTGCCAATCGATGGTATTTTCTACAATACAATACTCATATTGTATCATACTATTTATAAATGTGTATTTATAACTTTTGTCATTAAGAGATAAAACTAGATTTACACAGTATTACATAATATTGTTGCGCGCGCTCCCGCGTAATTGCCATAGCATAATAAAATGTAAGCCGAATTATAAATATAATTGTCATTAATTATGATAAGTAGCTTTTATATCGATCGACTGATTTTTTGGCAGTCGATGAGTCTTGCGATGTAACCTGTACAACATGGACGTATAAACGGTATGCATAATCCAAAATGTTACATTCCGTAGTACTAAAAGCAATTTGGAAAAGCTGTACGTTGAATAGACTACTGTCAAGTTCCGAATCACTCTAGATTAAGGTTCTTAAATCTTGCCTAAGACCTGTCACCCATAATAACCTCCAAGAAGATCTGTCTAAAACGAGGATCACAAGACTCCTAGCATACAAGCACCACAATGATTACTCACTCTCCCACGTTCTCAATATAGCCATGTTTCCAAGGTTCCTGCGAATATCTTTCAACCGAAAGACAGAAAATGAAACCAATCTATCGAGCACGGTCTCCAAATTCGTGACAGCTTTCTGTAAATATACGATCATCGTATCGTGCTCTTTCATTGTCCGACTCGTTGCAACGGTGCATTTCGAACAGCCCTCCAGCGGCAAATTTAAAAAACAAGCGAACAATGGCGGTTCTGGATAAGCATCGGTGTTCGAATAAAAATGAGAAAAGAAAACGCAGGAAGAACGGTTTACATAGTTCACCGTGAAATTTCTTGTCGGCTGTTCTTCGCATCCTTCGAGGATCCCATTGAAATCGCGTAAAAAAATAAATGGATAACACGCAATCACACTCGCGGTGCCGCGAGACACTAATCACACACAGCTCTATGAGAACTATTTGGTTTCACGCGTGACCTCCCTCACGCATCGTTGTGGAACAGAGACCGAGACAGAGAGAGATAGAGAGGGAGGGACAGGGGCAGAAACAGGGACAGAGACAGAAGGGGCGGAGGCGCAGGCGCAAGCGCGATCGCGTCGCGACTAAAATCGCGGCGTTTCTCCCCCTCCGGCCGTCGCGCGTCGAAGCGCCACTGCTGTCACATTTTTTGATCTCCTCGGCACTCTCACGTGTGCGCTATTCCCATTTCGCCACAGGGCCTTGTCCCATGCCACCCGTGAGATGTCGCGTTCGGGAGGAACCGAGAGATACGCACGCGCGCGCGCACACACACGCAGCACACACCTGAGGCCCGATTATTTTCTCAGATAGAAGGAACCGATCAAAAGCGACCGCCAACGGCGAAAACGAAAGGAAACTGACACACGAACAGACTCCACCGTTCGCGCCGGGCGAAGCGGAAGCCGGCTTATGGAGCTGGATAGAGTCCCCTCGTGTCGAGTCGCCGGCCATTCGACCGATCTCGGCTTCTCTCGGCAACACTCGGGTCCTTTTGCTTCCTCTCGGTTCGCAATTAGGTTAGGTATCGTTGGTAACAGAGGGATCGGCTTTATTCGATGCTGGTTTGTCGATGCATTTTGTATGAATCTCTGGAGACTCCTGTTGACTGCTATTTATTCAGAAAGTGTAGTATGTGAAATTTTGCGGTGCTAACAGATATAGAACGTTTTAGGCTCGAAGTGTTTTTGTGGTTAACCAATATTTTTCGTTGTTATTAATGTATTTCTGTATTTGTGACCTTTTTACTATAAATATATGTAGTTGTATAATAAAACGCTGCGTGTCGCAATTTTAAATAATTTGAGTTGTAGGATTTTGCAACTACATATTTATTAATAAAAGATAACAAGGGAATATTATAGACTTTATAATTAGTACTACAAGCGACAATATATTGATAGTGAAAATATTTGGCGTCCTTCCTCGCAGTTACAGTGTGTGGGTAAATATATGTGAACACTCTTTAGAAAAGAATAACTTTTCTAAAATTTGACCAAACGATTTGAATTTTCTGGAGTGATAAAAGGGCTGATATGCTAGACAATGCACAACTTTGTACAAACATTGCAATTGGGTGAAATGAGAACAAACTAACTTCTTTAATTGAGCATATAACAAAAATTTAAACACTGTAGTTTTTAGTTTTTGGTATGAAAATTTCGAAAGTCCTTTCCATTAGCTATAAACAATCAAAGATTGAGAAAATTGCAATTTTTTACGACCATCGACCAAGAACTGTAAGAAATATAAATTTTATCATTTTTCAATGTCCGTAGCTTATCTCTGCGTGAAGTGATCTAGTAGTAATGGAAGTACAGTAAAGCTTCGAGAACTGTCTCAAAGGAGGAATCGAAAATCGTCAGTTGATCGTTTAGTTGATATTTTAGTGCAATCAACATAGTGACGTAGATGGAAAGGAACGTTACTATTTTTTTGCAAAAGAATATGCCTTAAACTTTTGACTTTCTTAACTCAATAAGTTTAAACTTTATTTGCAAGAAGTTGCACAGGAATGAAGGAGAGTGGATGACCGATTCCCACCAACCTAACACTCTCGTGAAGATAGAGTACACGCGTTTTCCTTATTGACAGAAATGATCCCTTCCTATTAGCCGCAATTTCTAGGAAACGAGGGACTCGAGCAGGTTGTAAACAAACAACGTGACGTCACAGTCGCCGTCTCGCTTTCCCGTGGTCTCCTCCTAGCCTCTTCTATTTTATCTTCACTCCAGTCTTTTGATTATTATTGACTAAGTTACGCGCTGAACGAGAGACGTGTTTAGGTGGAGCGAGCGACCGATTCCCCTTGCTCCTCGCGTCGATTAGTTCGTTGGTCTTCTTATTTACAAATAGAAGTGGATTTCTGAAGTTATATACAAATGGAAACTGCGGGCGTGCTGACCAGACGAAGCGAGCGGATGCCTTCCTTGACTTCCGATAGAAATTGTTCCATCTTTCCAGCAAGGGACACTACTACAAGAATATCCTTAAAATTTGGACGTGCAAGACAGTAGAATTTGTCTACTTTTTCTATTTGCGATTTTACTACTTTTTTGCTGCGATTTTGTTTACTTTTTCTATAACTAGATTACGTTACAACAAACGAAATTTCTATTTCTGTATTTTCCAGTAGATTGCAAACACATTACATATTTTAATTTTTAAACGTGTATTTACTTTTAGTAAAATTGTTTTTAATCGTAAATTATGACTTAAAAAATGAGTCTCATATTAGGCACGTTTACCCCAAATATTAGTAGGAAGCTAGCGCATTAGAGGACGAGATTAAATCACTCGGCATAGTCGCGAGGAGAAAGCGAACGAAGCACGTGTGCGCTCGCGACTAATCGATAATTAATTAAGGGTCGACCGAATGTAAGCTACACACCAAAGTAATAAGAGTTTAATTAACTATTAATTGGTCGACCGTCGTGTCGGTGAACCAATTAGCGATGTTTTATTGGGGCGTAGGGAGCAAGTGCATCGTCGGGCACGAATACAAATTTCCTCGTTGCTTATTGGCTAGCATGCCAGGGGGACTTTTTAAAGGTAGCAAGCTGTTCCTTCGTCGAACGGGAATAAGCGTTACGTTATTAATCTGCGCTCCTATACCGAGAAATTGCAGTACGCGGATATATAACGAGCCGTGGCTCGACACGAACGACGCGATGAGTAATGGTTCATTCGTCAATTATAAATACGATTCCAGCTCGCTGGCTAGCGAAGTTTAGTATTAACAAGAGTGACCATTTATCTTCGACAGTTTATTTTGTACACGGCTACGTGATGCATCGCGGCACCGGCGTTATCCATTGTTGAAATTAATCCGTCGTTTGTTATTGCGACTGCTTATCGTTGACTGTGCCAGATCCTATGCGCGATTACGGTTCCGGTAAATTCTATTACGTGGATGCGATCCCTCGCGCCTCGAGCGCGTGGCCTTTCACCATTTCGCGTTTCCCGCCTCGCTCGCCGCGACTTCTATTATTAACTCCTCGCGGGACCATGCGCGTGTTTTTCCTCTTACGTGTCCTCCACAATTTGAATAACCCGCGTGGAAAGGATCGTCTGAAGGACGACGCTCCTTTTAGTTACCACAATACCGCGTATAGACCATTCCATGCCAAAAGGATGATCACTTTCGTACCGCGATACAGAGATTTTTTGGTTATTGGAGTATGTTTAACACATTCAGCGCCGCATCAGCCAAATATGGGTGACGCTAGTTTTTAAACAATTTTGAAAATTCATTTTCATTTTAATATATCCGAACAAACTAAATTTGACTAGGAGGTTTCGGATGCGGAAGAGTCCTAATTCCATCCCCTATGATTAATTTTAACTTTATAATTTAGCTTTAATTAATTAAATTGCTTTGATTTTGTGAAAATTTTGGTGGTCGATTGTTGGCGACGAACGTGTTAATCCGTAACCATTAAGGGAGGGAGGGGGGAGGGAGGTTTAAGTCATCATTTTTCTAATTTCGAAATTGTTTAAGAGTTACAGCTCTCAAAGTTTTGAGTTTCTGTTGATTTTTACGAAAACTGCCTTCACGTTTGAATTTATGTCTCTAAAAGTTTCAAAGATCTCGAAGGATGTACGTATTTGAAAAATCTAGTTTCTATTTAAAAGGATATTTTTTCAGCACGCAAAAAGTGAAAATATTTTTGGGCTATAAATTTGATCCCCGGTCATGTGTCGACAAATTTTAAAACTGTATGTTCGTTTTCTGTGAACTTTCCGCTCTCCATCCCATTTTTTTAATTCGCGGACACTCTGAAACTGTAATTAGGTTAGGGTGGAGGAGGACGGGCGCGCCCCGATTCAGGTAAACGGACCAAACCGCGTGCTCATCGCAGGCCAGCTTATATTATTTGAATGAAATCGTATAACATAATCAACTGGTTTTCGAGACATTGTCATTTATTCTCTCGGAAGAATTTTATTAATCCAATCTTGGCCAATGACACTTCTTTTTATAATAGCCACACTTGTGAGTACTGTTCGTTGCTCAAAATATAGATTGTATTACTATTCTACGTTCAACACAAGAAAATATCTAATTGACTTAAGACTTCTTTTCCATCTGCAGACTTGTATAAATGAATTCGTGAAAATAAGAATAGTAATTAACAAAATGTGATTCTAACATTTCGTTGCGTATATCGTCTAAAGACATATCACAGGAATATTTGAATTTGTTTAAATTATCTTTACAGTGGAAGCGTATCAAATTTAAAACTCGAGCTTGATAAGCGAAAAATGAATATTTACTTGTCGTGAGTGCAATCCAACAGCGCCGCGTAAATACTGATATGTTGTGCACCCTATCTGCTTGGCGGGTTGTTATAAATTCAATGTTACGATTTTCACCCTGGTATAATATATATTTTCGTTTCGAATTAAATTACAACAAATAGCGAATAAATTTAAAGCGACAATTTATCGATAATTTTCATTTAGAAGCAGAACTGGAGTTAGTCTAGACTAAAGACAAGAAAACAATTCGTAAAATTGTGTTTGTGAAAAGTGTTTGTTAAAACTCGAATTGAAAAAGAAAATTGATAGGTAATCATGTTGTGGGTACATTACTTGCGTAGTCTATTTTTGTTAACTTGAAGTGCGAATATAATATAATAATATTATAAATTTTGTAATATAAAAATTCTCTAAATAACATTTAGAGAATTTAAAACCATTATTGTATTATTTACAACTTATTAGACTTGTTAAGAAAACAAATATGTTATAATTAATATCTCTTAATTACTATTTAAAATTTCACTTATAATCACTAATTACATCAATGATCCGCTAACATTTAATTGGTGTGTTGCTCACGCGGAGAAAATAATGAATGGTGGGTCATTCGGTGAAAATTGAATACGGCCCGTGATCTTGCTCCAATTAGTCGTATCTGCGAACGCGAACACGCGTTCCAGCCTAGAACAAATCGTCGGATACCGATGGGCGTCGATTACACGGGGAACAGCCACGTCTACATTTTCAAACACGATAGAGAGACCGAAACGTGAGATGGATCCAGTTCGCAGAATTATGGAGCGTGCATTGCGGCATCGTTCGTAGTTATTGTGATCTGTTCGTTCCGGGATTGTACACGAGTGAGGCGAAAGAGGGAGGGATGGCGGATACGTGTGTTCGGGCCATTCGCACAGGCGAAGGACTGTTGCTGATCTATTTATTCAGTCAGGCTGAAGGTAAAACCGCGATAGGAGATAAGCGCGCGACGTTGTCTCTGATAAGTCGCTTCACCCTGTTTCGTAGGCTTGTGTTGGAAACCTTCGGACGGTCTCCAGGATTTTTTTTCAATCGGTTGGAACCAATTTAACTCTTGCTCACTGTCCACGATCGATTTGTACATGCGACAAATTGACGATTTCAATTAATAGTGAATAGTAGCAATGCGTCGATAATATAGAATTTGACGTCTATAGTGGTGTGCATAATTATGAACTCAAAGTAATTTCAACATTTTTATTAACATTATAAAGCCAACTTCTTCTAAGCATATGTGTAGTTAAGCTCTCGTTATTAAAAGTATCATTAATAGTAAAATTTCGCTTTGGCATTCAATGTGTTAATAACACTGTTAGCCAGATTGCGAATTTTTTTATTTTATATCTTTTATTTTATGAAAATTAAGACGCACGTCGTGATGTTTGTTAATGTAAGTACAGGTAGCCCTCCTACGACACGGCATCCTACAACACGTATTTCGCTCCAGCACGTATTTCGCTCTAGCACGATAAGAAAATTGCAAAAACCCTCGTACAGCGCTGTACTGCTACAGCCGCGGCGAGGCTTGCCGTCTTAGAGATACAATATTGCCACTAAGATGTTTACATTTCTACCTCAGTGAGTGAAACAAAAGTGTCTCACGCTGCTGGTTGGCAGCCTGCGTCGAGTCATGGTGTGTTATAGAATAACTTTTTTCTTTGTTTTGTATTGTACATATATTTATATTTTTAATAAAAATTAAGTTGTTTATGTAGAATTAAAAAGAAATATTTGTACTTCTTTATAGGTTTCAAATTAACCTCGCAAATTTTGCTTTCTCAAGTTTTTATAATGCATAAAAATCTGCTATACCTGTGACAGCTCGCAGGGATTACAGGGTAATTAAATTAGGAAGTTTGCGAGCCGATTTCCAGCAGATTTATTCCAACGATTCAGAATTACTAAAGAGCAGGATTAATTATGAAATATTGAGACTTTGGGATACAGTTTCTTTGTAAGTTTCTAGTTGATGCATAGGAGGCTGCAAGAACCATTATCTAAGGCAACGATGTCGCAACTTTGACACGTTCCGTTAATAATTGATCACATGAACATAATGTAAATTTAACAGCGCCGCAGCTCTGTATAGGGCACAATGCCGACATATAACTCATGTTTAATGCAAGAGTCAGACGCGTCAGCATGCAATATTACAGTGCCCGTCGAAGCCGATTCCGTGATTTCCGACAGTGTTTTAGAGCGATCGTTCGACGCGATCGTTCCTCGCTTTGGGATGCCGCTATATTCACAGTACAAACAGCCAACTATTCCACAAATATTTTTTTTACGAAATTGTTCTTTCTCGTATCGCGGTTTATGAAATATTCAATTCCATTTTTCACAATTCTGCTTCAAAACTTCGTAAAACACGAATCATAAAAAGATCGAAATTAAAAGACATTTCCTCTGGAACATTTCAGTTCCTAGATCAACAGATATCAGATCATTAGCAACGCTTTTCCTTTTTTACGAAATTCTTCTTTTCGCTAAATATGTGTTGTTGAATCCAAAATTCAACCAAATTCAATATTGTTAGTAACTTTTATTTACTCATTATTTCCTAAACTAATCACATTACACATTTTAAACGAAATTCAACAGATTCGGTTCAGTTTGAAAAAAGTTATTCTATTCGAGGAGGTGTCAAAGTAATTTCTACGGCGACTGTAGATCAGGACAGGATTAATAGCATCGTGGCTGGCATTTGCGCGGAAACATGGAAAGTCATCGGCGTCGCGGCGCGTTTCGCGAGGGTGCATTGAACTTGAAAGACTGGGCCGCCAGGTATATTTGGACGTCGGCACGAGGAGAATTTAACGCGCGGCTGAACTTGGGGAGGAGGGCGCATAATAGTCTGTAAGTGTTGGCTTCCGGTCATAATTTTAATTCAACTTGATGGGAACGCCGGGGGTTTTCCTGTTGTCAGTTTGTCGATACTTCCTCCGCAGTTTCGGGCACTGTGCGTCGGTCGTCTGGTAACGGAAATGCTATCGTGACTGACAGTTGACTCGACGAGCAATGTCATGGAGCTCGATCATTTGTCAGCGGAACCCTTGCACTATCCAACATTCGAAACTGCAATTGCAATACGGCAAACAATTTTGTTGTTACACCGTGAGAAGTTTCATCCTTCTACGAAAATATCGTGTTGCAAAGTGAGTTAAATTTATTTAATGATAAGTGATTCAGAAATAAGCCCAAATTATAATTTCAATTCGTTTAATTACTACAATTTATTATTTTTAGTTTATTTTGAATTTTTTAATTTTTTTTTCAATAAATATACATATAAAGATATAAATAATTTTGTATTTGCTCAGAATAAAAAGAAAGGATTCCTCGCCAACGAACACTGGGTTTACGAGGTTGTAAGAAATGGCAAGTGAACGTCATACTATATGTACATATATTTATCCGAGCAGCAACGAGTTATTAACGAAAAACATCGACTAATCAGAGAACGAGTCAGCTGGCGCGTCGCTCTTGCGGCTTACGATGTGTCAAGTTCGCTATTGCGTCGATACGCGCAAGCCGTACCCGCTCTGTGAATGGTCCATGTTTCTCATTAGTAACTCGTTAACAAAAGTTATTCCGAATCACCTCAGGAATCATCCTTTTCCAGAAGTAACATCAATTCTGAGACACCGTGTATTTACACAAAAGTAAAAATCAGTTTCATTAAATAATTTATTACAACTTACTTTCCTATCTGCAAAGATTATTAACACCCGAACCCAGAGATATAAATATTGTTACTCGACTATGCACTTTTTAAAAATTAATTTAAATGTTCACATATACTATTAACGTCTATAAAGAAATCGACGCGTCTTTAAGAAGTATCCTAGAAAACTTGTTGAAAAAATTGGCAAATAGAATTATAAATGATCCTATGCATACTCGGTTATATTTTTATCAAAAAGATCCGCCGTTCACTTCGAAATGAACATTCAGTTAAAAAGGTCTCGGTTCAATGATAGTTTAATAACGAAAGGATAAGAATTTTTAGATCGGATGAATCCCATTTATGTGCAAGAATTAAATAAAATGCTACTGCGAGATTTATGCGATTGCGAGAAGTCGTTCCTATAAATGGAAAAATGGTCTCAACCGCGTTCTCGCCGAAGTCCTTTTTTTATCACTTGCGGGACCATACCGAGGATATAGTGTCTCGAAGATGTGCTTCTAGGACGTTGTCGTCCATAAAAATGCTTTCGGTTCCCATCTCCGTGCTTCGTTATAATACGACATTGGATCATCCAAGAGAAGCTGTAAAGTTACTCAAGCGCGGTTTACGTACATTATTCATAAACGTATTCCACGCTTTACTTATGCGTCCGAATACTAAGCAGTGTGCATTATATACACTTTTAAAGAAGATTCCGATGTTTGCACGGCCCTGTGCACATCATCTCTGAGACCGCATTTATCGATAGTTTACATTTCCAAATATACAGGATTCGCGTACAGTGGCGTGCATAATTACAAATTCAAAATAACTTTTACATGTTCAGTGATATTTAAACAAAAATTTAACAAAACGCGATGGAGATAATAGAAAATAAAAATATAGAAATATGATATTCTGTTAAGTTTTCGTTTAGATGTCAGTAAGAAATGTTACTTTGAATCTATAATTACGCACATTCCATTTGCATAGATATCAATAGCGGATCTTCTTGCAAAATAGAAATTTTATGTTTCCATTTTATAACGACTAAAAAGAAATATTTTTTTAAATAGCTCCGCCAAATTGAAAATAACGTGAAAATATCATCGAATTCTTAAATTTTTTTCCATAAATGAATCAAATCTGCAGTAGTAGATATCACGGACGAGTAGTTCGTTTAGATGCACCTTCAAATTCACAAAATAGATACTAATAATTTGGTCGCAGATTCCAAGTGAAATGACCTGTGGGCAACATAAAATATGGTAACTGGTCTTGAACTAGGTCAAATTGTTGGAACGCGACTACGTAAAAGTTAGATTCAACACGGAGTCTGTAAATGATAAACCATCGAGAAGATTACAGATTCAAAGCGCGAACTTCGAGTTTTATGATACGATACAAATACATACATATGTATATCATGCATACATAGTACGCGCACTGCGCGTACGCAATTAATTGTTCTTTGAGCGAGACCCTGATCGGCCAGACTCCGTGCAATTTGTTGGCACGGGTACCTAACTGAACGTAAACTGGTTCACTATGCCACGGTAGCTGTAGATTACAGAGATAAATACATTTGTGTCTTAATGCCGGGACAACCGAGGCCATCGCGTACCTTTCACCTCCCCCACATTCATGATACACACGCATAACCCGACCGTTCCCAATGGCGCAATAGTATCGCTGGCTACAAATTTGCTTGGTAATTAACCAATTAGCGGAACATTGCTAATTGACTGATTAAGTACCCACTCGTCGAGAACTAGATTGATACTGATGCGGTCAGTGGCCGCGTGCATTAACGTCGCGTCGCCGGAAACGGTGCTCGCTGGCTTCGTGGCCGAAAATGTGCATTGGGTGTCTCATAAATTATGCCCCATCGACGCACAAATAATTGATCGTCTTGAACAACATTCCGAGTGTTTGGGATAACTTGACCCCGTTAAACTAAATCAGCAAATTGTAAATGCACCTAGTAGGCATCTTTCAGTATACGATACAAGTTTAAATTGAGATCTTAGATTATAACAGATTTTTCATACAGATTTGAATGATATAAAACCTAAAAAATTGAAAAATTTTATTTAAAATTAAAATTATTTTTCTATTATATTAAAAATAAGTTTTAGACACTGTCAAGTAAAGATGTCTTTCTAATATTTCAACAAAATTCAAGTCACTGGGTCCATTTTTAAAAAAGTTATTTTCTTGGAAGTCGAAATATTAATGAAAAGAAAAACGATAGATTTGCGGAAAGGTGCATAAAACGTACAGAAAGATTAATTTGAAGTGTAAAATGGTGAATACAAAAAGATTAACTTCGATTGCAAAACCTGTATTATTTCACTGTCGAGATACGCAAAGAATCAATTTGATTTGCAAAACAATTTGATTTGAAAAAATGTGAATGAAGGATGAGTTTGATCTGAAATGAGGAAAAAATGTCCGAAAAAAGAAAAAGTTCCCAGTACAAAACATGTAAAATAGTAATAATATAAATAACCGTGGCCGTCGTTCAAGCGGTTTCTCGCGAAGCGGAAGGTCTACTTCTATAGGGTGAGTGAAAATGCGCGGAATAGTGTACGGACTATATATGTATACTGTGGAGGTTGGCGGGCTGGTCGTGTGCCGCGCGACTTTGCATCCGGAGGCTGGAACTGCGCAGCACAATCCGGAATAATTCAAAAGATAATCTGATAGCGGGGTTATAATTTGAAAGATGGTATTTGAGTTTGCCGGCCGGCCCGGTTACGCGTGTATGCGTTCATTCAGCCGTCGCGAGCACACACCTTAACGGCGACGACGTCGACGACGACGACGGTGGCACGTGTGCGGCAACGTATGCCGCATGTATTTGGATAGAACTGCTGCCGGCTATATTCTCTGATTGGGGCTGGCCAGGCTTCCTCCTGCCTTGCTTCCTGCTTTGCATACCTAACTACGAGGAGGCGAATTCCTCGCCGAGACAACCGAGATCTCTCTCGGTTCAGCTTAATTTCCAGCTTAAACCGGGAATGTCTGGAAATTGCTGCCGCGCACTTTTCCACGGTTCGACGTCGAACTGACTTGTATCTTTCGTCGACACCTGCCGATCGACCGATCCGTCACTGAACTATCTTCTTCCCAACGACCGGAACACCGGAAGGAATCTAGTACATCACACTTTATCTACCGGAAACCTGTTAACACGTTGAATGCTCTGGGGTCGCCGGTGACCCGCGAAGCAAATATTGCTAGAAACACGTCGAATAGATTTACAGGTTGTGGCTACGTTAACGATTTACATGAATTTAACCCGGATATTTTTAAAGTCTTCTAACGCATGACAGATTGCATAAATTATAATAGATTGTTAAATACCTTTGATTTTCATATCCAACTTGCAAAAGGATAACAAATGATTTTGAAATGATAAGGAAGATTACAGTACAGAATGGTAAAATACACATTCTTCACCGTTTGTGGTCACTTGTAGACCAGTATCGATCATGTTTTTGTAGAAACTGTCTTTTTTGCATACTAATAAAAATATGCGTAGCAAATATTTTGCAGATGAACACAATTTAAACAAAAAGTTTTGTAACCAGTACGTTTTTAGTTGAATGTTTTCAATCCCAAATAAAACTGCTTTTTACTATAGAATTACAAAATAATTCTGATTATAAATCGCCTCTAACTTCATTCTGATTATTTTATCTGCCAAAAAATTCAGTAATTTTTTATATAATTAAGCAACATTCGAAATAATTGTTAGTAACATTTAATGCAGGAACTGCCTTTGGCGGATTAATCCTGCATAGTTCAGTTTATGTTGCATATTTGCATTTACAATGAACGTCGATTGTTGTCTCAATATGATCCTGTTTGCATTTTATCGAAACTGTTGTTGATAACAAATAAACTAACTGCATTAAATTAAATTAACTGAATAATTAACGCGAAAATTAACTCCGATCGTCGTAGTTCCGTCTGAAATTAATAATTAATAATCACAGGAACTAACAAGAATTACAGAGTCAACTGGTGGTAAAAATATCATAACATAATACGTTCTCTCAATTCACGTTTTGCAATTCAAAAATTGTGATGCTATGGATTTTAACGGAAGAAAATCGCGGAACTCGCGTCTTCCATAAATACGTGACAGTGTATTATTATTCGAAAACTATATCGTTTCAATAAATGTAATTTTCTACAGCTTGAAATAATAGAAGTTCTGCTATTTATGTGTTTCTCTCCATTTCGCTGTTAAAATCGTTATTATTTATCATTCACGTTTGACACTGCTTCACCCGCAGGTACAGAGAATTTTCAATGATATTTTAGTCCAGCTGGAGGCGGAGGCACTGACCTCGGAAAAAGGAATCCAGCAGGTTGATTCTTCGTAAAAATACAGGCTTGTTTTTCAAGCAAACACCAGTCGAGGGTTACGCAAACAGCAACACTATTCGACGCACCTTCCCAACGTTTTAATCTCCGCATTTTTCTTCTCCTTTTTTCTCTTCCTTTTTGGAGAATCGCTTTTTGCGGCGGTCGATCTTCAATATTCCGAAGCAAAATGTTAACCTTTTTGCTCCGGGGGACATACACATTCACCCTGGAAATGCGGTCGTTTGTGAGAAAGGAAAGTATATGTACGGCTGTCATGCCATCCCCGTTTTTACATGAAATGTCCCCGGGGACGAATTTTAATTTTTAGAAATTTTTCGGAATGCTTCGTGTTTCAGAGAATTTTTATCTTTTAATTAACATTCGAATACCCACTTAGTTTGCGAACATTTTCGAACAAAGTTTAATATAATTTTTCTGATTGCTTCACGAAATATTTCTGATGCGAACTGGCTGTGTTTTTAACGAGTTTCACATTTGAAAGTATTAATGAGCCAGGGAATTCACGTATTTCACACGCCGCTCTACGCCTTGTGCGAATAAATCAGTAGTAAAATTATAATTTATAATATCATTTAACTGAAATAATAGTACTTCGTTTGGTAATTCATTTTGGGAAATGAATATATTATGTACAAGTAGATATTTAAAGAAAAACTGTTTCTGTTTAAATATTTAAAATATTAATCGCTTTTAAAAAATTTTTTCGGCTTGATTATTGATTGCCGAGTTGTTTAACGTATTACAATTGGTGGAAATAAATTGTCAGACAAGGAATTAAATATCCGAGTCTCGGGGAATTATTCACTAAGTAAGCGTTTGAATAGGCTGCATTTAATTTGCATCAGTACGGAGTGCAAGGTACTTGCTTGGCAAGACTTATTGAATGCATTTCTACATTTCGAGGTTTATGGCGCGTCAATAACTGCTAACAATATTCAGTAATAAATCAACCTTTAGAACCTTGGCACCGATATGTGTATGACAGAAGATATAGTTACCATTTACGCCTACTGTCTAACGGGTTGCAATTGCTTACTTTATAATAAATGTCCATTATAATTAAATTTTAAACCTCGTATAATTATTTTACTTCTACGAATATTATAAACCATAAATGAGCAGAATTTTTAAGAACGTTGTAGAGAAATATTGGTAAATATGCATTTGTTTCATGCTTTCACATACACAAAGGGTGAATCATCCAACATTTTCACCTAAAATATCTTCGTTGTTATAATAATTTACAAAACTACATAAGTAAAAATATGTAATGTACTTTTCGAAAAGTAACTGCTCCGAAGGTCATTGGAATATCAACAGAATATACATAATTAAATTCATTTTTCCACTAGCTATGAAATCGCAGTACATATGTAAATAACTGCTTCATGGAGATATTTTAAACAAAATGTTAGGTGCCTCAGTCAGTGTAATATGCAACTTATTTAATAATATAAGAGTAGGGAAGACTAAACTTTCCCGTACGCAATGAGAGAATTTTCACGAGGCTTCATTTCGGCAAGGTGAAAAGGTTAATGGCGACTCGAAAGGAGTGCGATAAATGATGTTATTTCCAAATGTTGTAAAACACGTAACGTTACGTTTCCTTCCCTTCGTTAAAGAAGAACACGCTCGCCGAAGGACTAAATAATTTTCAGGGTTTACAGATTTAACCGGAAGACAGTTTACAACGTAGCACGAGATGCGCAGAATTCCAATGGGGACGCTAGAGGTTGTGTTAACATTTGTCGGTGGTAACTTGTGCCATCCGTAGTTGAAAGCTGCAATCTGGGATAGTGTAGCAACTATCTACTGAAATATTTTATTGCGAGGGCGAACGTTCCACGGTGCTTCCTCCGAGAATGTGCTTCGGACGTTACCTTCTTCAATTGTTACGGATATAGTTGTAAAAATAGTGGGTTCTTACAATTTCAGACCCTGTGAAAGATGCTGGAATAACATGGGTAAGCCTATGTTCGAACTTTTTTACCTTGCACTAATTACAAACTAGGACATTCCGCTTACGAATGTCGGGATTATAACAAAACCGAATCGGTATTTGGATGCTCAATTAACCCTTTGTACTAAATTATTTTGTTTCCTTCATATTGTAAGGTAATTATGTAAAATGCATAAATAAAAACTCAAAATATTTTTTCTTATATAATTTCACAGCAGTATAATGATTTTTATTTTACTTTAACTTTCTATAACAAGACCACAATTTTCGCCAGATTTTCTCCGAAAATTCGTGATTAGAATGAGTAGATACGATTAAAACAGCGAAATGATTTCACTTATACTTAAACCCGATTGTGCATTATTTCCAAATTATTTAAATTTATCTCGAAAAGAAGAGTTTTTGCCTCGTTTCTATTTGTCACATTTGATGAGGACAATTTTTATTATGCATAAAGATTCACAGTCCAATTGTTAATAATAATAAAATATGAAAAGTTTCTCTTTCTAAAAGGCCTCTACAAAACTAATTGCTTTTCTACTATTCTACTATAAGTTTTAGAGACTCTATCAAATACAGAAAACCGCGAAAATCGTTCAGAATATTAATCGGCCAGGCTCGAGTCCCTCGTTTCCTGGAAATTGGGGAAATAGGAAATAGGAAGGGATCATTTCTGCCGATAAGGGAAACGCGATTATCCTACTTCTGCGAGGGCGTTGCCATGGGTGGGTTATGGTGGGAATCGGTCCTACACTTTTCTCTGTGCCATCTTTCCAGCAAGGGTAGTACTTTGACAGGTTTTTATGCATAGACTTCCTTAGTAACTAAGAAGCAGTTACAAAACGTTGCCGAGGGTTTTACGCAATATCGAATTCTGAAATTCGTCACTACGAACAGGTATAGATTTGTTTTTGTTTATATTGTTATTATTCAAGCTAGGATGAAGGTACTGTTTTAAAGTATCAATTAATGAATCAATACCGAAATGACCTCCGCAACAAAATAATAAAACAAAGGCAGTGATTTTGTTAGTGGAACAAATAAAAAGTCCCAGTAAACGATTATATGCATTAAAATAAATTATTATCTCCGTATTCATGGCAGTGCAATGAATTATTTTTGAGAGAAAGATATAAGGAAAGAAATAGAAAACAAAATATGCATTGAGGCTAGAATCGAGAGATAGAACTACAAATGAGGATACAAGTAGCGTTAAAAAGGAACCAAGTTCCATTTTATTTCACACTACGCTAGAAAAGGATAACATACCTCACAACCTTAATGGTTTTATAATTTTTGAATAATAAGTTTAAAAAATGCATAAGGTGAATATACATAGTTCTATAAAACCACCGAAACTAAATATAATACTTTTATGGAATACTCTTATAAAATTACATAAAAACGGAAACAATCGACAATTGGTCGCAATATTATTCGAATAATTTTATAATTTCTATTCGAATAAAGAATTACTCGAATAGATAAATAGAATAATTCATGAGGAATAATGAATAATTATTATTAGAATAAAACATTCGTCCAAAAAGAATTCATTTGGATAATTATCTTAGATAAATATTTATTATATGTAATAGAAACTATTAGTTATAAACAGTTTGAATACTGCTCAATTTTGACTTAATCATACAGAAAAATATAAATCACGTTATTGTTTAGCAAAACAAAAATAGATTGAACGAAATATAGCAGATTCTTATTCCAACAAAATTTGCATTTCAATAAAAATCATTAAACGATCCTCTAGTGCGATACGAACGTCTTCTAACAATGGATTCCTCTTGGCTGACTTTATTTAATCCTTCGTTAGCATGCGCGACCATGCCTCACCATGGAGCGTCGTTGAATAAAAATGCACACCAAGAAATCTGGACGATCCGCTTGATCTGGCACTTCCTCCCCGGCGGAAGCCGAAATTACAGATACGAATGAAATTGATATAAAGTTGCGGCGAGGAGCTGGGCAAACGAAGGTGTCGCTCGTAATTACCGGATAGTCGATAATTAAGACGCGAGCCGGGGAAGGTGGAATTTAAAAGTTAAATTGTGCCTCGCTCATGAATTATGCATCCGCGGTCGCAGCGAGCGGGCCGATCGCGCGGGAACTTTGATCTTCCCGGTATACATCGTATCGATCAAGCGATCGTGAAAGGATCGACGACCCTCGATGCACTTTTAATTGCTCGCTCTTCCTCCACCGCGAAAACATTGTCTTCTTGCTTCGCCTCGGTTTCGCCACCCGAACTCTCCCACGACATTTCATTTTTTTTGAGGTTTCACTCGAGTGTCGCCTCGGCTGTCCCGTGCTGAATTAATTGTTAGCGATGAACTGGTGATTAAATACCAGAAAACGATTCACCGCGGACAGGGTTTCGATTGTTTCTCGCGTGTTAATTTCGCGCTAAGTATTCTGATGGGTGCGACACGACGAGACGACGACGAGACTCTCTGTACGGAGCTCGCCTCGACGACGGTTACGACAAAGGCAGGTAATTAATTAACTGCGAAAGTGAACAAACGTGTTCACGATTCAGTTATGAATTTGGCTGCGGAAGACGGGTCGGTGTTCATCGAGCTACTATTAGTTCAAAGCGCTAGACAATATTATCGCGAGATACATGTCTTGCATTCCGAATTCGTCCTTTTGTTAATTATATTCACCCCTATTCAAATCAAATTGATCCTTTGGGAAATCAAAGTCACCTGCTTTCGAATCAAATTAATTTCTTTGTAAATTAAATTCTCTCTTTTAGAAATGAAATTCACGAAGCTTTTGGATCTTATCGAGGCTCACATTGTTTGGAACATGTTCTTGTTCTTCCTTCAGGTTTTGAAAGAATCTCCGAAGCAATTTACAACAAGTATTTGAAGTTCTACTTCTAAGGTGAAAACGATTTGCAAAGGGATGATCTTAATTTAAAGAAAGCGAGTACGACTTATAAAAGGATGAATTGGATCGAACAAACAGTGAATATGATCCTTCAAACAACGATTCTGCATCGCCAAATCAATAATATTACCTAAATAGAAGAAATCGTTGCTGGAAACCAACGGAATCACTTTGTTACCCAAGACGGCCTAGACTCGCAACGTTAGCCTTCACCTACGAACCTATTCCTCGGCCATTAAATCGTACAATCCCTTTAATTAAAATACCCTTGGTACAGTCGCCTTTCATCGGAGAACGGAAAGAGTTTTTCCATTTCAATTATAAAACCTTTGGTGACGGTACAAGTACGCGGAGTCGAGAGGGGACAGGTCGAATATACCAGTCATTCCTCATCGTGGAAATGTCATTTTCGTTTCAATTAAGATGAAAACTTCCCTGGTCGTGCGTTCATCGGCGCCGTGGAATCGACCAAGATTTGCATTAATTTTCCCGCGGGGATAGCTGGAGTGGTCATGTCGAGGCCGGCTAAGAAAGGATCGCGGTTTCGAGTGACTCTCTCGTTCCCGACGTGGAGTCCTCGTCAAAGGATGGGTTTAACACACATTCAGAGAGACCGATTTCGTTGTACCGAGAGAAACGGCGAACCGCTTGGAGATCGCCGGACCACTCGAATTATATTAAGACGGATCCTTCTGGTCCAGCCAGCTCGATGTTATTTTAAGCACCGTTGAAAAGGAGTTATTACCTTCTTCGACGAATTCGTTAAATTCGGGGTTAAGCGGCTCCCTGACCTTTCGCTGCAACTACGGTTATTACAGGTTGTTTCATAAAGTACTTCGGAAATCAAGAAAGAACGCAATGGCAATGAAACGAGTTCGTAATTAACTAACTAACAGACATTTAGGCAACCTTTTGCTCGTTAAAACAGATTACTTGATCGAATAGAGCGAATAGACTTCATGAAATATATTATATAACATATATTATTAATATTATATGAAATATTAGATAAATTATCAGTCACAATGTTAAAAAATCCCTTGTTTTGATATGTCTCCTTCACCATAAAAGAAAATTCTCTTTAAAATTTTTGACTTGCAGACAGAGATTGGACCTTTTTATACTCATAATTGTACTGTAAAGGATTAACATTAAATAATTCGTTGAAAATTCCAGAATTTCAAGTTTCTCTGTCTTAAATAATGTTGTAGCCCGCAATGATTAACGAAAAGGAACAATCTGTCGAGCTATAACCATTTTGTCAAGTATATTGTTTATAAATATTTGTTACATTGGAAGCTGCTGTACCGACAACTGTATTTTGCAGCGAATTCTCGTTTGGCATCCGTCGGCATCGCACACGTTTGGCGCGTAAACGTAATTACAGCGCAGCCAACACATCCACCGTTTCTATAGCCATGGTTGCACGAGCTGCGCGCAGAATATTCCTCAAGCAACGATCGCGCAGCGTGCGATGAAACGACTTTACGTCGCCTGGTATCGATACTATCGGCCATCGCGTAATACCTGCGTGTGTACACAAAGGAGGCGATATTGCGTACACGCATCACGAATTCCATTGTACCGCGAGCGATGCCTCTGACGAAAGCAGTCTGTCAAGAGAGAGAGATGCAAATCGTAAAACCGCTTATGAAATCAGGATTCGCCTGCGCCAAGGGAAAAGAAAACTGGAAAAAAATACACAAAGGGAGAAGGCGAGAGGAAGAGAGGAAGAGAGGAAGAGAGGATGAGAGAAAGAAGGAGAGAGTGTGTGAGTGAGTGAGAGAGAGAGAGAGAGGGAGAGAGAGAGAGAGAGAGAGAGAGAGAGAGAGAGAGAGAGAGAGAGAGAGAAATAGAAAAAGTGCATCTCACCCGCGACATTAAATTCCGACGACCATGTAGAACCGATTTACACTCCCAGTTTCGTTGGCGTTGGTCCCCAGCGGATGCATCGAACGCGATTATCGATGTATCGTGAACGTCGGACCTGTCGCGCGGTAATAAATCCACGTGCATCGATCTGATGCTTTACGGAGGTTTCACGGACCCACATTGTTCATGGTTTAAGAAGGACGTATTCTTCCCGAGAATGCGTCTTTAAAATACTTGTGAGACCGTCGAAATCTCTGTCACGGACTAGTATGAATAAAGGTGCGAGACAACATTCCTTGAAAGATCTCCTCAGTTCTAAAAAGAATAACACAGAGTGACATGCTTTCGAACTTAGCAACTCGACGAGTGTACTAAAATTTTCTCAAAACATAATTACAATATTTGCTAATATGCTAAGTGCCGTATATCGATTCCAGAAATGCACGTAACATCAAAGTATCTTAATCAATGAAACTGAAACTAGAAATGTAAAATTCTTTTCTATTATAAAAATTCTAATAACATTCAGTTCAATATAGTACAAGAAAAATACATTTTCTTTCTGTAAATTTACTTCAGTTGGTGGAAACTAACTCTCGGATATTTGGCTATTTTTTATTTTACTGCTATAATATTGGTATCGAGTCATAAACAAATGATCGATGTTTTTCGTATACCATATGATAGATTTGGACAAAAGAAATAATTTTTGTGCGAAGATTTTCTTTCTATCTTGTCCAGTTTACAAATTAAAGCAATAAAAAAGATAGTCGAATATTTCGGAATTAAATTGTTTAAATGCCCGAGTTGGGGATCATCTCTTGTTAGTTAAAAATTAGTATCACTCATATGTGACAAACGTGGCTGAGAAAGGATTATAACTAATAATACTACAAATAAATACCTATAATAAAACCATTAAATAATACAAGTTATATTGTAAGTCTTCTAGTTGCCGTTCGATTCGATAAACCACCCCGATTTGATGAAACGCTGACGAAGAAAAGTAGGAAAGAAAATGTTATTGACTAAGTTGTGCGACGGACTAAGGACGAACCGAAACAGTTTCCTTTAAGACAGTCTTGCGCCGGCAGCAATTTATCGGAGGAAAATCGGTATTCTAGGAAACTGTAAAATATCTATCGAAAATCCATCTCCCTCAGCAGATAATCACTCGCTCCCGTTGACAAAGCTAATAAATGTATATATACATATATATTTTCTAACCGGTAGAAGCTGGCTCGTAGAAAACGAAGGTAATTTGTTGTATCAAAGGGAGTAGAACCTCGGAATTTCGTCGTCATTAGTTCCAGAAGCGGATCGTTTCCCGGAAGAAGCCAGCGAAAAATCGCCTTTACCACGGCCAGACTTTTCCCGGGCGTTCGCCGATACAGGGGACAACGGGGCCGGCTAGTTTTTCCCTCCAGGGCAAAAAGTCTTTTCGACAAATGGAACGTCCCAGCGATAGAGAAAATTGTACTGGCAATAATAAAGTGATACGACGAACAAGAGCAGCGAGAGTGGGGGCTCGAATTGAACCGGTGCAGCGAAACGAGACCACCCACTTCTTCTGATACCGCCGATAAGTCCAAATATTACGCCAACTTGTTTATCCGTCACGGTACGCAGTTTAATCAGATTTGATTTTTACCCGGAGAACGTTGCGCCCTGAGAGTTATCGTCGAGGACTGTTTTCCCTTGACCGGTTAAATCTTGAAATAATAGTTCGCTTTCGACTTCGAGAGACGTTATTTCAAGGACTCTGAACATTTCTCGTTCTCGCGAATTGTTGGATTTCTCGGGAGTTATCGAAACGCTGGGAATAATGCATTGTTGTCAATGTAAATACTGCGAATCGTTTCGCCAGCTCATACTATCGTAAGAAAAAAAAAGATTGTAGTTATTAGCAAGCGTTCCTCTACACATGCTGTCTCTTCGCAAGTTGTATTCCCCCTTTTGGAATTGATCTTTACGGAGATAACATTAAACTTAACTAATATGCAAGATTAATTTTGAGCGCAAAGCCTGTAGTACATTTGCAAAGGGACTCCTCGGATTATCTATCAATTTCTACGTCGTAAGTTACAAGAATATCGCAAGTTTATGGATAAAGGTTTATTAACACTCAGACGTATAAATACTGTTTCTTTCCTTTGGGTTTAATGTCGCATCGACTGCAAGGTCATTAGCGACATATAAATATTGTTGCTTGGTTATTTAGTTACTGACATTCAATTTAAATTTTTATATATTTCACTAAGAAACATTAACGTGCCTAGGTTGAATACCTTGTGCAATATATTGGACAAATTGATGAACGACATTATAAGCGAGCATACTCAGTTACAGTTTTGTCAAAAAGATTCCCCGTTCGATTGTTAATATTTACTATGCATTTGAGGGTATGAAAATGTTTGATTTCAACGATAGTTTAATAAAAAAGGAATAGCAGCTTTTTAAAGAGCAACATTCTCTTTGACTGGAATATTTCTCCATCCTGTAGACATTAGCATGTATTATTGGCGAATCTATAGTTCTGTGAAAAAGCGATTCAAACTTCTTGCGTTCGAGTGTTGTTGAATAAAATTTCGAGTTTAGCAGGTAGTTCAAGATTGTTGCGCGTTAACTTTAACGATGGTGGGTAAAGGGTCCTTTGTTCGACGGCGGAAGTGCTTTTTAACTTCGTTGCGTGAACAACTCGCTAAGTACGACGACTATTTCCCACCTGATCTTCTCATTCCGTATTTCTTTAACGGTATCACATCGGCATGGTGGAATATGGTTTTACGCATAACCTACGTATGAACTGTAAACGTTAGAAAAAAAAGAAAATCATATCAGACTGTGGATTTTCATGCAAATTTTAATATTTCTTGTTCAAAAGTGTGTAACGTGATGTTCGTTGTCGTGAAAGTTGAAATATTCTTTTTTTATGCTAAAGCTACCGAGCTCTGAAAGCAACTGACACGAGTCGCTTTATAACTATTGACAAGATTGGACTTACATTTAGACTCTTTGCCATTTTTATCAGAATGTATATTTAAGTTTCGAAATTTATTCGATATATTTTTAGAATTTCAACAACTTTAAAATATATAAAGCTGGTCATTTTAACCGCCATGATAGGCTATTGTTTTGTTAAGAAACCTTTATAAGATATAGATGCAAAGAAATCCACAATCTAATTGTTGCATTTTCAATAGTAATTGCATCACGTTTGTCCGATCGTAGATTCATAACATCGTCGTTTGGCAAAAATAATTCCAAAACGTAAAATATCGTGGTCGTGCAAAGATGTAAAATATTACGCGCATATAAAATTGTATACAATAACCGTGATGCGGAAAATTGTCTCAGTTATCCAGCAGAAATAAATATTTCTATATTATTAATCGAGGTCACACGCAAATAGAGAAGCGAGCAAGGTGACACGATAATATGTACAGCAGAACTCCATTTATGTGAATGAAATTTGAGTGAGTGCCCGTTCCGAGAAACTGTCGGCGAACTTCTATTATACGAACAAAAACGATTTGTACGCAACATAAAAATTATCGTATTAATTACACGGAATAGAAACCGAATAGATAATCCTTCTCTTATTCAATATTTTTAATAAATTAAAGATAATACATTGACATTTTTCAATATTCCTAATATTCTATTGTTTTAAATTGCAACTGCCAAATTTTTCCACAAATACATAAAATCTGCAATCTAATTACAAGCATTCGATTGAATCCACTTAAATGTAAACTCTGATTATTTAAACGAAAATGCATAAGTGGTAAATTCCTATTATATGAATATAAAAATGGAGTTCTACCGTAATAAAATAGATAACAAACCATTGAGAATTCTACATATATAAAGAAACAAATAATTTTATTTTAAACGTACGATATACTATTATTGTTATATAAAATGGCCGTATATTAATCACGATCGTTGGAAAGTTCGATAACAGAATTTTAACGGAATTTTATCGAAGCCGACGATCGTCTTGCAGAGAACTAAAATGACGGGACGTTCACCGGTTGCGGTAGTCCGCAGCCTTTGACGGAATCAAAATATTTGTATTCATATCGGGTAGTATGCTTGGAGGGTAAGTGGCTTTCTGTGTAGGCGAAAGGGGGTAGGAAGGGTAAAGTACTCACGTTAGCGGTGTCGTCGAGTTTCCGCTTCCACGCATCGCTACGTTCGATTAGGGCGTTCCACTGCTCCGAAAGTTTGTTCACTTCACGGCGAATGCTGCGCGTCAATTCGCGTGCCTGCTCCTCCGCGCTTCTGTAGCCCCTCGAATCACCGTCCAATTCTCTTCCGGCTGCAAACGAACGTTTTATCGTCAATATAGCATCTGTTGTCACTGAAAGGTTCATGCGAAACGGCTGTGCCAAAAATCCGTCGCATGTATAGCGAGCCACCAAAGACCGCTTTTTACAGGGTTCACGCTTCATCCGAAGTGTTTCAAATATTTATTTATCTAAGATAATTATCCGAATCGATTCTTTTTAGTCAATTACTTCATTCGAACAGCAATTATTAATTAATTATTAATTATTTTCTTCCTCGATTTGTTTAACGTCGCCTATCTATTTCTTCGAATAAAGAATTATTCGATTGTCCGTCATAACTGTATTGAGAATTCTTTATTCGAATAGATAGAATAATTTATAACGAATAATGAATAATTTTCTATTCGGATAGAATAATCGACCACCTAATAATCGAATTATTATTGTATAATTATTAATAATTATTATAAATAATTATTTCTTGGTAGATTTACGTTTTTTATAAGTAAATATATCTATAAAAGTAATCATGTGTATGGTTTCTTTTATCAATCTCAAACTGTGAGTCATGCACTACCTTCTTATTGCTATCGAATAACTACAAGATTTCACGAAAATATCAGGTTGCTTTACGGAAATTTCGAACACTGTTGCTGAACACAAAACTCGATATTACAGCTAGCCTAACGATTGAAATCTAATGATTTACTCTACGTAATCTGTTTTACATTACACTTGTTATTTGTATATTACAATCCGGGCATCGCCATCGCTGACAGAAAATTTAACGAACCATAGAAACAATGTCCCCGAACATGGAAGCAAGGCTTCTGGTACCTGTTCTATCGTCGGGAACTAATTGTCCTATGAATCACGCATCATATCATGCGGGACAGTTTTTATGCGCATGTTTAGCATTGATAACGCCCACCATCCCCACCCAGCTGGTTGCCGCCCTATCTGCCGCATGTTATGATGATTTATGTTTATGGTACCACCTGCTCTTTACCCCGTGACTCGTCCCTTACTCTGTAGCTAATCTCTCGATCCCGGATCCGCTGATCGATACGCCGAGTGAAAAAGAGCCAGCGATTTTGATTTGTTTACTGCTGTACGGAACGAGGAGCAGCGAAATCCAGAACCAACAGAATATAAACAGTCCGACAAAGTCCAATGGGGTGACTCACAAACTACGGATGCCGCAAGCTCTTGTTTATTCGGATACGCAATTGTATTTCTCGGTCTATAGTAATATTCTGTGTAACATTCGAAAATAAACAAACTAAAAGAATAAAAGATTTAGTATGTCTTGTTAGATAAATATAAAGTGAATTATGCCCGAAAACAAATCAAAAGCATAGCAATTGGTCATTCGACGGTAACCGGAGGATTTTCTATCTTGTTTACCGAGCACTCGCATTAGTAACTTTTAACTTGTAAAATACGAGTGTCAAATTGAAGTTAAAGTAATACAGCTGCTACTGGTAGTGAGGTGATTTCAAAATTATTTGTGTAAAGTTCCAAAATTTATCTCGATAACATGTACAGATGTTTGGGTTACTAATATACAAGTGAGTACACGTGTGTGCTTTTATTTATTGTGCTTAAGTACATGTGATGGAATTATTTCCTAATTTCACTGACATAATCTCGGTTCTTCCTAGTTACCGCTGTCACCATACTATTTCACAGAAATTAATGGTAGAAAATAATGGTGGAAGCGTGTTGTTCAAAGGCTGCAAAAAGAAACAAAATGGTGGTGGGAATGTATCTTTCCCATTGTATATCCCATGCATATTTCATACTTAATCGATTGAATTTGTTGTTTTGAAAACTAAATATTTTCACGTATTGATTAATATCGAATATTAAACCAGCTCGACACGATTGGAACATCGGTGTGCTACTCTTTCGAAATTGCAAATATATCATACTAGTACAGCTTATACATGCAATTCAGTGTGACGTCACGTAGAAGATTCCTCTTTGCTACAGGCAAACTATCGGGTCATCTATCAGATTACTTTTTGCTCAACTCTATCTCTGTAAGACACTAAAAGTGACTGCGTGTGCTGGTTTACAAGAACGACGAGATTGAATTGATTTTTGCAATTTTTATTTTTATTTTAATGCTTGCAGCAAAATGTGCAAAAATTGTGAATTTGCTATACAAAGTTGCTATACTGCTCTGAAATTTTCTAATAATAAATAAAAGACTTTGCGTTCTTATTTATGAATTTTACACGGTTACCCTGCAGTATAAACGAAGGAATAATAATTGAAAATGAATGTCACTTTCCAATGCCAATATCTTTGCAATGATATCCGAGCGCAAAGGGTTAACGTTTTCACTTTTCAACTCCAAATGCGACGCTTCTAAAATCGAGGTAAAAAGCACAGAATTTTTATTTTGCTTCAGTTTTACACCTCGTAACCATTTTCTTCTACACTGTAAAAATAGTTCGGGTACTCCGTCTGGAAAGACCGATAAGAATGGTCTGCGAGAAACATCGACAGATGGCTGGAAAATCGTTGCGGAGTAACTGCCTCGAGAAATCGAGGAAGTTAGTCTCCATTAGGTCGAGCGTGGCTGGTTAAATAGCCGTCGCACCGGTGCAGGACGAAAACAGCTAAAAACTATTTCCACCGAATCGAATTAGGCGGCCGTGTTCTTCATCGGTAAGCCATCCATTCAACAGTTGCCGCATTCGATTTCCAGTCACGTACACCCACGCTCTCCTCTCTTTTTTCAACATCTCCAGCCGTTTCCCTCCTTCGTCTTCCCCTTCCCATCACTCCCTGCCAATGCTCTCTTTTTACCATTTCTCATCTACGTGGTCACAGTTTCAGAAATTTCCGTCAGAAAGTGTGCAATTTCAATTTTGCATTATAATGCCTTCCCTCACTCCGTGTCCATTTCGAAGCTATGAAAAGGCAGCCAGGATTCAAAATGACGACTCTTATCCGTCGCCGTGATTGCAATGCCATAAGCAACAGTGACAGTATTGCGAAACACGAACTTTTACTATATTAATATATGAATTATTTATATCTGAAAATTCCGTATTTTTCTCCAAGTTATTAGCAGTAATGTACATGGAAATTGTAATTTCTTTCATAAAAAGATAAAGAATTTGACCGTTTTATTTTAATTTTGCTGTTGTAAAGGTAATGAAGGATTAACAAACTCTGAGATATGAAAAGTAATAATTTGGATAATTCTCTCTCGGATCTGGTATTCATCTAATTCGTCCCACAAGTTGTCACAGGTGCCATTCTTGCATCCACGCAACAGGGAAACTTCGTTACCTCAACTTCAGAAAAGCGTCACCGATCCGTGATCCGTACAAAATAGTTCGCCGTGCTGTCTCACAGTGGTTCGGATGCTATAATTATCTGGGTAAAATAAAGTTTGCAAAATAAACTGTGTAACTGTGCATTGAAACTCCTGAATATTACAACATGAAACCTTCTCTTTCAATGTTTAAAAAGTAGACAAAATACAATTTCCAGCAGGCCATTTTGTGGACAACTAATCGACTACAGGATAATCCGCAAGTTTATTAAAATGCATCTAAGTAAAGGCAAGTATTGAAATCATATTAGAATGTTACTAATGGAAAGTAAACGCTTTCTCATCTGAGCCTGTAATCAAAATCAAAAAGATGTTTTTGTAGATCCCTCAATGTCTATAACTTGACTCTACGTTCTCAAGATCTACAGATTCAGATAAAAAGGTTAAAGAAACATCAGTTTTTAATTTTCTTATTACTCCAACCAATTTTTACTGTTGCAAAATCTTTGTATACACTGCCCAGTAAACTAAACTCTGTCACAGTAAAATAAAATTTAAGTCATTTCGTCCAATTGTGAAAGAGTTATTCAGTTTGGAAAGGTGTCAACATACTTGCCGGGACGATTTTAAGCTCATTCGTCCACTAAGCAGCAAGCACAATCGAAGATTGCGTCTCTGTAAATTACGGTATCGAGCTGCGACGTTGTGTCCGCGTGTGTCAATCACTGGACTTAATCCGCCGGACACAAAGCAATTAAAGAGTTCGGCTTATATTAGCCGAAAGCCACCCGGAGGCTAGGTTTTCGCGTAAGCCCGTCAGATAACACCGATTTCTAGTCCTTCCGAGTTCGATTCGAAGTCGATCAACTGCACAACATTTTTCCGAGAAGCTTTTTTCGGAACCGGTCGAAAGCTTCGACTAACGATTTCGATTGGAGGGCGCGCCGCCTAGTTCGATTCGATTTCACAGGCAAAATCGGGCCGGCCAGTTCGAGAACTCGATACCTGGCCCGCTATCTAACTCCGCGGATGCGGCGTTATATCGGTTGAAATTTATTGACGTTACGACAACGCCCGACGATTGCACGATGCCGTGCACGTTTCATCGAACGTGACTCCCTGCGGAGCGACTGAAACCGTGCACGCTGGGACGCGGGTTGTCCTCGTCCAGGGGCCCACGAGCGGTTCAGACACCGAGTTCTGGAATCGCGTTTCATGACGGTTCGCCTTTCTTGCTGATTATCTTACATTGAGCGAACCTGGACGTGTTTTTGGCCAACCAACCAACTCCTCGCAAATCGACGACGTCGCTTCTTGCCGTATTTACAGAAGTGCCCTGTGCGTTATTGATCTCACTGGGCCATCTGGATTGTTCGTGCGATATTTACCGAGTGGGTCAACATGATCGCAGACTTCGGACAATCGGAATTTCAAGGGAACACGAAATGTACCGTGACTCTATAAACTGCTATAAACTGTTAAAGTTACAATGTTGAAATGTTAAATGTTAAACTGAAAATTGTTAAGAAACTGTTATAATCGGAATTTCAAGGGAATACGAAATCATGACTCCAGAAACTGTTATAAACTGTTAAAGTTAAAATATTGAAATGTTAAATGTTAAACTGAAAATTGTTAAGAAACTGTTATAATTTCGATAAAGAAGTCGTGTATCAATAAACCTAAATCAATTTGTGGCATTTTTGGCCTATTATAGGCCTGTTATTATAGCACATTGGAATGAACGATCAAGCTATAAAATTTGGCCAGGTATATTGTACGAATCGTTTTTGCGGAATTATAACAAGATAAATATTTATAATTTGTTAGAAATTGGAAATCTATTGTCAACTTAATCTGAATGTAATTTCAGTGCGAAGAATTAGTGAAGTTCAGCCCTCGTATCAAAATGAAGCATATCGTATTCTAAGGTGATTTAAGACTGAGGTCTGGTACGTGTTTGGCTGCAGATAATTAGGTTAATTTGAAGACACATGTTGAGCAGAGTAAAAAGTAAATATTTCAAAGACACATATTGTACGAATTGAAAGTAAAAACCTTGGCGATGCATAGTGTAAAAATTCAAAGTACCTTAAAGATGCATATTGCTAAGATGAAAAGAAGAAATATGTAAATCATTGGTGCTGTATGCAATTAGCATCTTCAGGGGCAAATCTTTGAGAAGTAAATCAAATGGAAATGGAAATATTTGTGCGTCATAGAATAAACAATGTCCATATGTGGGACATATGTAGACATGCGTGTGTCAGTACCGTTAAAAAAGTAAACAATTGATCGGCGAGCAGTAGACGGGTTACAAGCAGAAAGAAAATCGGAATCGCAGGAGCATACAGTCGAAACGGTGATCTAGGTAAGAAAGTGTGCGAGATACTGATCTAACCAATGTCTATTCCGTTCTCGAACAACAAAAGTCGTCAGACCATTAAAGCGTAATTGTTTCAACAACCTCTTGCGCGAACTATGCGGCAAAGAGGCTCGGAGGAAGAACGGAATTGCATTGATATTAGGACGAAACAGTGTTTCCCTCGTGAAACTTCGCTCAGTTCTCGGTTGAGTTTTGGTGTCCTTCGGGACTCCTCTTTTAACCATCGCAAGTTCCTCCAGTTTCGGTGTACTTCGATACTCGTAACTCGATTGATACCGTCTGCTGGTTCACCTTGGAACGGTTTCGTTAACACCGACCGCGACACTCTTTGTTTCTTTGTTGATGAAGTCGAGATAGCGTTTGTCCTTTGTTTTACGCAGTGTTTTCAACAAGCCGTAAAATCGAATCATGGGCTGTTAGTAAAAGCTACGATGCATATTGATCTAAATCGTGATTGTAGCAGTGTAAAACAATTTTTTGTCGTTAGATTTCCCTCCTATATTTTGTGTAATTCATGCCCATTTATGATTATTTTTCACATTTGCTCGTGCAGATAAGAGCGTCAAGGGGTTTGGAGTAATTAGAGAATTACTGTAGCATTAATTAATTAGGCAATTACTGTAGCATCTTGATCGTTGATACACTGATATAAATGTCGACACAATTGCTGCACTTATTAATAATAATATATAATAATTATTATACATAATAATAATAATATATTATTATACATAATAATAATAATAATATATTATATATATATTGCAACGCAAACTTGCAATGTTACATACGTCGAAAAATGGAAGAGATTAGTAATAGAAGTCTGGGCGATAACACGACCAATAATTATGGATAATAAACGCGGTGAATAATCGCGATCAGCTGTCTCCCAGGATTTCCTTTGCGCCAGAGTCAGACAGTAGGGCGCACGACTCATTGTCTCCCAAAATGTATAGAACCGAGTCTGTTTTCGCGTTTAATGGATGTACCCGTTTTCCGGCAAGAACTCTACGGCTGAATGTCTCGCCCGGTCAAATACCCATAAATTCCGTGTTTCACTTTTCTTAATAATCCCGGTTTTCGAGAGGGCGGAATTATCTAAATGAAATATTCAAGAGGGCCACGGCTACACGCCCGCGACGGTTATTGTACGTGAAAAGCGGTGACAAGAACGAATGAAGCTCGTTTCCAAGGGCCGCTCTTGTTCCGTGGTTTAAGTAAAAGGACGAAAAAACGAAGTAGAAGGGGTAGGTTGGGGCGGCCGGGTAGGAGAGAAGAGAAAACTTCTCGTATTTTATCAGTCCACTTAACAATCCCCTTCATTCTTCGCGACAAACTCCCTCGCGAGGAGCCGCCTTTTCAAACTACAACTTTAATCAATCTTACCCCTGTTTCAATTCTGGCCGCTGACCCCAAAAACTAAATAAAAGGATGGCGCAGGCTCTGCGAGCCGTAACACGGAATCGGTGCTTTGCATATCATACTCTCGCTAATGCGACTTTATACGGTGGTTCTTTGATTATCCTGACCAAGTAAAGCGACACGGATGCTCCGATAATTGGATATTTATTTGCAAGAGACGTTTGCGAACCCGAGAAATCCAAAAATTATGAAATGCATACGAGCAGGAAAAGTTACGTCTAATATAACCGTATATAATATAGCCGCTATGTTATTTTCGAGGGTTTTACGTAATATTGAACTCTGAGATTTGTCGTTACAAAAAGAAATACATTTGTTTTTGATTTTACAACGTCGAACAGATATTAATAATTTATACGCAGATTCATAAAACGTAATTAAAGCTGGGGCGAAGGTTCTGTTTTAAAGTATCAATTAATGGATCAACATCGAAATTACCTTCGCACCAAAATAATAAAACAAAGGTTATGCGAGCGGGATACTTCCCTTGCCCCTCGACAGAAATTGTGCCATCTTTCCAGCAAGGAACAGTAAACCATCCTCTCTTTTTGTTGTAGTCTTATTAATGAGAAATACTAGCGAGCGTGTTAGCACGAAATGTTTAAAATATTTTCCTCACACATTATGCTGTATAACTCTGAGGCCATTATGTGGCTCATGGTTAAATGTGTCTTGATGCATGCTTTCGAATATCATAAAAAGTACGCAGCGTTGCATTAGTAAAGTTGAATAACGTCCCTAAAAGTACCGCAGCCATTAAAAATTTACGTACGCAGTTACTTTGTTTACATCAAGCAGTATAATATTTTCCTCTTTGTTTTTTTTTGCCGACATTCTGTAAATAGAATAAATAAATACACCTGTACAAACTAATTAAATACATCTTTCCAATTAATTAACAGAATCAAATTTCCAATTTTGTTTTATTTTGTCTACAAGTAAATTTGCATATTTGAAATTTCGCCAGACATTCGATTAAATAATTGCAGTTTCTAAAGTAATTTAAATAATTGAATAAATTAAAATCGCATTCGTGTAAATAATGGTGAAACTGGTACGTGACTTCGGAATTACGGTTGGCAGCAGAGATGTAATTCATTGGCTCGTTTATTATTTGTGTACGAGAAGAATCTAAATTCATCACTTTAATATTTTATATTATCAGAGTTTGACCTAGAATTTCGTAAATTACTTTCCGCGTTATTTATGAACGCATCTGTTATGTATAATGTTTGCACATGTTGCATTAACGCATGTTGCAACAGAGTTTATGTTCCTGTAAACTAGTGTAGTGGCCCATACAAGTGTTCGTGCACGTTTTAAAACGCAATAACTTTTTCAAAGTGGACTAAATGGCTTGAATACTTTTCCGATGATGATGACTAAATTACTAAAATGCTTGTTCTTAATTTTGCTATTAGGTACTTGGAATAACAAAATTAAAAGAAAGCGTTTTAGTCATTGTCTAGTAGTCCTTCTGTCGATTAAAAGAAATTCAAATCATTTAGTCCAGCTTTATAGAAGTTATTAAGTCTTAAAATGTGCACGAACACTTTTGTGGATGTCTGTGTATGAATATCATTATTTCTTTATTCATTCCTTAAACCAGATGGTTTAATTAGCCAATACATGATTGTTACACGCGCTACTCACATCCGCACAGCATTTAAATGTCTTTGTCCTCAGCAGCAAATCTTTCTTTCAAAAGATTCCGATTACCAAATTTCCATACTGTAATTTACGTAGTTAAATACAAAGCGCGAAACAAATTCATTTCTATAGTTTGGACGTGAGTCGTTAACATTCTCGCAGTTCTCCACCGAGGTTTTTCACTTCATTCGACCTTATTCGATATTACGGGGAAACCAAACGAAAAGCGGAATTCTTCGACGCGATCGGACCATTCACCCCTTTCAACCCTCTCTGTCTTCGCCGGTTTTTCTTTCTCTTTCGCGTTTAATTGGTATGAAAAATCACGGGAAGGAGAATGGCGCGAATTACTGGAATTGAAAGCTCCATCCACGGCTCTTAATTACTAGGCCTGCGCTATTGGCAAATTCAGTCGCGCGTTGCGAACCAGCTTCGCGGAAACTAACGAATGTACTTGGCCGACTTTCTTTATTCTTTCGCGGTAAACTTTCGTCGTGCAACCATTCCGGCAAATTTTTCGGTTCACTGGTGGCCAGTTTAAACGAATTGACGGGACAAACATTGAACCCTGTCTTGTTTCTCTTCTACGTCTGCGTCAACGGACAATACCGATAATGGCTCGCGTTACTTTAATAGTATGTTACGTTTCGTAGTAATTAGTAGGGCGGGTAGTCGACGTCGAAGTCGAGCTAGGTAATGTTTAGAACGAGTCGGTAAGTTACCGACACTTTTCGCACTACTTGACCCGACTTCGATGTCGGGTACCCGAATATTACAAACTTTCGGGACCCGATCCGAACCCGAGAAAAATTCCCGATTTGATCCGAAGCCGAAATGTCGGGTACCCGCCTACCCCTAGTAATTAGACGGTATTTTTGCATGATAAATATTCACAACGCATATAACATTTATGCAAGAGAAATATATTATGTGAAATATGTTTGAAAATATGCAAAATATGCAGAAAAGTATTTAAATATGCAAAATATTAAGTATGCATTATATTAAGTATCAAAAAACGTATTACAGTTACTCTGATGTATTATTGCATGTAATATATTATTACATAAATATGCGAAACATATAAAATGTGCAAAATGTAAAATATATTCTTGGGGTGACCTGATGATGACACATATTCCTGTTTAGGTCTGATTGGTACGCCTATTTTTGAAAAAAATACACTCATTTGCATAAATCTAGTAATCATGTAGATTCGTATAAACTCAACTTGAGATCAGACCTGGGGCAAATTTTACAATTACAGATTCTTCATTTTACAATTATTCAGATTCTAAAATTACTTTTGTAATCAATTACAGAATTTATTGAAGTGTATTTTGTAATAGAAATTGTGAAATAGTTGTCGATCAATTTGGTCTCGTCACTTTATTGTATGATAGAAAGGAAATCAAAATTAGCTGCCCTTTGTGGTAATTCAAGTATTAAAGAATAATAGTTATTTTCTACATAAAATGACACTATTGATTCTCTCGAACAAGATGACATAGACTGGAATCAGATTATGAGTGTATCAAGCGAACATTTTTGCTCAGTTCACTTCAGAAGCTGAAAATTAAACATACAACCCAATTATTCCACACGTATCGCGTTTCGTTTCGAATATAAAAACCAAATATTTTGGTAAAACGTGCGACGCTGGAAGTGGTACTCAACAGTAGCGTCTCTCTTGTCGTTCAGCGTAATAGAACCGTCGAATGCAGAGTACCACTGCAGGCGGCATGCATTTTGTCATACTATTTCGGTTCTCTATTCAAAACGAATCGCGACTTCTGACTTACGGTGACGCTTTCTTATGGATCGACCGTTCACTTCAGCGCGTGATGAATTATATTTTGTTCTACGTTTTTCATTCCTGAAATAAATTGTTCCCGTTTGTCAAGCATTTTTTGAACACACTTGTATGTTCTTAAAATAACTTAGAACGTCGTGTTCAGAAGCGTTCGTAAAATAATTTTATAATTTACTTCTAATTTACAATCAAAACATAACTGATTTCTGATTTCTTCTTTTACAGTTACCAAAATTATAAAAATGTTTTTATAAAAAATTTTTTGATAAACTTCGTTAACCAATATACATGATGTCATGTGACTGGTGGTACAACCGGCAAGGGGATGATTAAGATTAGGAATAACATTTTTTCATTTAAGGCTCCTTTTTCGAGAAAAATTAGCTTGAAAAAAAAATAATATTGAATAGGAATCAAGCGACGCGTCTGGTCATGACATACCAATTCTACTTCTCATCATACTAATACAAAACGGAGCCTGAAATGAGAAAATGTTATTGTTTCTCTTCGACTTATTTTCGCATGTAAAATCATCCCCTTGCCAGTTGTACCTCCCGTTACTTGACATCCTGTATTGTAATCTAAACTGTACGAAGTTTGATTAACACATTAAAGGCGGGGGATCTTGACGAAAGTATGCTAGGTAACGCGGCGGGAGTCGTAGTATTACGACTTCCGCCTTTAATGTGTTAAGTGACAATCTTGTCTTTGTTACAAAATAATATTAATCATGTTTAGAGCTCGGTAGTCCCAGTGTTTTAAATTGTTTAATTATTAACTGCGGACAAGTAACAACCCAGAAAAAAGGAAGCGACTCGGCAATATTAATACAGGAAGTTGTGAAATATGTCAACTACTGTTTTGAACCGCCCCGTACACTTTATCAGGAAGTAAATTCTGATGCGTAGCACGTGCATCTTTTTTCCAGTTGCGCGCCGACCGGAATCCAAAACAGCTCATTTTCATACTGAAACCATTCTGCTAAACGAATATAAGCATGCACCTCCAATCCATAAGCAACCGGACACCTAGTTAGTTTAAGGAAAATTTAAATTGCGATACACCACCTAGCCACATGTATATGAATGTCGGCCAGATTTATTCGTATTTGGTATACAACATTGTAAATATGCATTCATAGCTTTTAATGAGCTTATTATTATGCAATACTTTTTAGAATTTACTGAACTTTAATTTTAGTTCTTTATTACCGCGGAAGCTAATTAGAGGAATCGGGCGGAATTAATCTCGTTTTCATAATCCTTTAAATCACTTCTTGCACTATAAAATAAAAAAATTGTAAACAAAAGATCGTAATTATCACATTTTATAATTTACTGGCATATTTTAATTACTCGTTCAAAAATGTCAGATTTTTAGAAAATTGCTATTACAATTGGTCGGAATCGCAAAGAAAATCGTCAAGATCGTTTTTATAATTTTGTTGTTTGAGTAATGTTAGTAATGTTAGTAAAAGACATTACAAAGTATAGCAGAATTTTTATTTAACGACGTCTACAAATATTATGGGTAAAATGATCGATATTTCGTTGGTCTGATGTTCTTAAGGACATTTTCGAATGACGTGTCACGAATGCATAATAAAACCGTTTGCATAACTCAGTTTTCTTCTGCATATTAAATTGGTGTAGTAATTTTAAATGTCCTGCCGAGTCGCATGCTAGTTTCCAAAGTGCATCCATACTTAACGGCGAAGATTTAGCACCTTGGTCTTTCGTATAAAGCACTAATTGACTTCCGAATTCCTCGATAAAACTCTTTTTAAATCTACTCATCTACGGTGCCGAACCTTTAATCTCGCTTTCTCGAATCGCTTTAAATTGCTCTCCGAATCTATTTTTTGGAACATGGAAAGTTTCAATGACCTGTTCTTAATTGACTTCTCTCTTAAGTAGGATTTCCAGAGCCACATTCGTATCATTCTGTGTTCATCTTTTTTTCTCTGATCAATTTAATTCTTTTTGCAGAAAAATAAGGAAGAAAAACCTAAGAAGAGTTCTTTAATTTCGGGAAAAAATGTTTACGATGAATACTAATGAAATGTCAAACCTCTGGGCATTATTTTGTAAATTTAACAGTCCAGAAGTATGGTAAGTAATATGATAAAATGATTCAATCACTTGAAATAAAAGAAATCGATTATGAAAGTTAACCGGTTCTTTCAGAGCCGATTTTACATCCGGGAAGGGTGATTTTTGAAGTGATTTAAAGTAACTTTTTCCTTAGCAAAAATGTTCTCCGCGATTACGTTAACGAGCTATTGACGAAAAACACGGTTCAATCACCGATCGAGTACGACTGGCACCCCGCCCTCGTAGCCAATGCCGTATCAAATCTGCTGTCGCGCTGCTATTGGACTGCTATTGGGCTGCTGTACTTGCCCTCTGATTGGTCCGTGTTTGACGTCAATAACTTGTCAACGATGCCGCAACCAACATTTTCGCTAAGGAAAAAGTGACTTCGAATCACATCAAGAATCATTTCATTCGTAGCGTAGCGGGAGTTTCGGGACACCCTGTGCAGAATTAAAAAAGAAGAAAGACGCGGTGCGGACACGTACCTTCAGAGTCCGACGTGTCGGAGAGCGGTGGTTCGTTCGCAATGTACTGTCGGCCGCTCAGCAAGTTGTTTTCGACGATGGGTCGTTTGTCCTCGAGCTGCCTTCTGAAGCCGCGATGATCGTCCTGCAACAGGAGAGTAAGGGCACACCTGTTAATGTCGGTTGAATGCAGGCTACAGAGCGCGCGCGAGCCACTCGAGCGCTTTTCACGCTCAGCCCGGGGAACGTTCGTACGAGGTTGGTCCGTACGCCGAAGGGAATAAGTAGGCTAATTCGTCGAGCTTTAAACGGCGGCGACGATGAACGAAACGACGACTACGACTGCGAGACGACGACGACGCCGTCGGGTCGACGGATGGCGGACGTGCAGAGCCATCGACGTCGTCTTCATCTCGACTACGGTGTGCATCCGTAATTTTGTTTGACAAGGTATCACAGCGTCGGCGAAAGCTGGCCGACCGGCTAGGCCGCGGCTACCTGCCTCGAGTGGCTGAAATGCAGCACTCGCGATATCGCTCTCGCGACTTCTCTCGTTAACGAGATTATCTCACTCGCCGTTTCTGTCTTTACCGCGCTAGCATTTCTATTTCTTTCCCCGCCGTTCTTGCCAACTCAAGAATTTAGACATCGCGGCTCGGAACGGTTTTTGCCGGTCCGTTTCTCTCTCGCCTCTTTCGCAACCGTGCACCACGCTTTCCTCCGCCCGCTCATTTTCTTCCGGCAGGTCTTCCACGTTCCTCTTTTTCCATCTCCTTGTTGTTTTTCCGGGATTTCTTTCATTTTTTCGCGTCCTCCCGGGAACGCGAGACACGTTTCGAGTCGCGTGAAATCCTTTCAAACAGCCCGGAATAATTCACCTACTTTCGCAGTTGCGACGACCGGAATCTCTTCAGCTTGTCGGACCGATGATGAAACGCGCGGTTATTAGGGATTGTTCGCCCCGCTTCTCCTTGGAAGCGGAATTATTTTAGCGAAGCGATCTTGCGGGCGCTCTCCCGTCGTTTTATTTTCGCCAGGAATTAACGCGCGAACGTTTAAAACGAATTCATGGACGTGGCCGAGAAATCTGAATCGCGCGCTAAAATATTCGGACACCTACTGGCAAGCTGTAACTTTTTAAAAATTAAACCGAGCTGCTAGAATCTTTCTGAGATGCTGGAGAAACCAGTTCGCTGAGCGATCAATACGGAAGTTTATGCAAAAGTTGCAATTGGTTGGAACGAGCAAAAGATGAGAAATGAAATTTGAGAAATTTGAAAATAAGAACGAAATGTTACAAACCGTGAAACTGAAACTTCGAGATTTTGATGTCGTCTCTCCGGCGTCAGAAAATAAGGTCAATTCGTTAGTTAAGAAATTAGAAGCAATAGAGGCATCGTTCACTCAATTGGAACTCGAGACGATTTCTAATTGGCCTCGCCGAGGTAATCGTCTTATCGGTACGGTTATCGGAATGACGGGTTAATTACGCATTGCGTTCCGTACACGCTAATGTGCTAATATTATTCTTCATCTCGATACCTGTCATTGTTAACCCTTGCATGACGATGGTCGGATCTGCGGTAACCTTTATACATATATTACATGTAAGGAAACACAATAAATTACTTGTTATAAACAGAATAAATAATTGTAAAATGTATATAAATAGTTGTTCATTCCCTACCACCTTTTGCTATGGCAATATTAGTAATAATTAAAAAATAAATAAACCAATGGAAGTGAAATGTTATAGATGTTAGTATGCGTCATGCGAGACCCGGCCTTCGGACACTATAGCTCGTCAAGAACATATTGGTTGTCCCAAATAGTTTTTCTCTGAAATATTAGTGACTCTTTACGACATCGCGACGACAATCTAAAGGTTAAAGAACTTGTCTACTTTGTTTTATTTCGCTGCTAATCGGGACGTAAAGATAAGGGAAGAAACAGGTCAACTGCATAGACGCCACTATCCCCGTCTGTCAACTACGATTAACCGCGTCCGACTCGAATATTACTTTCTTTCTAAAAGGCATTCGCGTTCTTATGGCGTACAGAATAACTAAACATTTCGTTTTATCTTATTATAATTCGTAAAATTACTCGTCGTTCAAAATTTTAATAAATTCTTATAAATACACTGTGGGCGTCTCTAAAAATTCTCATTCCTATAGGTTTACCTGTGAATAAAAAAATTTAATACGTTCAATTCGATAAATACGAAGTAAATTGTACCAGAAAACAAACCAAAAGCACAGCAATTGGTTATCTCATAGTAGTCGACTCCAGTAGCCTGTATCGTTAGCACGAGGAAAATGGATTCCCGTAGAGAATAAAATAAAACAGCGCGCCTTAATTCGACGCGCGACAAGCGAATGATCGATAACAAGTTGCATTCGCGAAATTATATCGGAGCGAAGCAATTATTGAAATCCGGCATTTCCAGCGGTAAACAGTAAACTGTCGAGAGCCGCACAAAGAACTTCCCCGCGAACGATCTTCCTGTTCCGATCTGCGTTCACCTAATTTCCAATAATTCGCGAAGCGCCGGCAATTAAAGTGGATTCCAATTTCCAGGAACGGGGTTCCACGTCAGGGAGAGCCGAGTCGTTGTTCCGCGCGATCGAGAGGGCTCGTTGAAATCTATTTCGTTCGGGATAATAATCGTCGTTCCCTGCTAATTTCTCGTTTCGTTCGATGCGATACACCTCCTTTTTTTTTCGTTCCTGTATCGCACGGTCGATTCATTTCCCGTTAAAGCCGCGCTCCGGAGGGTAACGCCAGGCTGTTGGGTCCCACTGCAACGACCCGTTTACGGCCAAAGCGCGTTTTACGTATGCAACATTCGCGCTAGCCGTTTCGATTTCACGCGCGAATATGGCGGGCGAAGCGAGTCCGCGATTTGGTGCGTGCCACGGCACCCAGAGTATCGATTTATCATCTCGTGCAATCTCGCGACCGGCTCAACTTCCCGGCAAAATTCGCTGCGTGCCAGCTAGCCTGCGTACTGCCACGTTTCGCGCACCTAACGCATCTACTTTTCTAGAGCCGATCGATGCACTTTCAATATCGAATAGCTTTACCAACAAATAGACTTAGGCTGGCTACAACAGTATTCTCGCTGTAAACTGGCCAATGGATCTCCTAACTAGTCAAACTTTAAATACCGTCAAACATTAAATGCCAAGCCAGCTAGGCGTCGAGATTGCAATTTCTCCAACTCTTTATTTTTATTTATGAAACTTTACCATCGTATTCGTCTCGTTTTCTGAAATTACACGATGTAATTACAATTATAATTACTTGTGTGATCAGTTTAAGTCGTAAATTTTAATCGCTTGGTACACAAGAAATCACCTACATACTTTACCATAAGTGTTATGTTATGGAAAGAATGCTATATGCAGGATAAAAACGAATGATTAAACATCTAATTGAAGTATTAATAAAGGATTTGATATAAAACATACATTATAGAATAGTAAAACAGTCTTGTAGCTCATCCATTTTACAAATCTCATAAATGCAGGAAATCCGCTGCCGTGTAATTAGAGGATATACTGAATGTCAAGCAAAGACATAGACATTTTCATAACAAATATGCGTACATTGTTGTAGATAGACAGATTCACAATTATGTGAATAAATATTTTTCCCGATAAAATATATATGTGTAGAGTAGAATGGTAGAAGGGTAGGTGCAAGGTGCAAGGTGCATGGAAGATAATACAGATTGTAAAATGCATACTGTATTAAGCTTAATGCTGAGTATGCACGGTCTATGGAGCACGACGCAGAATACATACATTACAAAATTATATTGTGCATGTTCATAATGTATGCTTGCGTATGTTATACATAATAGAGAATGCGGTGTACAGAGTTTGCACCCATACACTCCAGAGTACGAGGTGTAGAACGCATATTATATAATGCGTAGTGCTGGATGTATATTACATGAAGCGCAATATGTATATCGAATGTACAGAATGTTTATAATGTACGATGATAACGCATGATGTGCTCGGAAGGCATATTCCGTAATGCGCGGTATACATCGTGTAATTTGAACATCACAACGCATACTAATATCTCGGTGTAGGGTGTAGGGTATATAGAACAGATGTTTTCTTCTGCAGAGTGAATGATGTCTTATAGATAGTGCATAATACACCAAACGCATCGTGAAACTGCATGTCGCCCGGAGCACTTTACATAATGCATGGAGCATATGATGCACATTACATGATATACGATGCATACCTATTGCATATTGAGTGGTACACATTACGCGATGTTCAGCTACATAGTAAATACTGCGTTTTGTATTGCCGTCTGTTAAACCCTAGTGGCTTCAAACATTTCCGATTTTTCGAGCGATACACCTTGAAGCAATATCATTTACTATGGTATCGCTTTAAACAGAATAGATATTTTCTCTTATTTCACACGATTTTTTCTTATTTTTCAGACAAATTCAAGGAAAAACGCTGTAAAATGTGTTAAAACGACTGTTTTGTCGAGAAATCAACTGGAAACGATATTTCTTGATAAGCGACTTAAGGAGCTGTTTTCACCCTCTACGCATTCACGGTCAATCACGAGTTATCTCATGGTAGACGCCCACTATGACGAAATCATATGTCCACTTTTGTATTTTTATAATATTTACCCGGTCATATTAACGGAATTTTACTATATTTATAACGTCCCTTTCATAGCATCTCTCTCCTAGATCGATGTAACACCTTGCATATTTTTTCTAGAAATAAAAGGATATCGTCTTCTAAGGCAGCGGATCTAGTTACTGTGGAGTGATCAATTGCCGTGCCTTCGCTTCGTTATCATGCATAATCAACTTCACGTTTATCGAACAAAATGTATTACATATTCATATTCGAAAGTAGACAAAATAAAAGAATAAGATAAAGTTGAATATAAAGTCAATTACGTCCGAAAACAAAGCAAAGGCGTAGGCAATTGGTCACACCACAGTAACCGGCTCCTTACACCTATCTTCGCGAAGACCATAGCTCACCAGGTCAGTTGATAAATAATATTCCCCAGTCGAGATAATCTTAAACCATCGCTGCGGCAAGTCGTGTCCCATAATTTGTATAAATTATTACGCAGCGTCGTCCGTTTACTTACAACTATTCGCGCCTGTATTAGAACACCGTTCGCGAAGCCATTCCCGAGAATTCCGGCATTACGCGGACCACTATATTGTTCAACTGCTATACCGCCGCGGAGTTCTGTTGGATTAACTCCTGGTACGGTCATTAGTCGGGTGCATTTGCGTCTCTCTTGGGTTTCCTCGCGGGCCGGCGTTAGTTTGTGACTTAAAATTATGCGTCGCCCCGCCGTGAAATATTTTACAGATTACAAAACTCATCAATTCTTGGTTATCTGACGGTTTGCAATTTTTTATGAGTCCTCCAGCCTCTCACTGTTCTGTCGCTGGGAGACGCGCGGGAGGCAGAACGTCATAGATGTTGTTTATGGTTACTTATCGCGTACGCGTAAGTTAACTTTAAGGTAACTGTCCTAGCGATTGGACATCAATATTTATTAATATTGAGTTTTGATATTCGATTATTGATAAAACTGATTAATGCTTTTCACACGTTGCTTTTTAGAAAAGAACAAACGGTGCTTTCGAACGTAGGATGTTTATACAGAAGAAAATGTTATAATACAGTGTAGTCCAAAAATAGTATGTGTAGTGTATGCCTTTAACAATTCAGATTAGCAATGCATATGAGTAACAGACGTTAATGCCAGCTAAAAATTATCATAATTACGAAAGTATATATATAATATATTTATTTTATCCTGCGCATTGAAATGTCGACGTTATTGTTGCTGATATAAAAAATGTATCAGGACAATTTGGTTTTGTTTCTCAAGATTGTGTTTTTTAAGTACTGAAAAACATCACTATTTTCTTGCACATTAGCCGCTACTTCATCATAGTGTTAAAGGTATTTGATTTCGTTTTGAAGTGCACTACGGTGCTGCATTACAAAAAATAAGGGTTAATGTGCAAAAAATAGCGATGGCCTTCAATATCTAAAAAAATGGCCTTGGAAGAAAGAGAACATGAATCATAATATTCTTAGCTCTGAATAAAATAAACACCCTGTACATATTTTTATATGTATACATACACGTATACATATGCAAAACTAAGACAATATTAATTTTCGTCGAGCAAACAGTAATACATAATACGCAAGATTAGGAAGGAGAAGCAAAATTCGTTAATTATTTTTTGAAGTTTAGATATATGCAACACAAAAATGCTTTAATGTTATGTAAAAATAAAAAAATAAAAAAAAGTAAATAGCTTTAGTGGCTGAGAGTAGACATATTCATATTAATATTCGTATTAATAGACATTAAAATATGTATCATAGTGCTTCCAAAGTTCTACATTTCATATTCTTTAAGAAATGGAGAAAGCGTTCGAATGTGGAAATAGTAAATGCAAGAATTTACGTAATTCATTATACAGAACAACACTGCGTGACCGTACTTTGACGTACCGGGAGGATGGAAAATCGGTAAAGCGACGGGGAATTCTATGGCACACGGAATCGTCGGTATAATGAAATTGAAATAAAATCGTAGAGATTCGATAAACGAATGGGCTCGAGTTGCCCTCGTCGAGAAGCCGGTAAACAATTATATCTAAATACAGCGGAATGAGATTTTCCTGTGTTGTAATGCCGCTACTTGACTACTGTTCTTATTCGGAGCGGCTGAGTACGGAGATAACGTGCACGTGTTGCAGCTGCATGTTGTCACGTCGCGAACAACAACGACTACGGCTACGGCAACGACGACGACGACGACGACGACGACGACGATGGCCAAGCAAAAGCATTTCGAGTGGCACCGAGCAAAAGAACCGACGAGGACACTACACACAACCTTTAAAGAACGATATTTGAATTTCATGCATCGCAGATGCGACATTGGCACATCACGTAAACCCCGAAACTCGCTTATTGTTCGAAACACCTGTACGCGACGACCTTTTTGCCCAGTTTTATTTGCTGTTCGTGTACATCGGCTCGAACTAACTGCCATCGTGCAGAATACATTATGTTTTATCGTCAACATCGTCCAGATAAAAATTGAATTGCGCTCGTTCTCCGTGTACAGAATTATTCCTACCTTGCTCGGGTCGCGTGTATACGTAGAAACTGCTCTATACGATAATTCTAAATTATCTTCATACAATAGTTTGCTTCTTCTCGAATCTGGGCAAATGATCCGATATATGCCGACTTTAAAAATTGCTTGCTGTCAGACGAGTAAATATTTTCAGTTTTATATATAGAATCTTAGAAAAATATATAGAAGACACACAGCATAGCTAACCGATAAAGTAGGATATATGCTTTGATATTCTCTATTAAATTATATATTTTATAAAAGTGTCGTATTTAAACAAAATATGAAGAAAGTTGAACATATCTAGTATAATCACAGTAACTTGCACACTTCTCAAAGGCATTGCAACTGCTATCTTTGTTAATAGGTGACATTCGCGAGAACTGCTTCAGCATATATTATTGAAATCTAAGGAATTATTGCTCGCGGTATATGTATGTATCATTGAACCTTTCGATTAATTGGGTATTTATCTAGACATCGTACTAGCAGCTCTCGGTTTGAATTCTTCTAGTCGACCAAGCGCGCCGCGAAAACACAATTTCGGCTAGCAACAGTTCGAAACGCGACGGCCAATCGATCGGCTTTCGCCCCAAATCCTCGATTTCGAACTCACACCCCGAATTCCTTTAAATCCAGCCTGCGAGCCGACCCATATTCCGACTTATTTTCCAGTCCCGGGTAATTAGCAGTGCCTCGTTCACGGGGGATCGATACTGTCGCGGCTCGAGTTTATTTATTCGCACACGTAATCAGCTGACCCGGTTAAACGGACTGCGGTAGCGAGCAGCCGAAAAACAGGGATTCGTTTCTAAGAGCGGGGAAACCCTTATCCCCGATTAATGGCCGGCGCGGTGGATCGACGAGCGTGGCTCGCGATAAGTGGCGGCGCAGGTGTCGCCTGTCGATGACATCCGTGATCGGGATCGCGTTACATGCACCTTATCATGGCTGTACACTCGCAGGGGTCGGCGCATAAGCGCGCGAGAGCTGTAGCTAGTAACATGCGCGTTCTAATCTGGATTACTCCGAACTAGTCCGTCTTTGTGCGTGGAAACTGGGCCGGCGAGGGTTGCTGCTCAACCCAACCTCTTCTCCGAACCCCTCCAGCTATCGCCGACGCGTGCCCCTCGGTGTCCACGCACACACGCTGCACACCTAATTGCGTCATTTTCGTGTAATCCAGTCCATTGCAGTAGGTTACAGGGAACGCTGCAAGGTACACGAGCCTATTTGCCTGGGGCAAGATTGCGCAGGCCTGTCCGGATACCAAGATTACTTAATGCTCGGAACACCGATTCTTGAGTGGTGTTGCGATCCGGATTCAATGGGATCGACGGATTCTGGATATCTCTCGACGCTGAGGATACTTTTATTCTTACTTTTGTTTCACCTCATTTTCGGCTTTCCAACGCGTTGTTTTGAACCAGGACCATGACTGTTATATTTCGATTTTATGCGATACGAAAATGTATTTCGAGTGCAATAAATTGAAATAAAGTACAAGATTTATTCCCTTCTTGAAAGGTGTAATGAACTGAAAATAATTTAATAACATTCTTCGAGTCTTTTAACCCTTTGCTCTTGAAGCCATTTTAACTCTAATTCCAAAATAGTTTCCTTAACAACTACAATGTATTTCCATTTCATAGGATTTAGTGTAGTTTGTAAATATTATTTTGGAACGTGACATAACATTTCTGAGTAGTTATGACATTTTCTGCAACTATACCTTGGTAAGCATAGTATATTATTTAATTTCTGGATGTAATTTACTATTTCGTAACAATAATAGTGGCCGACAATAATAGCGTTTTCAGTGAACTTCTTTATGTGTTCTGGTTTTTTTTTCGTTTCCATGATTTATTATCATATATGTTACGCGTGACTTCGTGTCGCTTTTGCTTTGCTTCGCGCATTTTGTCGATGCTGCGCCAGCAAACAGTTAAAATATCGATCAGGGCACGAAAAGTGATTACAATATGTCTGGGAACTTACCTGTTGTTTTTGCAAAGCAGCCACGTCACCGCATACAGGACCAAGACCGGTGAGTTCAGTGTCCTTCCTGATCACCCATTCGATGAGTTCGCGCAAAGATAACAGCAGAGCGTTCCAATGTTCGGTATTACTCTCCAATCGATTTCTAGAAACAAACGAGCAAACAAATTAGCGAAAATTGCAAACTGCAAATTCCGTAAACGATACAGGAAATCAATTAGCTAGGTTCGAAATCTGCTTTAAACTTGAAATCTGTTTCAAATGAATGCAAACATACGCGAAGTACGAATCGAATAAATGGTTCATAAAATGAAACGTACTACCTATGATATACGTTTAAAGTATCTGAAATGGAACAGGCAATCAAATTAATTAAAGTTACGTTCGTAATGTACTTTCGTTGGAACGCGAGTCAATTACGCTGCAATTTTTCAAATAATTAACGCAGCGATGTATCCCAGGGCTGGAATTATTCGATCTATTATCCGATTTCCGAAACCGTACAGGTCGAACGAACAATCGATAGTGTTTCCAACATGTGACGGCTCGTTTCCATCCACGGGCACGGGGGTCATCATCCATTAGACGTAAATTAGAGGCATAGAGGTGTGAAGGTGGGCTCAGGGTGGCCAGACTGCACGCGACTTATGCATCGGCAGCCGTGAAAACGACGCGGAACGTATGTCTGGCCGTAAATACTGATAAGGGTTGCGCGCGTCGTCGGCGCGAAGGAATATTTATTCTCCGGAGAAAGTGCGACAGAGCGAGAAAATGAAAGCGACCGGTGATGAATGGGAAAACGAGACGGAAGATCGCGGGGCCAGGAAAAGGGTGCGGAGCTTGATGGAAAGAGGAGCCGAGAGGCTACATTCGGGTGAACTATGCGAGCAGGGAAAGGGAGGGGAACGACAGAAGGCGGCGGACATCTCGGAAGAACTTTCGGAGAGAAATGGCAACGTGAAGAGAAAGGGATAATTGCTAAGGAAATAAATGAGAAAGACAGGGCGAATCGTCAAAGACTGTCCCATGGAATTCATGGAATCGGGGTGTAGCTACTGGAAAATAAATACTTCCTGCTACCGAGAACGAAACCTTTGTTAAAATCTTTTGTTTATACGAAAATATGAAGGTTCTTCATGACCGGAACAGTATGACAGTATTTTGTAATAGTAATAATATTTTTGTACCAAAAATCGAAAAATGAGACTTGCGTCAGCTCGTAAACACTTCTTCGGATGAATTGCGATACGCGAGACGTCGTTCCGAAGAAGATTTGCGACCCCAGTACATTTCATCAATTCTTTTCCGTCTTAACCCCTTGCGCTATGATTTCTTTCAGAACTGCGTTGATTAACACTTTTTCGTCCTCAATAATTTCCTGGATGGAACGACAGGATTTTTGTTTCCTGATTGCCTTCATTCACTTTCATTTCCAGATTTTGACGACAGAAGATTCAAATCTCGTGTCGCTTTAAAAGAAATGATTGGCAGACATATTTATTAAATTATGTATGAAATGTTCGTCACGAGTCTGTTTCGTTATTATAGTGCAAGGGGTTAATCTCTTATTCGCTCCTGCGAGACAAGCGTAGCAAACTGGTCGAAGAAATTTATCGGGAAAGTTGAGAGAATGCGAAGTACAAACGTCGACGTAACTACGGCAAGATGGAGAAAGGGGTTGACGCGTCGGGACTGGATGGGCTAAACAGACAGGTGGAATGGATCAGAGGCGAAAGAAATGGAAAGGATTGATAGGGGCGAAGATCGTGGGGCGAGAGACGGTTGGCAAGGAGGGCAGGAAGAATGGCGGTCGGGATTTAGATTTATATTCGACCATTGTTGTAGCATCGTCGACGGAGCAGTCCCTCACACCCTTAACATCCAACTCCTGTCTCTCCTCATCCCCGTCGCGTACAACCCTCCTTTTCATCCGCCAAAGCCGCGGACCCGCCTTCTGGTATCGCGAAGGAACAGCATCACGGCCGGATATATTGCAGTTATTGTAACGTCGATGAAAGTCCTGCGGAATTCCGCGAGCTAGCTGTATGCTTCCGGCGTATCTGGCCTTGTGTATGTATGTATGTATATATGTATATGTACCTACCATATATACGTACGCGCCGAAAGGTACTACTGTGATTTCTTCTCCCGCGAGATAAGGAGTTTCGGATACATCGTTTCTTGAGCGATGAATACCGTTAGGAAGGATACGTCGCGAGTTTTCCGACGGCAAATAAAGTGGCCCGTCGACGAAAATTTAATCGAAGTTGAATAAAGGAAACCTGGTTACTGCGTGCTGATTCATTCACCTTGGACCATCCGAATTCTCGCAAACGAATGTCTTGTAGACATTTGCGACACGCGGTGATCGAGGAACACGGTTTAATACGATCAACCTTTTCGATTTAAACGCAGCTTGAGCTTCGATGGTAATAGTAAGTACAGTTATTTACGTAGTAGTTTATGTAAATTCTATCGCATGAGGACATTTGTTGTATTATGATTCGTATAGAAATGTATCTAAACCCACGTACTATAACAACGAGCCAGACTCATGATGAAGATCTAGTAGACAAACTTTGATTCTTGTGTTTTGAACTCTAGGAATCAAAGTAAAATTTCAGTGAAAAACATCTTGTTCTATCGGCAAAATTATTAAGGACGAAGGAGTGGTAATCAACGTAGCTGCGATAAACATCATAGTGTAAGCATAAAATTCGTTTAAAACGTGTTCGTTTTTTAAATTTATTTAGTAATTAAACATGTAGAAAAAGAATTACAGCACACGATAGAGCGAACAAATCGTCTACAAATAGCGTTGATAGATGTCAGAATTTGGTTTTCAAAATAAATATGAAATAATGTTGCACGATGTTTTACGACACCAGTCTCTTATAACGCTCGAACATGTTTCCCTATTAATAGTGTAATATTAAACAAAACTACCTTATTCAGAAGAGTCCAGAGGATACTACTACGCAAGCAACAGCTTTTTTGCTATCAGAGTTAAAATGACATAATCCAAAGTTGAAAATTTGCGTTCCTTTTTAAATCGATTTTTTCGAAAACTACACATGCAAAATAAAATAAATTCGAATTCAGCTTAAAAAGATAAGATAGGAATGTTTACTGATAGTTATAAATTTGGACGTGTCTCGAACAAAGTAATAAATCTGTAGGAGAACAATACGCTAATTGTAGTACGGAAAGAGATAGTCGCTGTAGAGCAGCGGCCATTACTTTTGCATACACCTGGTAGCAAGATTGATGGAACAGTTGTAATACTGTAGAGTCGTCTCTCCTTATTGCGAGCAGAAACAGTGAGTAATGGACGGACACATTAGCCAGTCCCAGGTTAACTTGACGAATACATTTAGTTACAGATTCTTCTTATGAAAAGATGTGCACTAATGTCTATTTTATCTCGCTCGGAACATCTAAATTTCTTTACTTCTTAATTTGACTTTAAAAGAATTTGTAAAAGTAGTAAAAATGAAAACCCGCAGTCTAGTAGTACCTAACTCATTTGTTTAATATTTGAGAGTATTTTACGCTATTAAATGTTTGTATATGCAATATTATATTATTAGTTCATATTATTAGAAAATTTAATGTCATAGGGCACGCCCTCTGGAGTTAGGCCAGGCCTCCTGGTGGTTAGGTCACGCCCCCTGGCCAAAGTAGGTTCAACATTGTT
>CM052161.1:8050633-8110428 GCA_028455555.1 Augochlorella aurata | reverse complement strand
CCCTCGATTTCTTAAAAACTAAAGCTCCCACAAAAAATGCTTCAGACAAATGCTACTTGCCTTTTTACGCAGAATTAGATTAGAAAGTATACCATCCCCCTTAAAAGTATGTTTGATCTTCATATGTACGAACAAGTTTTACCTGAAACTGTTTTCGCGTATTGTTAAACACGAACGAGTTATTCTGATAGCCAGTTTCAAATGCCTCACGCTGTAACTAACAGTTTGAGAGAGTTCATGTCAGAACCTTTTCAATCCTTGAGGTTAACACCCTGTACAAGCATTGACTTTCATCGTAGGATCCTATCTCTGCCGGAAACAAATGAGCCCGCGATCGATAGCGACGATGTCGGCTGTTTAATCGATGCGGTCGTCGTACGATTAATTGCTCCAAGTTCGCCGGAGCCTGATTACCGGCAGGACAACGGATGTTGCGCAGGGGTTAATGGAACATCAGCGTAATCCGTGTTCCGAGCGAAGTGCCGCAGTCACGAAAAATACTTTACAGTAAACGCAGCTGCATCTGTTCGTCTTACCGTTGCCGTGAACCGAAGGACTTTAACGAGAGCGGTACACGGCCGGCGTTCGTGCGATCGCATTTCAATTCGATGGCCCCGCGAATACCGACACGAGTCGCGTCCCGGAAAACGTTGAATACACCGCCTTTTCCACGATCTTTACGACGCGGTGCCGCGATCTAACGTAACATAAATCACACCGAGGGATTCTCTTTGCCGTGCCACACTGTGCAAGAAACGTTTCCTATTCTTCCGTTACAGGGATGAGAGACGGGGGAGGAGTCATTCTTTAAGAGGACATTGTACGTGCGCGATAATACGGTTGCTCCACGTTCGATTCACCACGAGGTATCGACGATACAAGATTGTGATATTTTTAAGTATACCTAACCCGATTTATAATAGCGTGTTCGACTCGCGGACAAGATCTCGAACAGAATCTAACGCTATAGCTGGCTCAACAAGAATTACCAGGAAATATAAACGACAGCATGCGCGGACGTGATCAGACCAGGGCCGATACGTAATTCGATATTAACGCGGTATCGTTAATTAAATATTATTAATATCATTATGCAAGAATGTGAATAATGAGGCATATGAAAGTGTAAATTCAGGTATAGAATCGTCAGATCGTGTTACGATTGAAAACACGAGGAAATGTGTAGAACATTTTGCTTAAGTTATTGAACAAAAATTTTGGCAGTTGGACCACAACATTGAAATATTAATTGGTAATTAATAAATAATTATTATTAATATAATTGTTTGAAATTCTGACAATTCAAATACAGAATCGTAATAAATTTTATGCGTACATGTAGATAAATTAAGTGTAGAAATATAGGCTAGTGTACTTTAATTTGTACTATGATTTGCTTCCTTATTTACATTCTGGTATAATAATATCGATAATATTTAATTAACGATATCGCATCAATATTGAATTACGTTCCGCCTCTGATCCAATCACGATGCTCGCGTGCAGCTGTTCATATTCCCTGCCTAATGTCGTTGAACCTGGTATAGGTTCAGGCACAGTTCTTGTATAACTATTTCTACGGACACCCACCGCATTGACGGGTAAAAAAACACTTATTTTATTTGAAAAATACGATCAATTTAATTGCGAAATAATTTTTTTATACGAGATTGTAACTCCTTCTTTATTCATGTTCCTATCAACAGCAAAGTGTTAACGAATCTTCTGTATAATAGACAAATAATGGTCGGCCTGCCTGTTTTTAATAATTATATAGTTTATTTATTTTTTATATTTGGTTTTTTCTTTGAGAGCTTCCTTTTCTTAGCTTTGTGTAGAGGCTATGCTAGCTTTAGGGGGAGATTGAAAAAATAATATGGTTTCTATTGTTTTTTTAAAAAAGGACGTGACCCAACCCTAACCCAAACACAAAAGAATGCCAATACACCCTCTGCATATTATCATAATAATCAGCGGCGGTGTCCTAATCACGCGGAACTATTGTACTTGCTATTTTAGGAATGAATTTTTCCACAACGACCGATTTTTTTTCAGCAACCATTGACACGATTTGACATTTTTGCGATTGGTTTCTCGTTTTAGTGATAAATTACAACGATTTAACCAAGAATTAAACCGATGTAGTCAAAATTGAGAAGAACCGCTGGAATAAACAGTTCTCGCTTTCTTTTTTAAAATTGTGTCTGAAATTTAAATTTCAGCCATTTAATTCGAAAACTATTAATTGTGAAACAAAGATTACTTTCACAATTCATGTTTTATATCATATCCATTTACTTAAAAAGTAATATCATTTTGCAAAATATTAGTTGAAATTTTTAATCTCGACTCTGTTATAGAGTCAGATGCCACTGTCAAATTTCAATATTTGACTTTTCTAATTGGCTATCGAGAAGAACTGGGGCAATGGGATTTCTCATATATATTAGATACTTTGAAAAGATCTGTTTTAGATTTAACAAGTAGTAAACGTAATAAGACGCCATCATTGTCGTCAGGAGTGTGGAGTACAATGACAACCGCAGTAATGGGGAATTAATGTGAAAAAGGTAAGTACACATAAGCGACGTAAAAACGGAGAAAACGAAAAGAAAATTTCACAGTGATAACAAACGCATGTAAGTGAAACTAAGGAATTAATGCGTCCAATACAGCTCAATCTTTCAATTATAAGCTACCGTTTATTTCGCGAAGCAACCATTAGAAATCGTTCTAGAACGGTGTATGAAAATTGCTCTAATTTGTTCACAGACTGTACTAATGTCTCATAAAAGTAATATGAAAAACTTACCGTCCGCCAATAACAGGTGTTCGTAATTCCATCGCCTCTTCTGAACACCTACGTCCAGTTAAGTTTCCGCACAAAACACAAGTACACAAACGAAAGCACAAACAGACGCAAAGACAAGACAATTGAAGTGAAGCAAATGTATAGAGTGAAACAAAAGGAAAGTCTGAATATTCTTAGAGCTTATTTCAACCGATTCACTGATCGCCTCTTTAGAACTTCCGAGAGACTCGAAATTGTAATTTTGGCATTCCGTAACAGCGATGAGAACATTGCAGAAACAGCTTATAATTGCAGAATCAAGTATTATTAAACATCTAGGTGGAAGAATCTCTTTTCCGTTACTAGAATCTACAGATATAATCTAAAAAAGGTCGCACGTGTTTTGGGAAGAGTAAGCGCTAAAGTAAGCAGAGCAAGTTCGACGTTTCGGAAAATACGTTCGACAAAGTTGAAACTTAAACGAAATAAAACGAGATTGGAAATCCAGTTTTCCCTTTTTCTTTTTTTTTCTAGTACAGATGCGACATTTAAAGGTTGCCGGATAAATGTGCAGAAATGTGGAGAGAAATATTGACGTCGAGAACGAAAATAAAAGTAACAAAAAAATATATTGAATTTAAAATCCACCCTCGACGAGGGACGGGGAAAAAGTATGAAAGAGAAAAAGACAACAAATAAGATGGAATAACGAGAGTTCGACGAATGATTACGCGAACGGGGGAGGGGGCAACTTCGTGATTATAACTGAATTTATTACGGAGATCTGAGATAATTAAAACGGCGGGCACTCGTAAATGCCAAGTGGAAGCCGCTATTGTAACGAGCATGAATAAGTATTCGTCGTTTGAAAATTCAATTTCAGAGGATCTTGCAAAAAATTCTGTCTCGTTCCCGTAAATCCCAGTGTCGTTTGAAAGCAACGTACCGTGTAGCAGAAATGATTGATAAGTCGACGGATTGTCGGAAATATTCGAGGAGCTAATGTTTTTCGATGTTTAAAAATCCCGTCGATTTCAAATGTAGACTGACGCGAATAAATATTTTCTAGAATGCAATTATTTAATTTTCCAGTTTATGTTAACACGTTCGTTGCCAACAATCGACCATCAAAATTTTCACAAAATCAAAGCAACTTAATGAATTAAAGCAAAATTAGAAAGTTGAAATTGATCATAAGGGATGAAATTAGAACTCTTTTGCATCCGAAACATCCTAGTCAAATTCAGTTTGTTCGGATATATTATAATGAAAATAAATTTTCAAAATTGTTTAAAAACTAATGTCACCCATATTTGGGTGATGTGGCGCTGAACGTGTTAAACGGTCGTCAGAGACCTCATGAAACTTTGAAGACCACGGAAATACATTTAGAATTTACGAGAACCTTCAGGACACTCGTATGATCCTGCAAGCATTTTGAATACCGCTTACTAGCGAGCTCGCTGTCAGGCATGCTTTAATACGGAATCTATATGCAAATTATCAAGAAAGAATACAAAGAAATCGATAGGAGAATCCGTTCTTTTAGCGAGGAAAATGGAGAAGTCGTACACGTGTTAAGTCCAAGAAAACCATCCGAAATAAGCCGCGAAGTAAGTTTCTTTCACGGTGGTTTTCAAACATTTTGAAGAATTAACGACACCCGAGTATAATTTACAATGCGGATTAAAAGTTAACCCGGATTTCGCCGGGAGAACCGTACAAAGGCGGTTCTCTGTCGGTCTTCATCCACTACATCGTTTCCTCCCGCTTAAATCAAGCTTTCAAGGCGAGCTTAGCTTCCGGATAACAGCGGTAATGAATTTAAGAAACGAATTAAGTCCCGCGAAACAAGATAGACTAACAACGGCGAGGTTTAAGCGGTTTGCAACGAAATTGTCAAGTGTAACCGTTTACGGATCGCGGTTTGTGTAGCGAAAATTCAATTTCTCGATGTTTTGCAGCCATCGAGGATTTTACACAGTTGCAGCGTATGTACGTTTTTGAAAAAAGGTATACGAAGTTCATTTTGTATACAAAGAGACGTGTGACTTTTAATAATACTTCACAGGACTTTACTATTTTATTCCAATTTGGAATAAAAAAGTTTCGAATGAATTTGATTTCGTTCTAATTCCCTCAAATCTATCAATAAAAATGTAAATTTGCATTACTACGATTTGATCATGGTCACGTATTCAGTAAATTGTTTGTGATAAAATTAACCCTCTCGCGTTCTTTATAGTTTATAGCGTAACTTTTATAGTATAACATCATATATAACTTTATAGTGTAACATCCTAAATAGTTTGGATAACATTTTACTTCCGTTTGTTTGCAATTTGTCGCAATTAGAGTGGAGGAGGTTTACTTCTGATTAATCCGCTAGATGCTCTAATGAACCGTCGTACTATCGGCGAGAGTTTCTATAGTAGTAGTAGCAGTATACTTATGCAAATATAGTATAAGAAATTAATGTATCGGTGAGCAATGATGCTTCATTAGCACCTCTCGCGGGAACTCGTGAAAGTAAACTTTTAGCGTCACAACAATTTCGTGGTGTCTCTTACTGTGTCTAAAATTAAACAATGGATCAAGTGTTTGTCGGAAGACTGTCTGAAGTTAACACAAACAATTATGTTAATTATGGTATTTTACGGGTTTTCCTTCGAATAATTCTACATCGAGTAGTGGACATGACATTGTTATACACGAAGAAATATTAACTATGTAAAGATATCTACACACAAATACACTTCATGCAATCTCGAACGAGTACGTGTCACACAGATGTTTAAGAGTCGATTATTTCAAAAACGAAGAACCGTGCGCGAACTTTTGGTTTTACATTCATGACTTCCTCTCCCATGTAAAAATGCTTGCCGTCGATTTATTTTTACATGCAGTATTTTACATTTTCGAATTACTTTCGCATGCAGAATTTTGCATTTCTGAATAGCTTTTGCATGCCAAATTTTGGATTTTCACGTTTTTCAGGGTTTCACACTTATTGCACGTAGAACAATATCGTGCCCAGTCAAATACTCTGTTCTGGTCTATTAGTATGGAAAGGAAGATTATATCTATAGGTGAACGGCACATATACTCAAAGTAGGGTCCATCGATTCGAAATTACTTGAGATACACAAAATTATTGCTTTTTGCATAGTTATAGATTTTTCTTGTACTTTTGTCGCGATTCCGTAAAGTTTGTGGACACAGTAATATGTCTGCCTATTTGTCGCTTTGAAAATCATAAGTTAGACTTGATAACAAAGGAAGAAGACAATACTTGCATTGACATGGATCACTGTAATTGTTTAATTCATTTTTGTTCCGCGTATCGTGGACTTTGGCGATTTGATAGTTCCGCTACTTGCTGTATAAACTGCTTCGTATAACTTTATTAATAGTAAACGCGTAGACAAGGAAATTAAGGTAACGGAAAGTGATGTGGGAAAACAAATTAAAAAATGTGGTATAAAATCAGAAAGGTATCGACATTATAAAGTCTAACAGAATTAAGAAATAAGGGGTAACCACTACAATTTCGAAAGTACGGTAACGTATACTGTGGAAAGTGATGAGAACTTACGTTAAAACTCAAGCAGTTTTAATTGCATATTATTTCACGAATTATATATTTATGAAGAGAGAGAGCGAGAGAGAGAGAGTTTGGTTCAAAGCAACTTTGTGTAAGGATTTCTTAAAATCCATTTGAAGTAACAGCAATTTAAAATAACCAAATAGATAACATCCTCCATACTAAATTAATAAAATAAATAATTTCAGACATTTATTTCTTATTTTCATTTTAAATAGAATTTGCTCAGGTCCGCTAGCCCGAGGTATCTCTATGTATACGTATAACCAGAAGCACGCGATCTCCACAAGAATCCCGTCGCTAATTCCTGCACAACCAGGTCTAAATTATAAATTTAATCTCTCAAACGACCAATTCGGAAACCCCCATTTCATCAGTTCCTGAAGTCGAGCGGCACCTCCGGTCTACATTGGAAATTCCGTTCGCGGCACAAAGTTATGCCAATATTAACTTCCCTCGCTCAAGTTTTCAAAGCCAGCCAACCAGCCGGCATAGCTGCGACCCAGAAATCGTGTCACTTACTAGGCAGCATGAATTAGTTTTTAGCCAACTTATTATTTCTTACGATTTCGGCACGAGATTCGCCGGGCATGATCACTGGATGCCTGTTGACAGGCAGCGCCACGGTCGTCCTGATAATCGACTGTTTGCGGAGAATCGGTGGAGGCTGCTCGACAAAGCCTTTTGATCTCTCACCTCATCGTTGCTTCTTCCTCGTCGTGTCTCCCGACCATGAGATTCTCTAGCCCCCTTCCCCCTCTCTCACACCCTCTCTCAGTTTTTGTCTCCCTTGCTCCCCTAGTGCCCGTGGCCGCGCACCCGTTCTACCGGTTAACGCAATAAAGTCGGCAAATGGAATTGTCGGGAACGGGCGGACCGTTATAATTCAACTCCCGAGAACAATTTACCAGCACAATTCCAATCTGAGCAAGGTCGTCGCCGCGCAAAACCGATCCAAACTTCCACGATAAACAACAACAACGCGACTATTAACGTGCTGCCCGCGAACACGCTTTCCAACCACCGCTTCCGGTTCCGTCTGGGACACCCACGATGCCCTTGTAATCGTTTAACGCAAAACTTTCTTCTGCTGGGTCCACTGGCAAATAGACCGTGCATCTGCGCGTTCGCGACCGATTCTGTTGTATTGAATTCAGCAAAATAATCATTCTCGAAATTTCGACAGTTAAAATCAACAGAAAGGCGTATACAGTGTCCCAAAAATGTCTAACAATCTGGATATAGAGGATACCTGAGGTCATTTGAAGTATCTTTTTCCTTTACACAAGTTTTCTTCGAGGCATCGTTAACGAGTTATTAACGAAAAACAGCGTTCAATGAGAGGCGAGCTCGACTGGCGCGGGGCGGCCGAGCCAATGAAACTGGGCTTCGTTCACTCGTTGGCTCGACCGCCTTGCGCTAGCCGAGCTCGCCTCTCATTGGCCACTGGTATTCGTTAATAACTTGTTAACAAAGCCAGGGATTACATTTTTGCTAAGGAAAAAGTTCTTTTATCAGATTTAGAAACTAGTTCGTGTCGTGATACTTGAGCGGACTAAATTGTAGTACGATTTGTAACATGTAGAGAGCAACATTCAAATTGTTTCAAATAAACATGTATCTATAATTATTATTCGAATGAATTCTTTCTATTCGGATATTTTGTTCGAATAACAATAATTAATTGTTATATAACTATTTATATGAATAATTCTTTATTCTTCGTTCGAATAAATTATCCGAATAATAATGGGAATAGTCGTTCACGGTTCTTATTATCTTTAATCTTCTAATTTTGTACAGGATGTATAGAAATTGTCCTTAATCATGAAGATCAAGGTTAAAAGTCAAATTTTATTTGATTGCAACGTACACAGTACTTATTCAGAGGGACCAAAAGGTCTGAAAGGAACCATAGGTTTCAAGTCAAACCTTCACATAAGGAACGATGACTAGAGCAATTTTCATGTACCAGGATAATCATTGTTCTAGCAAAAAGTTCATTTACTTAAATAGACAGTCCTTTCAACTATTAATGAATTGCATATTTTTTTAGTTGTTAAATTGCGTGAAAAAAGTGCAACGTCCTCGCGATTGACAAGCGCCGGCGGCTTTTCTTGAATTCTGGCCAACTTTTCACCGCACAATGCTGCTGTAGCTGTTTCATTACGCTGCAGCAATTCATAACATTATTTTACGACTCCACCATATGCGAAGAACAATTTACTTTCCATGAAAGGTAGCTTTGAGTTCAGACCGAGCTCGCCCATTCTCATCTACCCACTGTCTCTTTCAAACCTACTCTTGCTGATCACTCATTTTTCCGTAATATAATGCACGTCGCATCTTTGCTCATTTTTCGAACGTTACCATGCGAATTATAATTTCCGATAAACGAATTCCCGATTAATGTCAATCGGAAACATCTTTAGAGTATGGGACGATATACTATAGTATTCAACTTATAAATATTATTTTGACGTCTTGTAACTAATAAAGACTGATAGTAGATTCCCAATCAGTGCTATCTCGAAATCAATCATCACCAGTAATTAATAGACTGCGGATTTTAGGCATTATTGCAAAATACTCCATTATTTTATTATTTACTGCAAAAAGATGGATATGGTGTACGAAAGGATAACTTTGGAGCGCAGAAAGGTGAATATGATCTATTAAAAGGTTAATTTCGAGTGTTAAACCTATATCAATAACAACGCAGGATGGACAACAGCGTATTTATGGCCGCGTGTCAAAAATACTCGGTGACACATCCCATAAAGTCAGCAGCGTTGAAGTTAACGTTTATTGGAGCATAATTTTCCGAACATATTGTTCTTTGATTGCGGTTGAAACGTTCAATTATTTCAAACCCGAAAAACAATACCATTGTTACCGCAAATCAAATAGCGCACAGCGGTTTTGCCAGCTGTATATGTATGCATAGAGCGACGGCACAGGTCAGTGGAATTAGTGCCAGTGTACGTTTGGCTAGACTTTGTTCTACGCCCGGTCTAATTCAATAAGCTTTCAGTTCATTCCGATCGTGCTGGAAACTCGGAGCTGCCATCGAAAACCCAAATCTTCGCGGAAACGAGGACACACAGAACTTACTCTAATTCGTCAAACATAATAATCTGAATTGATTCGACTACAAACCGAAATCGCTCATATATTATTTCAATCTTGGATCTTGAATCCAATTTACTCCGAACTGCACAATTTATTTCCAAATAAAACATGAGAACATTTATCGAAAAAGTTCTCAGAAGCTCATTTCGTAAGGAGCAGATGCATATTTTGTTCAACGAAACGTGTAAGTCGAACAAAATCTTTTTCACAATAGGATATCTGTCTATTTCGAACCCTGGCACACCAATATTCAGAATGTAATGTACGTAAGAACCTGCAATTTAGCAATTGCCCTAAATCTGCACCTCCCGTTGAAAAGCAGACTGCACGCATGCAGACTTTTTTGGCTGCATGCAGATTGGCAGCAAGATGCATCGATTGTATCCGTGTTATGAGATCGTTGCTGGCGGATGGTAGAATTCAACAGCCAACAGATTGCGGGCTCTCCTAACGAGAACGCAAACAGCTCTATTTGCTAGCGTTTCTGTCTACATTTAACTCCACGCCACGTTAATTCGCCTTTTTCCCCCCAATCGTCATCTACAGTGCCGATCCGTATTGATGACGCAATTCGTGAACGACGGATCGATAATCCCGCACCGGCACCTACGGACCAAGCTTTATACGGTACATATAAACGAACACGGCGAATTCATAATCCGCCTAATTTATCGGAATTCATTTAATCCGATGATTAACGCGGCCTGGCCACTCTTCTGCGCCGATATTTCCCGATATTTCTAGATCCGCCGAATAATTCTGTAATCGGTTGGAACTCGCGATCGTTAGACAATAGTTAGTCGACCGTGCAAAGTCTTATCATGGTTTCGGTAATGAAGGCTCTTATTCTGGCTGGGAGTTTCAGTTCATTCTCTGATAGCTGATCGATCATCAATACACAGGGTGAACAATATAACTTGGTCTCTTCGAATACCTTCCTTGTTTCTGGTAATGTAAACAAATAGCGAAGTAAGACATTTTTTGGATCAAAGGGTCAAATGTTGCGATGAATAGAAAATTTGATCTTGAATGAAAAGAAAAAGGAGAAAATATGATCTTGAGAACAGTCTCCTCTTTATCCTGTCTAAATCGCCATCTTTTAGTAATATGCAGAAATGTTTCCGATAATAAACAATTTCCTTGATATCGTGGAATTCTATACTTGTTAACAGTCGATGTTTTGGTTTGTTTCCTTTTAGAAAAATTATAAGATTGCGTTTATTTAGACTTTTAGTAATTTTTATTATAATGTTTGCTTAAATAAAAGCGAGTTAACACCTTTTTATAAAAGCATCTTTGTCATTTCAATTATTCTAAAATCACAAAATTCGAAACCAGTTAATTGACCGCCGATGGTATATTTACTTTTAATCATTACTGTTGTATGGCAGTTTATAACAACTAGAATTCGGATTTCATGCATTTATGGCAAAATTGAGTAGTCGCAATTTGAGATAGTAAAAATATTGAAAGGATTACTGAATCGTCAATGAATTATTTTTAGTCTATTAGAGTTATTAAATAGTTACTAGTTATTAAGTTTCTTGCAGTTGGTACAGACAATTTTTATTTTGCACAGAAATGTACAGTTTAATAATAATTGCCACAAATCGTATATCACTGGAAACTTAAAGGAAGTGTAAACGGAACTGTCCCAACGTTCCATAATTACCTATTTATTAAATATTGACGAATCGGTGAAATTCTGGGAACAATTTAGATTAGCCTAGTCCAGGCTAGGGCCAGTGATTTAAACCTCAAAACAGGAGAGCCACAATGGACTGGGATTACACGTATGTATGCGATGCGTAGCCGGTTATATCTCATAATCCCTTTCGGGAAAGCTGTTTCGAACTTCATCGTATTACACTACTGTCCTAACGATAATTATGATAGTGATCCAATAAAATTATACGAAGCTGGACATGTAACACTGGTTAATATTAGAACTTCTTTTCGAAAATGAATTTTGCAAACAGCGAATAGGCTATGCCAAGGTTATTACATTATGTCTGACTAGATGGACTTTATGCACGTAATTCTGTACTGTAATGTAAAAATTACTTCGTCTGTAGCGTGGTAAAGCCCTCTGACAAAATAAATACGGTTTTATTCAACCCGTAGCTTAGATCATTTTTTAAGGTTTAATTACGAGACTTATTAATCCTTTCAACACTGAATAAAATGAGAAAATGCAGTAGAAGAATGTCCATTGTTCACATTAACTTTGGGGCTTATAAATTATATAAAGGTAGCTCAAACTTTGTATAAATACCGCAGAATAAACAATGTATATGAATTGTAAAGGCCTTTGAAAATATTTAACGAAATATAGTGTTAGTGGTAGTAATATTCCTTTATTATAGTAATACCTAAATTCCACCTTGTATAATCATAGAATACCATATATTCTTGCAAATATGACACGTTATTTTATAAACGGAACATTATTTGGTTCGAATAATCATGAAATTATCCACAATAGGAATTTTCCCAGAATATGAGAGCGCAATTTATAATTAACTAAATTCTATACGTACATCGATTATTAATACAAAATTTCGTGTCACGGCTTGTATACGAAGCATCATCGTACCGGCCGAATCAATACGCAAAAGTGTTTTCTTATTACGCTATTCGTTGGGAACCATTGCACGGTTGCTGTTGAAGAAATTTATAGCGGAACTTTCCGTAGCAAACTACGAGCGCTTTCAATCAATTTGATCCGTTCTCGGTAACAATTTATATATCTCATCCGGACGAATGAGAAACGCTCGGTCGTTGCGTGATGATGTACGATTCGCGTTCTCGCCGGTGCAAGAGTTGGATCGCGCAGAGTAGTTTCCCGTGTCAAGTAGTACAAGAGACCGGTAAAGAAGGACAAGAACAAGGGGAATAAGATGAAGAAAAAAAAGAAGAAGAAGAAGAAGAAGGATCCCTCCTCCCTTGAGCTGTCTTTCACCGAGCGTTTTGAATATTGAATTAAAATCGCGAGATCGCGACGACCCAGTGACCGAACGTCGTCGTTCCGCGGTCCCCACGACCGGTTCTTTTGTTCCGAGGGAAACTCATTTCAGATCTTCCTTTGAGCCATCGAGACCTCGCCTCCAGGCACAAAACCATTCTTCCATTTTTTATCAACGTGCTCCCCTTTTGGAACCAGGCGTCCCCTTAAACGGTGAAGTACGCGAGTCACACCGACGTTTCCTCAGACGTTTCATTCGATAGCGGATTCACAAGGGACGTCACTCAACGCAACACGTCGATTTTAATGAAATTTACCCTACGAAATGGTTTGCAGGCACACGTTCAAAACCTACGCATTTCGATCTCTGATTTTGGCTGCGGATTTTGCGCACTTGTGACAAAAATAAATAAGTGAAATTTTAGCGCAATTTAAACGACTGCGTGAACAAATATATAATTACCGTGTTCGACTTGTTCAATTTATTAAAGAAAAAACGAAGTGAATTCTGAATCATGCAATTTTTATTTCGAATGAAGATCTGCGGTCTAATAGTCTCCAGCTGTCAATTTCAAATTTTCACACTCGGATGGCGGATCTGCTTGACAAAAATATAACAGAGTATGTTATTCTTCTATAATTTTAATTAATAGTTCACTTAACATATTTTTTAACGATCTTTTTCTAAATAAGAAAATTTGAATTAATTGTAAAAACTAAATAGTCAAATAACAATATTTGTACCGTTGGTCCAAGTGGACCCAAGCACAGTTGTGCGAGTACTGAAGAGTCTTGAAATTCTAAATTGAAAAAAATACACGCCCCATTGAAGTCTAGCTCTTTACTCCTTTTTTGGGTGCTACAAAAGCGCAAAAACCACAATTAATTTTACAGCGATGCTATTATTTTTTCTAAATTAAATCACTAAACAAAGGTACTTTTTATAAGTGATACTTACTATTTTAGGGACGCAAAGCTGAAAAGATGGAGCTAGTGGAAAAGAAATTATTTTTGAAATACATAGAAAACTCTGATATTGAGAATTCCCCGTTCGATCTTTAAGAATTAACACGGTAAGCAGCTGGAAGATTTTAAGAACAATGTTTTACCTATTTTATGAATATTTTGTTGATTTGTGTTTGCTACATTGCTACATTATTATATTTTGGATACTATTTTAGTTTGTTAAATTACTATAGATTGCAAGTAATGCTCAATAGTGCCTTAAATATGGCACTTGCATGAACAAATAAGGGTTACTCTTTAATTCCTAGGACAACACGAAATACAAAAATACTGATTTAAAAAGGAGTAGACTTTTTAAAAATAGAACAGACAATACATCACAATTGAATCGTTACCTTCTTAAAAACTACTTCGATATCCTACTTTCAACCGACACAAGACAAAATCTTGATGCATTATCCTGTTCGCTCAACTCGAATTTCAGAAGCCCATATCTTCCACACCTTCCCAATGAAACAGTTCGATGAGTACTTGACAAATTATTTTCATGCTCCCTATAGTACTTCAATAATACTCTCGAAGCATAAAACCGTTTCTCCCTTATCAACCAATCCTCTTTCGGCGTCGGAGGTCTTAAAGGATGAACCATACAATGTAACACTCCTGTGACATTTCCTTTGACAACAGATTCTTTCTATCTGGAAGCCGACGGGTGATGGGCTATTTGGAAATAACACTTTTAACAATCATCGAGGGAAACCCACCCCCTCGATGCGCCCCTAGGGATACTCGAGCGTACTTCAGCCTCCCAAGCGTTGCTCCTAAAGGAAGAACAATTTGGAAGGATTCCGCGATCCTTCCATCACACCCTCGAGACAGGCCGATACACCCCAAGGACCCTATCTCTCGAACCGCCACTTTCATCCCTTGTTTCCTTTTGTTTCCTCGAAAACCTCATTTCTCGGATTTTACTTTGAACGGTCGCAGACTTCAGCCCCGAAGGGAGCAGGGCTTGGATCATCCGAGGATGTCCCCGCGGAGGCGTGAAGAAGAGCGTCGTCAAGTTTCGTCCCCCGGCGAGGCAACGTCGCCTCGGCGCCCCGACGCCCATCTGGGTTCTCTTCACTGGGTTTTCCTAGCCGTCGCTGGGCGTCGTGTCGCCTCCTGTCGAGCGATGGTACACCTTCAGCCAACCGGAAATTAGAAATTTCGAGCAGTGTCACCGGGTCACCTGGACCGGCATCACGCTCCACGTAACGGTCTTTTGTTCCTTCTACGGCTCGTCGGTGTATCGAGAAGATTGCCATCGATCCCGGCTGCTTCAGAGGGATCGTTGCTCTCGACGCACGAGTGCGCGCCGCCGAGCACGAATTCGAACTCGGTTGCACAGACTGCCGAGCTCCGATCGCTTTTCGGATGCTTATTCTTTGTTTGCTACCGAGTTTTTGCTGCGAAATATTCGCCCGGGGTAGAAGATATTACCGATTTCGGAGAAACGATCGTGTTCGTTCTATGAAAGAAGGGTTGCTCTTCTGATGTTAGACGATGTTACGATGCTTTTTTTTACGATGATTTTTTATATTGGATTGTTCTTCCGATCAAAGATGCTAGAGATGCACTCGACTCTTGCTATTTAGACGAAATTAACTGTTATTTTGTTAACAGACTTCATCATCTTTATGTTTTGTACGAAGCATGTGCAACTCGAACGTTGTTCATCCGTCAACTATTTCGAACTGTAGAAGAGAGAAGAGTCTTTCGAACGGTAAAGTGCACATACGCTGTAGTAAACATCACACGCTTTTCTTATTTTCACAAAGTTACGCAAGCATTGCAACTAACACCATCAGGGATCGAAAGACTCATAGGTCAACTGATCATTTCAAAATGTCTTTAGATTCGTAAGCTATGAAGTGAAACATGTGCAGCTTCAGTATTAGCGGCTCTGCGAATGATGAAGGACTGGAGGACAGGAAAAGGGTCGGTTTCGTCCTGGGTCTGCTAGAAGATTCACATCAGTAAAGCTATCTGATAGGCCCTGCATTAAACGTGAGTTGATGGATGAATAGGGGTTGAGTATCTTAGAATCTAGAGAGTGTAAAACAGCTACATTTTGTTTTCAATTACGTGTTTTCGAATGGGGAATTTAGTCGCATAGGAAAATAAAAAAAAGTCACTTGTTTAATATAATTTGCTTCAAATAATTGTTCAAACAAACAATTGTTCAAATAAAAAGAAGGGACGAATGTCTTTAGAAGTGTGTTTGGTTTCGCAAGCAATTTCATACTTCTAATATTAATATTATTATTCCAAACAAGCTAAGTTCAGTTTTTCGCGATTTCAGAACAAATTAAATAACAATTGTGGAAACAGTAACGAAGTAATTGAATCAAAATTTTAAAGTAATAGAAAGCGAGTTTGTATTGTCACAAATTCTGAGGAAACACGAGGAAACGTTAAACCTGCGAAAACCTGCGAAAACCTGTGAAAACCTGTGAAAACTTGCACCATAAGCTGCAAAATCATTTTATGGAATTGCTTTTACCGGCAAATTAATTCATGAAATTATAGCAAAAACAAACAATCGCGCTAAAGGGAAAATGGAAAGAAAAATATTATTGAGAATTTCAATCTAGTGAAAATGGTATGACGCTAGCCGACTGAAATTCCGGGAATTCATCGCCGTAATTATGGATATGGGAACAATGACGTCGGTAAATATTCATGAGTAGGGTCAATGAATGAGTTGAATTCTTCTTTTCAGAATACATTTTCTCGGTGATAACGCAGTGTGCATAAAAATGATTGCTCATACGTTCAAAGTAGATATTAAAGAGTTATAAATACTGAATAATATTGTAGAATATTAATTGATTTGAAATAGTAAAGCAGCCTGAGATTATTATTATGTATTGACCGCTTGAGTAATTGACCCTCAGTGAACCATGGTGTATCAAAATTATTGCAACTCCGGGAAATGAGAGGTTCCTGAGGTCGTTTTAAGTAACTTTTTCCTTAGCGAAAAAGCAATCCACGGCTTTGTTTACGAGTTATTAACGAAAAACAGTGGCCAATGGTTTGGTTTGGCCCTGCCCTCTTTTGGGTTTGGCCCCGCCCTCTTTTGGGTTGGTCCCACCCCTTTCGAGGTTTTGTGGCAGTTTTAGGATAATTTTAAGTCAGTTTTGGGATATTGTTGGGGTAGATTTAGGGTAGCTTTAGAATTGTTTTAGCGCAGTTTGGGTTACTTTTAGGGTAGTTCTAGAGCAGTTTCAGCGTAGTTTTGGTCGTTTTAGGGAAGTTTTGTGGCAGTTTTGGTTTTAGGTTTTAGTTTTGCCCAAAACAACCCTAAGGTTGATAGTATCTAAAAACTTGAGTACTTGCGTATCTATGGGAATAAATAAATACCAAAATAATTAAAAAGTATACAATGCTATCGATGCACGAGAACCGTATAAACAGTTTCGGAACTTAGATGCTTAAATTCTTTTGCGTAAATTTATTCGTTAAATTATAAGTAAATCGGTAAAATGTTTTCAAATATTTTCGTTGCCCGCTGAACGTATCATCTCTTCCCAATTAAGCCATTACGTATTACCATTAAATATGCTGTCAACCGGCAGTTCCGAATGTTGGTTTCCAATGTTGCAGGTACTTTCGGAAGAAGTATTTATGTTTGCCCGTGCGGTGACTTAACTAGACCCGGCTGAGCTAATCCGGCATTGTTTCACGTTAATTTGAAACCGTTACAGTGCACGCAAATATGATTCCGAGCGGCGCAATCTGACGATATACACCGATAATTTGAAATCGACGTCGGCCCAGAAGAGACCGTTCAATTCATCGGCGGTCAGATTTGATTACAGATCGAATTAATCTATGCAGATTAAACGCTTACCCGCACGGTGGAAACTGCGAAACGCTTTTCCCCGAATGACTCGGACCGGGAGGGTTCGATTAAACGCTTACCCCGATGAGTTACAGTCCTGTTTGGAATAACGAGTGCTTTAAATCGGAATTAATATACGAGATTTATTAAGGAAACGCCCATTCGAATGTGCGCAATAAATCGGCGACGCGAAACTGTTCCCGGAATTCCTAGTTTGCTCGTCCCAGCCCCCTGCTTCCGCCGTTTGTACACACGCGCGCGCCGGGATTTAGACTGGCTAAGTAAATTGCGGCTCGTACATAATTCTAAGAGAATGTAACGTCTCAGAGTATAATCCCTGGAAATCCGCGCGCACAATGAGACCCGACCGAGAACCGACCATTTATAAGCTGAAAAATGTCGGGTTGTTACAGATCCGATGCCTGACGCGGCGCATCAATTATTTTCACGGCGAATAACTTGTCAGCGGAAATATGAACAGCCCGCTCTTCCGTGAGATGGATTTGTTTGCTTATTTGCAGGGCTTTGTTTTATATGATACTATATATATTACCGGCAGAAACAATTTCGTAACTTTATGCCGGAAGCTCTGCTGCGAGACCTAATACTCGACACGGCACACAAATCAGAGAAATTACTTTTTAGCCGTTTATCTTGCGTTCCATCGATATAATACTTAACACGTTGAGCGCCACGTCACCCAAATATGGGTGACGCTATTATACAATAACCGTATTATACAATAACGACCTAGAGGTAAGTTGCGTGCGCAGCGTTAACGTTCATTAAGGGATAATTATAATTTATTCAGCAGTTAGACTTTGAACCTGTATAATCCCTATGTAATTGTTATCAATCCTAAGAGTATGCAATACTAAAATGATTACAGTCCCGTCACCTTCTAATTCATCAATTATACAGTCGAAATTTGTGTTTATTTAGACACATGCTATAGTACATTACAACGCGATACGTATATAACCGAATATTACGCATAACAAGTGTAGAGCAATATACGTATAATTTCCACACAGGTGTTTTAATAACAAGGAATAACGTGCTCGCACTGCGCAATTTCGCTATATTACATGCGTATATGCTTTATTAAAATTAAAATGAAATTTGCTATCAACACACTCGACGACAGAGGTAGTGCCGAGTGTCAGTAAAACTCACGCTAGACAAGTGAAACAATAGATGATAGACTTTCTCATTTTGTGAAACTTTTACCATCGTATCCGTCTCGTTTTTTCTGATTAACATAACGCCAGAGCCGCGATATTAATCGCAATACTTACGTGTAACAAGCGATTCAAATTACTTCGACTTATTACACAAGTACCTATAATCGTAATTGTATCGTATTTGGTGTCAGTTTAATCAGAAGAGTGAGACGAATATGATGATAAAAGATTCATTGGGAAAAAATAAATAATTGAGAATTTTTATTTTTGCCCTATAAATTCATTTTTTGCAGGTCATATTCATTTGTTTTCAAATCAAATTCGTCGTTTAACAGATCGTACTCGCGCTCTTTTAAATCGAACGCATCCTTCCGAGATCGAATTCATCTTGTTTAAATAATATAAATAATACGTTTATCATTTACTACCTGTCCGGCAACACCCTGCGTAATTATTAATAAACGTGTCATCTACACAATTTCAAACTCGACTTTCTCGTAAACGAAGCTTCGAACGGAAAAATATTATTCCTATTATCGACTTATTTTCGCAGGTAGAATCACTCTCTGCCCGATCGTACCAGCCGTCCGGTAACAACCAGTATAGCATCGAACGATTGACAATAACTATGAAATACATACGATAAAACCGAGCCTGCCGCCGCGCCGAAACAATTCAATCTCGCGGAACGTAGACCGAAAGATCATGTCGCGGTATCGAACCAGAACACTCGTCCGTCGCCATTGCCGTTTTACGAGTCGATAAATTTCTATCGATGTCACGTTGACTAACGAGTACGAGGCAACCGGTGCAGCAATGTACACGGGCTCTTAAGAGCCGGGAACGGATAAGCGAACCGGCCGGGTCGCATCTGGCTCGAACGGGACGTAATGCCTGAGAATATAGACGTCGTGAATTCGCGGGCACCCGTGGTTGGGCAAGGAGAAGGTGCATTTAGCGGCCACGGATGCCTCCGACTCGCTCCTCGCCCAGCAAAACCGACAGCTCTTCCGGAGATTAACGCTAAGCCACACCTTATCATACTTTAAGCTCGTGCCGCTATCGTACATCCGATACACCGCTCGAAACACGTAGCCCAGGAGCCGGGTAATGAGTTACGACTCGCGCCGGCTCCGGCAGCGGAAGGATAGAGGCTTCCGGTCTGAGCGACAGGTTGATTTCGACGAATCGGTATTGCTTTGCGCGAGCATGCTCCTAATAGAATGTTCGACGAGCGTAGAGCGCCTAGAGACTTCCCTAGAAGATTTATGGTGCACACTAAACCCTGTAACTTTTCGAACGTTAAACGAAACAATCGTTATCGTTTATCGGAATTTTATTATTTCATTTACACTGGAACAATTAAATACTTTTCGAGTACTTTTTAAGTAATTCGTCGGAAACAAGCTTCATCCACTGTTTAATGAATTGTTTGCGATTGTAATTTAATTCAGAATTTTAATTGAGGAGAAAATTATCGAGCTCATTTTGCACACAGCTCAGTCACTGAAGAGTCTATGAACCAGTTAACCAGTTAAAGTATTTTGACGAATATGGTCGTAGTAACACAAAACGTTGTCACTGAATAGTAATCGAAAAATTGTATGATTGCTGGAAATAATTGTATTACTTGCAATGAGTAAAAAAACGAAACGAATCTTACATACATAACATTAATGAGAAACGATAAAATCTCCTTAACGAAACAGACGCCCTGAAGACGGTATTTCAAAGCTTACCGAATTTTCGTAAACAGAACTTTACCAAAATCTATAAAAAGATTACCAAAATCTATAAAAATTCACGCAATAGCATATTTTTAATAATCACGTCTACAGTAGAAACAACGATAAAACTTTCCTAGAAAAACACACAATTTCTATTATCGATATGCCGACATTTTACTAACGACAAGTATTTTTTTTCACCATCTTGAATGTCATATTCGCTAGCTTCATTTTCTAGCAAATTCGCGTAATTTATCAAGAAATAATTCTACCGAGACCTTTGAACCTGTGGACATCTTTCGAAGGGAAAACTCTTCTGAGCGAGGACCATGGAACGCTCAGAACAAATATCCAGCCACGGTGACGATCATTCGTTTCCGTGTCCGCATTCAACCGCATTTCTACGTCTTCGCTTCTTCGGGCAGCTGTGCGACGATGTCACGTAAAAATATCTTCGATTTGCCATAGTCGGTCAGAAGGGAACGGAAACTGGAGATGAAGACAGAGAGAGAAAGAGCGAGAGAGAGAGAGAGAGAGAGAGAGAGAGAGATAAAGGGAGCGAAAGAGAGAAAGAGGGAGAGGGAAAGAGGGACAGAGAGGGAGAGAATGGTGGAAAAGGTTGGAAACGCGTTGTACGTGACAGATTTCAGTGTGTTCGCAAAACGTGGAGAAAGAACAGCGATGCACAGGGCTGACTGATAAGGGCCTATGGTGATTCATCACGATCCCCGATTATCGACTCGTCACTTTCGGTTCGGCTGACCCAACGACGAATCAAGTATCGGGACTGTTCGATATCGTCGAGCCACTATTTTTACGCAACGCTTCGACACAGTAAAAGAATTCAATGTCACTTCTTTCGATTATGCTTCCCGTTACGTTTGCAGTACCATCGTATACCTACGCGGACGGGTGTGTAGCTTCGCATTTTTTACTCTTTTTTTCTTGCTCCTCTCTTTTTTTCAACGAACCCCTTTTTCTGTTATCTGTGTATCTGAACTGCCGCAGGAAATATGGTTCGCTGGAATCGAAAGATCGCAGATTGCAAACATCGATGACGCTATACGCTTTCGACTTTGCAAATATTTCTTCCCCCGTATCGAATAAACAAGACACGGTATTGACACGGAGTCGGAATGTTGCAATATGTCAGACGTACTTGCTCGTCTGTTAGGTAAAGGCGAACGGGTGAAGAATTGGAATTTATCAAATTTTCGGGTGTTTTAGCGAGTTTCTTGTAGTGTAACAACGACATTTTTTTGTTAGTTATGTTACGATCAATTAAAGGAGAAAATGAATCAATTTATAGGAAGCCAGGTGAAATTTCGTACCTAAATTGACATTGTTTAGGCGCAGTGAGTCAGGGTTACCTGACTATTACTTTTATAAATATTTTAAATTATAAATATTTTATGATTTCACTTTTTCGGAAAACGAAATCAAAGACCAAGCCACTGACGTTCCGCCGCACAGAATCAATTTCGCTCGCGAACCGAAACCATAATTACGATTTACTCTAACACCGAAACTCCCGAACTACATTTTAATCTAGCCGAATCCCGTTTCCGGGATGGTTTCATTGTTCCCTCGGAATGAAGACGTAGCGTCATTCATAAAGCTTAGAATTGGGACCAGAAAAGGCGGTTATCGTAAAGCGAGTCGCCCGTCTTCAATTTCTGGAGCGTCGTTGTTTCGTCAAGAACGCAACAAACGCGCGGGATAACGCGATTCTGGCCACAGCCGTGGAACGGCTGGTTCGTAACGAAGCCTCGAACGATCGTTTCCGGCGGGCCGGAATCGGGCTTCCGGAAGAACCGCGACGCGGCCACACGAGAACAATTTCCGGACGGGGCGAGACGGCATTAAAGAAAACGTAGCCGGCGCGGAACGATCTTTGAAGTCTTTTCGCCAGGAATGACGACGTAAACACGAGCCGCGTGGATCCTCGTGGTCCTGTCTGTGTTGGCTGTGCATCCGCCAGTTTTACAGTGTCGACGGCTCGCCGAGAGACTCGCCCACTGTGTGTTCGACGCCCGATGCTTCACGCGCGGCACTCGGCGCACAGGTGAACGCAACAGCGCGTTAATCGTTCCGCGAGTAATGGCTGCTGGCACCAGCTCACCGGTCTGCGGCGACTTTAATTATTCCTGCCGATTCGTGTCCCCAGCTGTGTTCCTTCGCACACCGGTTCACATCCCGTCGCAATCTCGTCTTCTGTCAGTTCAAGGCAGAAGCAGGGAAAAACCGGCTGGCTGTTGACTTTTAATTTGGCTTTGATTTTTAGGGGATGATTCCTATGCTTACGTTCGCTCTGTACATCTCTCCGCGCGTTTCGCTTCCCGTGGCACGCTTTTGTCGACTTACAAACGAAAGAAGGTCTTTTAATCGCAATTTCTGAGTTACAACGTTGCTGTGAACGGCAGGTCTGCTTTTCTTCTGGTTTGTCGTTGCGTCAACTGCTATGGTTATTAGCGACTCCATGCTACTGTTACGTTATATTTCTTCTATTTTTGTGCTCTTCATGTGTTCAAGTAATTTATGTATCTCTTGGCTGAGCCGAATTTGTCCTTCGGGAGAGCTTTCAGTTTATGCTTTCGACGCTAATGGATTTACTGTACAAAATTATACGATCGATTGTTGCTTTATTCGTATTACAGAATTCAACAATTTCGGGGTTTTATGTTCAGAAACAGTGCTAAGTTCTTAAGTATCAATTTTCCTTTATGAAATTTCGTGGCGCAGTAAATCTCTATTTTTGCGTTTTAAGGGCGATGCTTTGTTTATCTATCATATTGAGCTTTTGCCATACATGTACACACGTAAACGTACACAGAAAGGAGGAACACACATACGTATATACGTGTATGGAGATCTATGAAATAAATGAGTATTCTGCACTAACAAATAATAAAAAGAGTAACAAATCTGTGAAACTTTATATATATTACTTATAGTGTCTTTGATAACAGAATTAAGTACTGTTCCTTGCACAGAGAAAAGTGTAGGACCGATTCCCACCAACCCACCCATGTTAACGCCTTCGCAGAAGTAGAGTAAACATATTTCCCTTACTGGTAGAAATGATCCCTTCCTATTGGCCGCAATTTCCAGGAAACGGGGGACTCGAGCCTGGCCGGTGTAAACAAACAACGTGACATCATCGTCGCCGTCTCGCTCCCCCTTCTAAATAAATAGTCTCTTCTATTTTGTTTTCGTCCCAGAATTTTGATTACAATTGGCTAAGTTACGCGCTGAACAAGAGGCGTGATAGGTGGCGCGACCAATCCCTGTTGCTCTTCGCGTTAATTGGTTCATCGGTCTTCTTATTTACCAATAGAAGTGTATTTCGGGAGGTCATAGAAAAGTGGGGACCACGGTTGTGCAAGTTGAGCAAGACTCCTTGCTCTTCGACAGAAATTGTGCCATCCTACTAGCAACGGATAGTAGGTACTTCATTATTAGAGTCGTTATATATTTCCTTGTGCAAATTGCATAACTGCGATGCAATGTAAGTCAATTCCTAACAGCAAGGAAGTCGGGACAAATGAGAGTTTTACTGACGCACATATAATTTCATATTAAAATGTGTGCAATAAAAACGTTTTATTGAGAAGTTAAAGCATGGGCAGTATAAACTGAAATTTTACTGTCGAACCTGTCGCAACATCCGCTACCTGCAAGAGGTTAATATATTTTTCATTAGATTTATGACTGGATAAATAGTGTTCATTAAATATCTTCCGGAGAATTATAATTTATTAATTAATTTCTCGTGTTGAACGGGAGGCGCAATAAATTTTAATTTGCGCAAAGATTTTTCAATGAGCAAGGTTATTTATCGTAAATTAAATTAGTTTATAGGTAATATATGATTCGCAACAACTAATTTATACATATAAGTTATTAAAGAATTTTTGTATAAGATGGAGAAATATTAGTTTTTAAAGATGTTTACTGGTTTACTCAGAAGTTTACTCAGAAACCACGAACTTTTATGACTAGATTTTTACAATGAGATGTTTCCATCTTCAAAAGGCTACGTGGTAAAAACTGGGTTAATGAGAGTATTCCATAAATTCACAAAATCCGTGGATGTCTGATGGTATTACAAGCATGAACATGCGCAAGCTCTTCAAATTAGGTTGTTGTTATTATTAGGTTCGGTAAAAAATTCTAATACCGACACGAAGAGTTTATATAATATCTATTATTATGCATATTCACAGCGGAATGTTTCTTGTTGCAAATTAACTATCAGAAACAGAGACTGCGTTATAATCTGAATTGTAGTAGTAGTAGTACTCGATATTAAAGTCGACACTATCCTACAGTTAATGCGAAAAGGTGAAGTTGGCTTTAATTAATTAATTTGGAATTAATTTTTACGATCGATGCGAGTCTGACTTCTAAATAATTTTCGCAATAACCCAAAATATTCGAACTTTAATATTTGCATTCTTATTCGCAAATTTTTAGTTCTTGTCGTTAAAAACGAGCATGGTAATTGATAAACGCAAACAGTAATTAAATCGCGAACCTCATACATTCTGCTTTCACGAATCCAGGTTTTGCACTCCAGATTAATCCTTTTGTAGATCATATTCATCCTTTTGCATACGAGATTCACTCTTTTGCAAATCTATTTCTCCATTTCGAATTATTTGTAATAAGATCCATATTATATTTAAATATTGAATAATATTTTTTAAATAATTATTGACGGCTGCTGAGAATTAATTATTTGTAATAAAATTTGTGTTATTATGTAAATTAGTACATTAATTTATATCAATTAAAAAATTTAATAAAAGACGGCCAATTTGATTCGTGAAAGGGTTCATTTCATTAGCAAGAAGATGAACTCGATTTGCAAAAGAATGAATAAAATCATTAATTTTTAATTAATTTTTAATACAACCCCGTAGACATTTCAACTAGATACTTCAGTACGTTATTATATGGATGTCGTTAAAAGTCAACAATTTGATTTGAAAATCAAATTTATTATATCTTTCGATAAGCAACAGAATTATTATTCTTATTGGAAATTTAATGGGCGCCGTCTATAGTGGCGTCTACAGAACGCAGAAAGTTAATCAATTCGTCAATAAAGTTTTCGTCCTGTTTTCAGCCTCATAAATCCTTAATCCTGTGTCGAATGCAGTATATTTCATTCGCAGATATCCGCAGCTCGTTTCAAATATACGCTGCAATATTAATTTCAACGAAAAAGGACTATTCGCATACATGAGAAATGTTTAACTCTATTCAAATAGACGCACCTCGGAATTACTAAACAATGTGCAAAATATTGTTTCGCGGTACCGTAGTGTGATATCTCGACAACCTAGGAGGATTTAATTTCGAAATTGAGTGTTTTTAGAAAATTACTAAGCAATGTTTCAGTGACTCGGAATAATTATTATTCTTAATTATATTCTTTTCAAAACTGATCGGTTAACTGACACTATTTTGTATCGAGAACGTTTAATATAGTTTGCAAAATATAATCATAGAATATCAAAGATTTTTTAATTATATTCCGAAGGCTGAAACTTCACCATAAAGCACCATGGAGCACCTAAAACGAAGTCTTAGTTACTAGAAAATTGAAAAATTAATTCGTTGCAATACAAATTTACATAAATATCCAGGGCCCAATGGCGGCAGGGCAGCAATCGGCGCGCAGGAAGTACCGTAAATCCTCCAGCAGGGATGATTTTTCCAGCAGTTTCAATTCGTCTGGTACAAATTCTCGTGTCTCGGTGACTTTTCCGAGGCCGGGGCTTCGAACGGTAGCGGCGCGAGGGCTGAAAAAAGCAGCGCGCCCGGCCGGATGTTGAACAAGTCCGAAAGGTCCACGTTTCCGACTGCCGGATACGGCTCCTGCCCTTTTCGCGTGCGTGCCACAGTAACTAATTGCTCCTGCTATCGATTTTACCCGCCAACGGTATCTTGTTTTCGCGAGTTCCGTCGGGTCGTGCCTGCTACGAAAGTCGTCGTTTCGATTTTTATCTCGGCCACCGGCGGCCCCTGTGTCATAAATCTCTGTCCGCGGCGGCGAAGAATAAACTCTCCGCGATTTTTATTGTCGCATTCCCGTCACGGTGAACTTTATACGTCCGACAGTCTCGCTGACGCGCTGATATAATTTATTTTGGAAACCGTCGAGGGGATCGTTGCACGGTTCCTTTGATTCTTCGACCAGGGATATCGGACTCCTTGTCGAACCATAAATGCGCACAAAAGCTTGATTATCTCACGTGGAATTGACATGTTTTAACCGGGGTATTAACTTTCGTTTAACTCCTAACGTCTGTTTTAGACAATAACATGCGATCTTTTTCCTTGAAATTGACTTTATTGTAATTTAGAAGAGGAAATCTTGAGTCATGGTAAGTATAAAGTCCGAGAGTCACTGAAAAGCTGAGAGAAAACAGTTCGGAATCAACAAAATCTTTTCTCAGGTAAAAGTTTCGCATTAAGCACCTTCAGTTACAATAGTATACCACATAATCATAAATCTTACTTTGTAATTTATATTACTTAGTCACTATAACTAATATATTCATAGTAATAATATGAAAGTTTCATTAATAGTGATATATAAATAAGAACAATTGCTCAGTCACCATTAAGGAAACAGAACCATAAAAATGAAAAATCAGTATCTATATCTATAAATTAATAAAATCGTGGCGAGTAGTGTTCGTGTTTTCTTATTGAACGCTGCCAACCTCTATCTTAGTATTTTTAACATTTAAGAAATACACTAGCTAATTATAAATATTTTATGATTTCACTTTTTCGAGGAATTGACATGTTAACCGGGGTATTGACTTTTGTTTAACTCCTAATGGGCACACTTTTCTTCGCAGTGAGAAGTTGTATTATCAAGCTTGAGGTAATACAAAATTTCACTTGTATATATTTTCACACAAATATTTGCAATATCCATTACTTGCATGTAAGGTGTTCCCCATATATCCGTACACAGTTTGGCAGTATATTCTGCACTTAAAACTAAAACTCAAATGTTGTATAACAAAGGTCCATAAATTCTTTGTTCAGAGTTAACAGGTTAATCAGACATGTACAGCGTTGTCTGATTATTATGGGGGAGTTCGTTGGCGAAGTAATTCACTCGGAGATGGGAAACTACGGTCAGATGTGTGAGTGATATTCTATCGAAAACATGTCTGTTCAGTGTTCACCGTTTATATCTCTTGTGCAATTAAAACTTGTTCATTCCTATCATTAGTTATTTATGAATAGATTCTGGCGTTACGAATATTTTCCATATTATATGAAACGATAACGTGTATCACATTCTTTTTACTTTAAAATGTATGCAACCGTTCTACATGTATATACTTGCAGATATCGCAGATGCCATTTTGTTTTTGCTTATAATCGCTCCACATTCCATTTGTATAATTAACGCTTAACGACGTGCAACGTGGAATGCATTCAAGATACGTATTGCTACTCGAAATTTATAATTTCTTTTTCGAGATACGTTCAAAGAAAATATAGAGTGATCCATTGGTCGGTTTCTTTTTAAAATTACTATAAAAAAATCCGTTCTATATTTTTCAAACATTTTTGCTTTATTAAAAAGAGTAAACGCATTGCTTAAATGATTGTTCTAGTTTTTGATACGAAAGTTTAAACAAGTGAGTTCCTATCAATCGATTGCAATTTCTGAAAAATAATGTCGGACAATGTCTAGTCAACTGGTCGGCGGCTCCTCTAAGATCTCAAAGAAATTCGAATCATTTGGTCACATTTTTAAAAAGATTTACCATTTGAGGAGGTGCTCGAATTTTTTGACGAACCGCTGTACAAAAAAATCTCTGTCGAGCAACTGCTGTTTAATCTGTAGGATTAATAAAATGTGCACGCGTGCGCAGGCAATATTTAGTATTTATAAAGAAGATAAAAAGCACTCTGCGTTTTGTAACTGCGACGTAACTATTTTAATTTTGTTACGGGGAAAGGGGCCGGAATATAATTTTCCTTTCGCAGCAGCGTGATAAAAGTTTTTGTGCCTGGCGCACGTGCAAAACTCTCTTGGCCTATAAACCAATTCCGCTTCGAATGGAAATGCAGTGTAACGCAGTGGTAACAAACGATTCCGCAAGAACCGAGCATTGTTCTTTGAGATTCGCGAAAAAGCTGCATGGTACCGATTCCTTGTTTGCTCGGAACGATGTAGTTTGGCCCGGCTGCCCCTTTTGTAAACCTCCCCCCTGAAATACTCGAGTTTAGCTGCAGGAAAGCTAAAGGATTGTGTAATTCGTACAGCAAACAGCGGAAGGCAGCTGTTGCGCGAACAAAAAGGTCAAGACATCTGGCTGCTAAAGTTGTTGCCGGCGCGAGACGATGGAATTAAGCTAAACTATTCTTTAAATGCAAATCAAATCGTCGTTCTGCATCGATTGATGCCTGCTCGGGCGAAAGAAATTCGAGCAACGGCAGTTAATTCCGTTCTGTCAGGTGTCTAATGCAAGTGAATCTAGGGGATAGAGACCAACGGCATCGTATTGCACAGCAAGATATGCATAATAGATACAAGTAAATACTTACTTTATTACTTGTTCTTTATTAATTTAATAGTTATGTTGTTAATTTAATATTTATATTATTAATTTAATTTTTATATTTTATTGTTGGTTATTGATTATACCATCATGTTGTACGAAAGAGTCTTTATAACTTCAGTTGCTTTCGAACAAAAAATGTGAAACCGGGCAAAACTGCTTATATTTGAAGTTTATCTGTGTTCTGGTTGACTTTCCCACATTTTACATACTTCTCTTTCCTTCTAATTTCCATAATTATCATATTTCATAAGATCGTTACAATCTTTAACCATACATTATAATGTAAAAGATAAACATTATTTATATATTCTAGTTACCGTCTAGTGCAAACATTAGAAGAATTTAATAATAATAACATACGTTTTATTGCTCTAATGTAGAATATTGCAATGTTAAAATATTATTTTAAAAAGAAAGTAAAAGTATATATTTACTACGGAATTCGAATAAGAATTCTACAGTGTGTATAATATTGAAACAATGTAATATAATATCAGTTATTTCATTTAGTAAAATGAACTTATTTCGCAGAATATCGTAACTGAAATTATTTTAATACCACTTATCGAGTAAAATATTTTACAATTTAATAATTAAATTCCCACGAATTCTGAAAACGCCAACAATGAAAGAGCGAAGCTAAGCATAATTACTCTCGTATAAAACTGCTAGCAAAAATATAATTTTCGATGTTTATTTCGCGTAAAATTCAAGGAGTAAACTTCGATTGCTTACGCCGAAGAAATAATATTTCGAAATAGCGTAAAGAATTTAGTTCGAAGTATTAAACCGACCGCGACATCGCCTTCGAAAAGTCGTCCCCGTCGAATGAATCCGGTTAAAGGGTAAAATTCTCTCGGTGGAACAGCAGTAGGTAGCGAACTCGAAACTTTTGCCAGCGATATAACATATCGGCGGTATCGGTGTTTCTGGGCTCGTTGAAATCGGTGCCAGAAACGATCGTCGGTCGAATTATCGGGATCAGCATTCCGGCGGTATTTGTGGGCTGATTGCGGGTCGGCGTGCAACGGTTCGCGAACTGCTGCAAGAGGGAAGATTCGCTTGCCGCCGATAAATATGGCGGACGTTCGGGTAAATCGAGGGAAGAGAAAGGGAACACAGCAGCGTAGGAGAAAAAAACTGAGGTGATTTTTTTTTTGAACGGACAAGAGGAAGCGGCGGAAGGATGGGACGAGAAAGGGGGGACGTTTCCGGTTGCATCGCGTCACTCCTGGCGTCGAATACGCTTCCGGTGATCAAGCTCCGCAGGGTTGGCTCGAAGCCGGCCGGCTCGGACTAATTAATGGAGACTGATTGCTCGACTCTGTCCGGGTTAACCCGGTGCTGACTTCGCTTTATCGGCGCTATTTAAATTTTCGAGTCCTTCCCGGAACCGCTGAATGACTCCAACCCTTTATGAGAACACTTTGAGCCACGGAGATTGAAATTAATTCCACTGGATGAGGGCTGGTCCCGTTATCGGAATTACCGGAACAGTTTCCGTGCTACGCGCACTGTCGACGAGGACAGAATTCGTAGTGGCAGCCTGCGTTCTGTTAGGCTTATCTCGCTTATCGATAGGCTGCGGCATTTATGCACTTATAAAAAAAAGTGAGCAGCTTAAACGCAAAACAGCAAGGACATTCAAAGAATTTCCAAATACTGTTACTTCGAACTCGTTAAAATTATTAAGATTGGAAGTGAATATGCGCGTAGTCCATAGTCACCATCCAAAATCCATAGTCAACTTATCAAGCTGATATTTAATTATCAAAGTGAATATTTAATATTATAATGTTATTCATTTCTTCTATGTCTAGAGAAAATTTGACATTTATCCTATAAAAATCTAGAAATACAAATTGCTACGTTCTATTAGGGGAATTACGGAGGACGGAGAAATGCTGCGAAAGAAATCGTAGTGCAAGGAATTAATGCAACCATGCCGAGTTCGAAAGGAATTAGGCAACGTTTGTTACCCTAGTCTTTGCCACTTTTCATCTGGCATTTAGCCTTTCTTGATACAAGGATTAAACGTACCGTAGAGTAGGTTCTCTTATTTACGAGACAACTTCTTGGAGGACTCCGCCCTCTACGAAAACTTTACGTCGCCGAAGGTTTATTAAACCGTGCTCTCTTTGCGTTCTCTAATATCTCTGGAGAGAGTACACAATCTAGATATCAATAAGGAACTCCCGGGTATTCTCTAATAAAATATAAACGTTCGCGGAGCAGCCGCGTGTCCCGGGCATTTGGATATTATGAGAACGATGAAATGGTTCCTTGGATGCTAAAACAAACCGGCTAGGTTTGCGCAAACAGTAGTCGGGCTTTTATTAACCTCTTGATGACTGAGGTCTCTTGGGAAAACATACGCCGTACACACGAATATCAAGTTTTCACGAAAAATTTCAGAGCAATCGTATTTTGAGTTGCGTTGTTTATTTATTTGCAATTATTGTGGTTCAGTTTGCTTGGTCTCATAGTCCTCAAAATTTACAACAATAATAGATTTCAGCATTTAATAAAGTTCTATCCTTTCTTGAAATATGTTCAAAGTGCTGCAACTATTTTGTACTTATTGGTGCTCGATCCATGATTACGGCATTCTCTTTTTGTGTAAAATATTTATGTTCGAATTATTAATTTTCTTGCATTTCATCGTAGATTTTAAAGCCTGTATAAGAATTAAAGCTATTAGTGGCAACGAAGACAGACAAAAATTAGTTTGTATAATGTTTGATGAGGGGCAGACTCCATTGGCTTTAAATTATATCATAGTTCTGCAGGATGATAGGAAACGGGGCGGCTGGTAAACATGATGCTAAAATCAAACTGGAGTTATCGAAGTAGCGTATTAGTAGCCAACTCAGGCCCGAGCCAGGCATACGCGTATGCTCTAAACGCATAGCAGTCTAAAACTCCATAAGAAGATTAAGAAAGTTTAAATGGTGAGTTCGGGTCTCAGAGAAGCCATAAAACTTTTTAAATGAATGATAATCGAACTATATTCGTTACAAATAAAATTTCAATGGCGTTCTGTTCTTTATTACACTTAACAAGGTATCAAAATGTTACTATTTGGAGAAAAAGCGTGGAGGACATAGAAACCATGACTCTTGATAATTATATATTCTTACGTTACATCATAAAAATAATTATTGATGGATATGACGGAAAAGACAAATTGATCAGTTTCAATCCTTTGATTAGCGCGTTATTACACAGGTTCATGAACTTCTGTAATATTTAAAATTTCACGAATTACCTATATCTTATTAATCCAAAAGATTCGTTTTATGAAACGATTGCTGTAATAGAGAATTTGTGTTCAATTCCAGTTTCTGAACAATTGTGTTGTATCGAAATCGCGTTGCCCAAGTGATATGTTATAGGAAGGGCGACTAAATGTAAAATTATGTAAAATATAATGTAACAATTTTATACTTATTCACATAACCTTAACATAACTATAACTTTGATGTAACCATAATATTGACATAACTATAACCTTGACATACTTATATTCTTGACATAACTATAACCTTGACGAAACCTTAGCGTACATAACCAGGACGAAACGCCCCTTCCTTCTTCTTCACTTCTCCACCCTTTCAGCACCCCCCCCCCCCAAGAAAGAAGTCAAAAGAAAACAAAGAATATTATGTCCTTTGTTTCAGAAGCCTTAAACTAAAAGCTAACCAAAAGAGAAACGAGTTCAATGCCGCCGTCTTTGCAAAAACTGGGCACACGAAGCATGCTCCAATCAAATAATTTATATGTTTGCCACAACTGCGATACTAAATAACGAGAAAAATACATGGTAATTTTTCATACTATTTCTTTATGTATTATTGATTTCTTCAAATTAAATCGATGTTACTATCGCCCCAAGCAGTGTTACAACCGACCCTGAATCGAGGACAGTTCTAACATTTTCTCCGCTTCCCATATTGTTATTAATAACTAGGATATTCCATGACGTGCAACAAAATAGCTACGCAATTAAATGCAATGGTTCTAAATCTCGCTGAAACGAAATGTGTGTCAGAGGAAGCTCGACACAGTGCCATTTTCAGTAGACAGATGAAAATGATTCAAATGCTAAATCGCTAGGAAAAACGTGAAAATGTTTCTATGTAAAGGAAACAAATGGTCTACGTAAAAATCCACTTCGGCAGTTAAGTGTTAATTTTACAGCGCCGTGTTCATCCGACACAAAGGGACAAATAAAATCGGAAAAACTGAGAGACGGATGGGTGTTAAACAACGAAACCGGGGTCGAGTATTCCGGCGAACGACATGAAAAATGGAGGATCCAGGCAGCACGTGTTATCAGGTAGCCATGAAACAGTTAAAAGCTCAGCCTGACAAGACCGAAACGCGAGCCTCGTCGATGTCGAGCGGTTACTCCCATCGAAATTTCCCTTCGGCTACCGTCAAAGCGTTTAACTTCCGGTTGCAAAATTTCCGCGAGAGTTTCACCTGCCGCGTATTCGCATAGTTGGTCCCGGGCGAAGTTTATACCGCCCCCGCTCCGGCCGAAGTCGGGAATTAACATCGCTGTAAAGTTCCCACAGGAGAATCCGATTACGCGGTCGCAGGTAGCGTCGCTAGGATTCCCGTCGGAGGCCATCCGAAAATATAGCCCAGTATAGAATATCGTACAAGGGGCGCCGCGCCGTGTAATCGGGCCGAGGAGCGCGTCGCGTCGCCCCAGAGAATCTTTTTATTTCCGAGTCGCACGAGGAACCCGATAAAACCGCGTGCAACTCGTGCGTCGCATACTTGGCACAGACGACAGAAACAAGAATTCGCAATTTCCACGGATAAAAATTTCAATATGGCCGCGAGGTAATCCGTGGGCATACACGCGATTCGATAGCTCAGCAGGACGGTGACGGGGGTGGCAGTGCGATAAAGATTTCTCGGTACGCGTTCAGACCTGAGGCTGTAACGGTTCTCGAAATAAGTTGTAGCAACGGTTGCGTAACAATTCTCACTGAAACGATTCTAAGAACCGAACCGATGGTTGAAAAGGTTTTCCGTTCGTGTTCCACGCACTTGCGCTGGTTACAGTGACGGACAAAAGTATTCGTAGACATTTTAAAATGCAATAACGTTTTTAGAAGTGGACCGAGTGACTTGAATGTCTTCTTTTATGTTAAAGGGACAACAATGACTAAAATACATTTTTTTTCTATTTTACTACTACTTGGAATTACAAAAGAAATAAAAGTATTATGTTTCTTCAACTTTGTATCTGAGTCGTAGAGTTTTGTGGACGTCAGAAATCGAGAGAAACTGCGATTTTTGCTATTTTTAATTGTTTGCATCTTCAAAACGCATTTCTGTTACAGGTTCGGATAAAAAGTTCTTATTTTTTTTGTCATTCTAAGTAATAATAAAATTTAAAAAGGAAGTATTTTAGTTATTATACAATAGACTAGTTCTTTTAATGTTTAGAAAATTCAAATCATCGAGTACAGTTTTAAAAAGTCACCGCTTTTTAAAAGGGGTACGAATACTATTGTCCGTCACTGTATGCATACAGGTTGTTATGTAATTGACGGTACAACCGGATAAAGGCTGATTCTGTGTCAAAAAGAAAAACATTTTTTCATGAAAGAAACTAGTTCACTGTCTAAAGTAAATTTGTCTAAATAAATTTTTTCAAAAGAAGATAACTCTTCAACGTAAAATCTGTAACTCAAGAAACTGCAACTTAAGAAACTAACTTTTTTATCCGAGTAACTTAGACATATGCTGCACATTTAATCAAACGACAGTGAATACAGCTGTCTTAATAAATGAGACGCAAGAAAATTCAACCAATAATATTATTAGAAACCAAGCGCTGTTCCCATTATTATAAACTGATCACGTCCAGGAGGTTTTCATTCAGCCGCCGGTTTTTTCCGACAGCCCCTCGTGAAAAGTGAATCGTGAATCGATTAATGGGAACGGAAATAATAAATGAACACCCACTCGGTAGAGTTACGGTTCTCCCTCTGTCTCTATGCGACGTTTCTGTATATCAGATCGCTCAGAGGTAATTTTTCATCTAAAAATTTCAAAGAACTAGCAACCGTCCCTTTTCATGTTACTTCGAGAATTGAAAGATGAATGGGGTTTTCTAGGGCAAACGTTGAAAAACCAATGCGGCAATTTTTTATACACGATTCTCGAAACCTCGACGGTGGTCTCTTTGCTTCTCCAACGCGAGCAGTAATCAGAATAAAAAATCGTGGGACTAGTTAAGCCTCGTGACGCGCAGCCTTTGATGATAAGCTTTGAAAATAATTCCTTCTCGATGACTCGCAATTATAGTAATTAGTAAGGGGAAGATCGCGCAGATTTTTACTTTCACAGGTATCTACATTTCATAAAACTGACATTCAGAGAGACTTTCTCTATCGTAGTTTCTATAAATTGAAAGTAAAACGAAGCTTTATTAAATTACAAAATTATTATATCCTGTAAATGCATAAAGTTTTGTAATCTAATAACAATAGCCTAGGCATACAATGCGCACTGTAACGTTAATCCTTATACTGTCTCCGAATCTCTTTTGTATCATCTCTGTTATGTACACTATTTACAATATTATACACTCTGTATGCATAATGATGTTATTATATCAACCTTTTGCATTCGAAGCTACTTTAACTTCAAAATGAGGATATACCTTCTAACATATACCTTCTAACATATACCTTCTAACATATAGTATTTTTATTTTGTATTAGTTTTGTATTATATGCATATAAAATTGGATTTCTTTGCTTGTACATACTGTCCCGGACTGGAAAGACGGCACAATTTCTGTTGAAGGGCAAGGAGGCATGGCTCTGCCTGACCTGCACGCTCGTAGACTCCACTTGTTTACATGCATAAACTCCCGAAACCCACTTCTATTGGTAAATAAGAATAAATATTCCTATCGGTATATAAGAAGACCAATGAACTAATCGACGCGGAGAGCAATAATACAAAGTCTAGAATAAAAAGAAAATGAAGGAAGCTAGGATAAGACTACGGGAGAGCGATGCGGTGACGGTGACGTCGCGTTGTTTGTTTACACCGGCCAGGTTCGAGTCCCTCGTTTCCTGGAAATTGCGGCTAATACGAAGGGATCATTTCTGTCGATAAGGGAAACGCGTTTATCCTACTTCTGCGAGGGCGTTAACGTGGGTAGGTTGGTGGGAATCGGCCCTACACTTTTCTCTGTGCAATCTCTTCAGCCAGGGACAATACTTACATTCTTAACGACTCTTTAACCAGTTAGCTGCTGTAATCTCTTTGAAAAGTGTATAAGTTACTGTAATTATACTGTACATATTTGATTCTTTTTTATATCTTGTTTAAGTACAATATTTTTATAAAATATACGGTATAATAAAGAATATCAAAATATATATACTTCTAAACGAATTAGGTGCTTTTGACGTCGACCCCGTCAGGAAGAAATGGCAACATATTGCGTTACGACGAGTATACTTGCTAAAAACTGGTTAGATATAAATCGATTTAATAATATAATAATTACTTGGACAAATAGTACGGTAATTTTCAATGGCACTCTTAGAGTCGTCATTCAAGTGCAAACGTGTATAAATAAATCATTACTGATAAATAATGAATTGGTAACCAGCATTACCAAAGGAAACTAATCGAAATTGCTAGTTCGACTAGAGAGCCATTATATTCGTGAATTAACATTACCGTGTGACAAGACTTAAAGATCTGGCTATCAAATTGCATAACTCGAAAATCAACATGTGTTGACTTCCACCAACTTCGGAAGTTAGAGCAGAGTTAGCCGACTCCGAAACGGTGTACAATTGCATGGTTTCTAAGTTACAGAAATGAAATTACACAACTCGAATTACAGCATTTGGTAGCTATCCACACTGTACAATTACGAAGCACCTATAGTTATCGCTGTCGAACCACACCACTAACGAATAACTCAATTTTGTATTGCATGATTTAGGAGTCCCGATAGTTGAACTATAACGCCGCAGAGTTTTCGATATCGTCGGGTTTGTTACTATCGTTAAATTTATCTCCCGCATTTACTATATTAAATTTCATCTACCTCACTATTGCCATAAATATAAAACTAAAAATATTTGAAATAAGGTTTTCCCTGTCTGTCAAATTTATTTATTTACTTGTTCGTTTATTTATTAGTTTAATTATTTATTTGTTTATTTGTTTATTTATTTGCTTGCTTATCTATTTGTTTATTTATTTATTTACTTATTTATTTATGTATTTATTTATTTATCGATTTATTAATGTTTTAAGCATTTTCTCCTCCGTTCCGATTCTTACAAAAATATCAATGCAACTGAGATTTGGTAATATCGAGTCATAAACTGTAGCGTACAATGTAGCAGATGAAAAAATAGATGTAGAAACCATGGTCGATCAGACTCCGTATATCTAGATAGATTTCCAAATTTTCCATGCAAATATAGGTTGTGTAATCCGACGAGAGAGTTCTGTATGATGACAGTGGAGGTTCCCATTGCATCACAGTCAAAGCAGCTTTGCCAATTTCCTCTCAAAGTTTCAGGGGAAATCCCACGCGGATATATCGTGTACCGCTGATAGAAATGTTGGAAATCTGGTCGGCATTGGTGAAAGATTTCTCGAGGCTTTTTCAACGCGGTCTGTTTTCGCGACAACAATTTCTGCTTACGAAGGGTATTGCCGCGACGCATAACTGTTACGCTATCAAAGGAGATCGGCGCGCTGAGAATTTCCGGGTTCATAGTTAACCTACTGTGTGTGTACACCCGCTATCCCCCACCCGACTGGCAAATCTTTGGAATTGTTGGCGCGTCAAAAGCCATTGGACTGACAACGTTGTTACGAGAATAATTCATGGTTTGTTCCCTCGTCGATTTTCGGATATACTTTTCAAAAATTTCTCAAAAATTCTCGTTTTATAAGCTTTTACCTATGTCAGACGTCGATTTGCCGAGACTTTTATCTTATAACATTTAAACTTGTGAAAAAAATATTAATTTCATAAACAAATTACAAAACAGCGTTTCCAATAAATACGTGACGTTTATAGTCAGCGCGTTAACTTACGATACTCATTGTAAATAATTATGTCCTTCGAAGCAAAAGAAAAACAGTACACGAGTCATTACAGGTACCTGTACGTACAGGGTGAACAGTTTTCCAATGCGACGCCGATTAAAGTCCACGTTGGTATTTGCAATCAAATGAATAACCCGTATAATAATATAATATGCTCAAGCAGATTCGAAGAATCCATTAATGCCATTTAAAAACAGATTTCGCTCTATTTGCGATTCTTTCGACAGCGAATGGAGTACCGTGCACGAGTTTCATTTCGAATTCCTCTCGCGTTAAAAGTTACCATTCACTCGCGCGAGCGCCATTTTTCCCCGATTTTTCTAAATCGATTGTCCTTCGACGTGAACCGTTTGACACCGGTTCAATGCGTGTCCCTTTTCCCGTTCATATATGCGACAGATTAATAAATCGATTCGAGCCCGTGAAATGGAATCCGAAATCAGGTTTTCGGAAATGAACAGTCGACGAGTGAAAAAGCGAAAAATATCGTTCGGATCTGCCGCGTGACAACTCGTTCCCATCGTTATCTAGGAGTCGCTCTTGCGAGAACGTGAAACATATTTCTGGTGACAATATTACCGTAAATGTGTATCCAGTGGCACAGTTAAAATTCGATGGAAAAACACATGTCCGTTAATAGAACGTTTACAAGCTCCATAAGGGAGATGAAAAATCGATACGACACACACAGAAATCTCGTCGTTTTAAACGTTCCGCGGGAATCGATGGTGTTTATAAAAATTATTCGGCTGATCATTTTCGAAACAGATATTAACGTGAAAAAATCGGAAAAATCGAAAGAATTTATCGTTCATTTTCGTGTCGCATCGATGGATATCGATATGAAATTATTTCTATAAACTAATCAGAACAACGCCATCAATTTATGGTTATTTCACGAAAAGAAAATTCTACAAAAATGACAACCGTGCGCAAATAAATATCAAAATCATTCGAACGGTTTAAACGGAAACGAAAGAAATGGGTTTCCGATTGCTCTGTGAGTTATAGCAGGATTTCCTATAGGCGTCAGACACGGTTGTACACGTTTGTCACTTGCAATTACACGCAACATCCGCGCGCATATAACATTTTCTATTAGGCGCGTGGAACAACAAGACGGATGCTCCGCATATGATTTGCGTGCAATGCATTTATTATTCAGTAAATTACCGTCTATCAGATGGAGCACTGTATGTGAGGGAGGTGAAATAACTTTTTCAAACGGATCGAAATTTACTTCTACTTTTGTTGCTGTTAAAGTAAGAAGATAATGAAGAAAGTGAGTTGAGAATTTTGACAAAAGGGAGAATATTAAAGAGGTATATAGAAAGCGAGACAAAAGAAATAAGAAAACACTTATTGAATAATGAGACGTATAGCCAGCTTCTTAGATTGAGTGACGGACAAGGAAGTATCTTATTGGCAATAATTCTTTGGACATTTTTGTACGCAAACGTTGAAATTAACCATAACGCGTCCAGACTGCTTCCGAAGCTGAGGCTAGACGCTTACGATAGGAAAACAAAAGCGTTATTTTCCATTACATCGGTACAAATGCGACCAACGTATACGTCGTATAGGAAATCCCGCCTTTGGAAACGTGATCAGGACAAATGGAATTCTATGCAAGCATTCGCAGTCCAACCAGTATCATTATAGGTTGATCGCGTTAAGCACTTGCCCACACCCCCGGAACGTTTTTCCTCGGCGAGGCTCATTCCCGACTATGCAAATCTTTCAAGTTCCAGTTTCGAAACTTACAAATTCCTAATCCCCGATCTCTATGACGCTAGGTTCTCACTTTTCCTCGCGCGTACGCAAAGCGGAACGTTCGTCTCGGCACAGTGCACCTGTTACCGTTCACGGCTGTTGAAAACTTCAGCGTTCCACCTGTCATCGTTCTCACCGTGAACGTTAATTGGATTACAAAGAAAAAAAAACACGGAACGAGACGAAAAAGAAAATAACGGTGGAGGAAGGAAGAAAAAGGACGAGTGCCGGCGATTCGCGAGAACGAAAGAGAATGGGAAGCTGACGGAGTTGGTTGTCGCTCACCTTATCGCCATACTCTTCGCCTTCAAGTGATGCCATCTCTGGTTCATCTCGTCGAGACGGCGTTGCAGCATAACAGCGTCATCCTGGCTGGCCAGAGAGCTCAACAGCTTTCGCCCGGTGCCGTTCAGGGACGCGTAAACGTCTCGGTGTGTTTCGATTTCCGATTGGAGGTCCTGCAACAGAAAACAAATACGTCCGTGAGACTCCCGAACTTCGGTGGAAAAATACCCGCTATTCGCTCGACAACCTCCCCATCTCGTCGCCCTCCGAATTTCCCGAAGAAAATCCTAGGACCGGCTCGCATTGCCCCGAATCAATAAAATGTAATTTAATCCTTTCGTTACGGCGGCAGTCTTGGTTACACAATGGCCGTGCGGCACGGGCGCCGAGGATCAGAGAAATAGGAATACGATAGTTTCTTCGGCAAATAGAACTGTGTAAGAACCTGAAATCGGGGCTATTTGATGCCCGGCTCGGATTAGGATCCCTAAAGTCCCTCGAGACGTAGAAATATCGGAATTCCAGAGATTTCGAGAATTCGACACGTATTCGAAGGGAGAGTGCCGATCTCGCCCAATTCGACGTTCTTAGGTTCTTCCCTGATAAATAATAAATCACTGTAATTGACTCAGTGTTACGCTGTAATCTGGTCCGAATATTTTAACAGTTTTCCTTCCGGCAGTCGTACGTCATTTTCAGGATTTTTTCACTATTCCAAGGACAATAACTAATCATTTTTGCCATAGATGCATAAAATCCGTACTCTAATAATAGCAGCATAAAGTCCGCAGCCTTTTTTATTACGAACCATTGTCGATCTACATTCTCTAAAAATGTCTTGATGATAAGACTGCGACAGTTTGTGCAATTACTGCATGTGCTAATGTATGAAGAACGAAAAAACATAAATAATGTTGAGAATGTGTAATTTCTGTGTTGGCAGAACGAACGGTTAGGTACGAGTAAGGGGTGGTACGACTGAGGGAAGGAAAGGATAAAGAAAAAGCGTGGGTACGGACAAGCAGAAACGTGTGGAAAGCGACAGAGTTAACACGTGCGAGAGGAAACAAAGTCGAGTTAGAATATAGTCATAGTTGTAGTTTATTTAATACAGATCTCTTCATTTTTTGTTTAAGTATTGTACTCAATATAATATAATCAAATACGTATGCGATAAATAATATAATAAAAATCAAACAAAATTGTAACAAATAAAAGGTAATATTTTTACTTTCTTTTCAAATCATAATTTGTATAAATAATATAATAAAACATGGGTTAAAAACCTTCCCATAAGTCGATATAGGATTGTCAAAAAACAGGTCAGTTTAAAACGAATTTTCATAATATCATAAAATAATGAACATGAATAGTAACGCAATTTAGATGTCTTATTAGTCTACTTCAGGATCATAATTAGTGCTGAAATGTAGACGCACAACGACTATAAGTTGACGTTAGGGACAGAAGGATTGATCGTTTATTGAATTTTCTCGCGGAGGAAACATATTTTCCGCGTAGAATTACAAGAATTTATGCATCGAACGTCCAGAATTTTCTCTATGGGAACATTCACGGCGTTTCGTCATCGCGATGACGTGAATTGCGGTGAACGCTTGGGCAGAAGTGATTTATGCTCAGTTCTCATGTAAATCGTTGGCAGGGGGCTGCGTTGACGCGCGTCGCCCGCCGCCAATGAAAATAAATCGTGGCCGGCGCAACTGAATTAAGAAATATTCGCGAATAACGTTCGCGTTCCCTCCCGAGGCATTTTTCATTAACCGATATTCGAATATCGTAGTTTATTGCGGGCCGCGGTGCTCAGAATTAACAGCAGAATCGGTGCCTTTTCAACAACCATACTTTCGCAATCAGACGTTAATTAGTTATCACAAGACTGCGGATTTTGTTAAACTGTAGTGGACGCAGCTGGCAGAGAGCACAAAAGGCGGGGCTTTATTAAAATTTTTGTTGGCTCTTTTATTTTTCGAGCCAATTAAAACTTTAAGACAAAAATTCATTTTCATTGTTGCAAATCTGTCTATAAAAATCTGAGCTTGCTAGAAGCCAGTCGAGATGAATCTCGTTCATTCTAGTGTATATTGTAAAACACGTAGAGTAGAATGTGATTTGTAAATGTCGATCATCAGAATGCCAATTATCAAAACACGTGCAGTGTCACGTATGAAGCTATGTAACAAACTTTGTACTTTGGAATACGTGTATTCCTTGTTTCAAATTCCCTGCGTACCGTATCTCGTCTTCGTTGCATAACTGTAGGTAACATTTACGTATACCATGAATACGAAAAGGAAAAGAATTGTGCTGACGTTAGACGAGAAATTAAATTGGAAGGGCTCGGAATACGTTACGCAACGATACAATGCACCTAGAAAATTGTGACGAGAACGATATTCGAGAATGCTTGAGAACAAATGAGGACACTCTAGGACACGAAATTACGAATAACGATGAGATTGTTTCATCAATCCCCGATGAAAAGCACAATACTGCTGTTTTAAAAAGGAACAGATGCAATCTAAATATTGATCCTAGATCGATATTTTACATTGTACTTTTCACATCTTTTCTTTAATTCAAGGTTGGTCTAATATTATATTCATTATTAACTTTCGCATACAATAAATATAATACGTAGATATATGATAAACTGAATAAACTGTTTTATTTTCAAGCATTTTTGTTCTCGCGGAAACAAATTAAATAATTTTCACATTATACAATTTATAGCATTCGTGACAAATCTGATACATCACGATATGCATATGATTTGTATTACGAATATAACGCAATGTCACAGAAATAATATAAAATATAAATATTTCTTCTACTATACTTCGTCATTTGAATCAGCACTGCGAGGGTTAAAGTTTATCCGAATATTAATGGAAGTAACTGTACGTGTACGTTGGAAAAGCAAGAAGTCACAAGTTTGTTGGCAAATTTTGCCGTGATATACGTGCTATAATTCAGCAGCTCTTGTTCCCGACGTAGAACATTAACTTGTATAATTCAAGAGAACACAGATTCAAATCCGTTCCGCAATTGAATACGGGGCCGGGAGGAGGATACTTCATATTTCCGGGGGCAGGTTTAATCCCAGACAGTGACTGTCAGATTACCCGCGAGTTACGTCTGCTTCCTTCGATTCGCGGCAAGATTCGATTCCCATCTGGCCGCGCTTGGATCGGATCAAGCTGCGATTATACAGTAAACCGTCTGTATTCGAACAGCCTAATGCACGAACATTCTGTTATTACACGAATCATTCGTAAGAGTTTCGTGACACGACATCAACATTCAAACGTCGGATAACAGATCTACTTGACAAAAATATAACTGCTTGCGAGTATGCCTAGGATCATTTCAGTAGGTTAAAATCATAGCATATAATAATATTAAAAAATTTAACTTATGTCTTAAACTGTAATCTATACGTGCAAAAATGTTAAAAAGATAAGTGAAAATCACTTCTTTACAAGAAAAACATATCGCAATTCAGTGTAATAATGACCACGAAAGAAGCGCAGTTTCTCCCTTAAATTATGTTATCGAAATTACTATTCTTTCACTTTGTTTTCTCACAATAAAGCTACATTGTGTTCTTAATTCTTTACGAAGTCACGAATGTCCAATTTTTAAATATCATAGTGAAATGTTGAATTAAAATGCTAAACAGGTCTATATTCGCGGGACAGTGTAGTAGAGATATTTTGAAAACTGGTTTCTTCGATGTTTTCGTAGATGCCTACTGGTCGGATAGCTGCGATTCACGAGCCCCCGATACGTCAGTTGAAAAAGGGTCGACGAGAAATAGAGAGGAAATATTGTGGCGTTGCAACAGTGCAAGGAAGTTGCAACGCAAGCAACCCCACATCCATCAAAATGCTTTTCGTCGGGGCGTTTGTCGAAAGTGCGAATCGGTGACGTTTAATTGGAACACCGGATGTCTGCGTCGCGGACGATGAAGTTTGATGGCTGACGTTGGATTTATCGTCGGGCGAGTTTACACGTAACACCTAGTGTGCGACAACTAGTGAATCTTTCACAGTTCTGGCTGCAGAGTTTCGACCGGCCCGGAAATCCGTGCCAAGTGACTGACGCGGGATGGCAGTCAGCAGATGGTGCTGCTTCGTTTTATTGTCGACAAGATTGCCAGATTCGCGGAAGAAAATGAAGTAACTTAACTTAATGCTTACTGTTGATAATAATATTTCATCAGTTTATGAAATATGATATCAGAATATACACACAAAGTACGCTATTTTCACACACAATATTGTAATGCACACGTCATTCCTTCAGTTCTTTCACATCATTTAATTAAGCAATTATACAATCTTAATAGAAACCTGACCTCACACCTACCTATTGATATAATAAATAGAATAACTAGACTGTGGATCTTTATGCAATATAAAAATTGTCGCTATTAATTGCAAGGTGCAGGGTCTACATCGTCATCCACTACCTTTCTTTAATCATTTTAACAAGCAGAGCACAATACAATAGTATGTTTCGTCATTTCAACGAAACCATCTCTAATCTATTTCCAAAACTGTATCACATGTTGAATAACATACTTGATATGAACGGTAAAAAGTGATCGTTTCGGTGCGAAATGATATTCCGTAAGAAAATCCGAACTCGCGTTAACATAATAAGCAAGAAAATCTAACTTTGTTCTAATATCTCTTATGTCTTATCGCTTCGATCAAGATTATCGATTGGCAAACGACAAAAAAAAACCGCTTCGCACAGTGCCTCGCAAGTTTCCTCTTTAAATTCCACTCGATTTTCTTGTGCACGGTCTTTCAATTTCGCGGGAAACAACGCTCGGAAAAATAATCATCGGCTAAAGTCTTCCAATCGGGCATCAGATCGCGCGATACCAATCGATTCCGAAGAGGATCGAGACGGCCTGGTGTCGGCGCGACGACGTCTTAAAAGCGCACTTTCGATGCAGATTAGATTTTCCAGGTTAATGAGCGCCTATAGAGTGACCCGGCGGATCGGCAAAGAAGGATTGACGAAGGGAAAAATGGAAAGAAGAGTTTAGGAAAAATTCGACAGCTCGGATAGACCGCAAAAAAGCAGGTCGAAGCGTTTTTAGCGATTGTGCTTCTTATCGCGCCGCAATTACGCAAATGCGCGTTATCAACGCTGGGTCTCGGACCCCATAATCGTATTTCTCGCACTCTCTACCTCCCTCCCTACCACCGCCCCTTTTTCTCTTCGATTTATTTTGCGATTTTTATCCTTCCCCGGTGATAAACCATCGTTACGAGGTGCGCTGGGACGATTTCACACACGATTCGCAAAGATCTTTCATTAGCAAGGAAAGTCGCTTCATCAGAAAATTCAGATTTTCACGAGAGCATTGTTCTTCAATTGTTTCGACAAATCATTTCAATTCTCTGAAATTCTCTGTAATAATCTGTTTATTATAATAGACTTCATTAAGGTGAATTCCACCTTTTAATAATTTCTACTTAATAGTATTTTTACTAAAGAGGTAGTAGGACGTCTTTTAATAATTTTCAATAAAAATTGTTTCCTGTGTCCTACGTTTTCTGCGTAATCATTTTTCGATTTTTGCTATAGTCGTCAGAAAATGAATTCGGTAAACTGTATAATACAAAATATCGGTAAAAATAGTGTCGATTACTTAGGAAATAGGTTCAATGATTGATACAAACCGATGTAAAGGTTGCTTCTTCCCACTGAATGAACCGCATAGAACGATAAATAATTGTCGGTGTCTACGTGACGGAAGAAAAGTAATTGTTCATTAGCTGAGAGCTTAGAGATAAATGTAGGCGCGATGAGAAAAAAGCGATAAAAGTCATCGTATATTCATTCCTCGAGATCCAGTGAAATAAGGAAGCCGCTGCGTGACAAAGTGTTAAGGAGCTCGTCGGTCCCAGTGAATCTCTTCTTGGCTGGTGTGTTCCATAGATCACGCGGATTTGCCAGCTTCATACCCTAGGGAATGAGTCTGAGAGAAGAGCAGTCTGGCAGAATCGTTGTGAAATCTGGGTATACCGACGGGTAATCGGCAATTCCTCATTAGAAATCCTCGGCGGTATGCGCGTCACCGACTGCGACCGCCTAAGTGTCAGACATTGATTAAGCTCGGCACCGCCGATTAAATACGTCTCACGTGGAACAGCCGTGTGCTGTTCAAAAGACGAAACCAATTGAATTATGCCGACCATTCCCCCGGTTGGTCGTTCCTCGCCGTCTACGAAAATTTACCTCTCCGCCGCACCGGCAGCCGGGAGATCGATTCGCGACCACTCGGCTGTATTAACCTTGGATTACTCTGGTCTCTAGGCGTCAGGTACCTAGCAGTCTATGCTACAATTGTAAGAATTCAACCAGTCGAACTGGTCCAATGGTCCCAATCGATTCGAACTTTGAATTCTACGTACAATGCCGTTCAGAAGTACTTAACAAATACAGATGGATAGCGTATTAGAGCCGTGACATTGTAACAACTTTTTGAACGAAACTAGTATCGATAGAACGGTTTGCTTTTATATACAGTTATTTGGTCAAATATTCGGAAATCGTTTAGGGACGAACAGCTTTTCAAACATTGAAACAAATGACTTGAATTTTTTTACAAACGGAAAAAACTCCAATTTTCACTATCTTTAATCGTTTGCAAAAAGAACAACCGATATCGATGAAATTTTTAGCATCAAGGGACCAACAAAATGCATTGTTTATGTTTTCGTTATAATTCGGACAAAAAGTTATTCTTTTGACGATTTTCTGTTCTTTTTTGTCATTTTAAGCAATTGCGATTTTTGCAAAAACTTTTGTGATCGTTATTTAGCAAAGTCCCTTAAAAATAACTAAAAAGATAACTAAAAAAATAGCTATATAAAAGACATTGTGATGAAGAGAAAGAACGAAATGATAGATAAAAACGGTTCCGTTGTAATAATTTTGTCAATGGCGTAATACTTAAAAAACAACGTAATAAAGAAATGAAACAAGATTGCCTGACATCAAAAACAGAAAATATATTTGATGTTACTCGATGAATGTATTCATCTTGTTACAATTCATTAATTAAAGGACTGTGCACAAGGATACCATAAGTCTCAGGTAGAGTGTATATGCATATTGATCAAGTTCGTCTTACATTACATTATAATGGCATGGCATTATTAAATCATGTTAAAGTGAGTATGCTATTACCTGTACACGATTGTACGAAACATTCATTTATGATTACTCAGAATGGTCAATAACTGGTGGTACAACCGGGAGGTCAGTGATTCTAAACGGAAAAATAAGTCAAAAATGCAGAATCATATTTCTTCGCTCAAGACTCTATTTTCGAGAAAAATTAGTTTGAAAAATGATACTATTGAATAGAAATCAATTGGCGCGTCTGGCCATGACACACCAATTCCACCTCGCGTCATACTACAAGCCAGGAGAACTTGGCGCATCTTCAAACTCATTTCTCTGGATAACGCAGCCTCAAATGAAAATTTATTATTCCTTCTCCCGACTCAGTTTTCATGTAGCATATCTCTTATTTCGGTTATGTCACCAGTTACCGAGCACCCTGTATATTTCGATTACTTGTTCACGCTAGAGCTACGAATAAAACAAATAAATCGAGGAAACTGTTATGCGACAACCGTTCACTTAACCTTTTCGCTCCGACAAGCGAATACGTTCATACCATATATACTTTTATATCATACTTTACATGAGATACTTTGTATGTAATTAAAAAGTATTATATGAATATTGTGGGGGCCATGGTTTTCGTTTTATGTGAAGTCGGAAGGAATGGGGAGACTGAAAATAATGAAAGAAAAGACAGGGGAGCGTTTCGTCCTAGGCCCGCTAGAACACTCGACGGTAAGACCAACTAGCGGGCCCTGGCTTAGACGCGGGGGATGTCAACAGAACGATTCGAGACTGTATATAAACAAATTGGGACATGTCATGTAACTTGCAAGAAAGGAATCCATTTGTTGGCGAGTAGCGGAGGTAGTCGCCACAAACATTACAATATAATATTTATAAAAATAAATTATGATTATAGATTTTAAATTTTAGAGAGTAAGATGATATTATTGAATATAATAAATATCATTGTAAAATTTATAGAATAAGAAACGACTTCTAATTACTTCGTAGCATTCCGTGCTTCAGTGTCAACTACTCAGTAATGCGCTTCATACACAGCGATCACATTTTGACAAGCGCTCCGTAGCGAACGGGTTAATTTGAATACTTTCGTTATTGGTAGACTACAGAGTTGGTGAAATTTAAATCGCTAGAAATCTAAAACGAGGATAAAGACGTGTCCATGAACGGGCGCTTCCCAGCGGCGCAGCGAAGTTACTGCTGCGTCCCAGAAGTAAATTTGACGAAACCATAAAATAAAACTGAAGATATCATCCGTAAATAAGATAAACGCAGGTTGTGACACGTATAAGTGAATCTGATTGCACGAGCCGTGGAAAGATTCGAATGGAAAGTGGCTGCTGCGCGGCAGAGACAACCACGTAAGCGTACAATGGGAACGTCGCTAGGTGGTTGGAAGAGTTCTAATTAACCGACAAAGTCGTTGGCTCGCGTTTCGGAACACTCGAGCTCGTTACGTGCACGCGATGATAAATGAAACGAGCGGGTATCATTCGCGGGAGGAACGCTGCCGCGTTCGTTCCTTTGCCAATTACGTATACCATGTGTTCGGAATATTATCAGGAACCATAACGTCGGGCAATAAAGCAGTCTGCGACCCCGGGAGACGTAATATTACGTCCTTAACGCGGCACGGTAAGGCAAGGCATCAAAACACGTAATATGTATGCGTCCCCTGCCCTTCCGCCCCTTCCTCCCGTCCTGTTCAACCTGTGTCTCTCCTCCTTTGCCGCGGGGCGAAGCTGAACTTCGATTCGAGCGTAAGGATCCGCAGCTCTAATTGAATCGGAACACGCTGCACGAACGCCCGTGGAATTGATTTAATTACTGCCGCCTGCGTGATCCGACGAGAATAATTGAAGACGTCGCGAAATTGTTCAGGGTTTTCGCGTTGCATTGTTCACCGCGTTTAGCGGCGTTCTTAACATGTTAACGAGCTCATTGTGTTCTATAAACTGTAGACTTTAGAAGCGTGCACGAGCCTATGGGGTTACAATCGAGCAAGGGGACCAGGTCAAATTTAAATTCTATGTATAGTGATTCCTATTAATATTCGAACACTTTTTAATTCATAATTACTTTGTTAAAACTGGACCAAATGATTCGAATGTTTTTTTAGATGATAGAGGGACTAGTATAATAGATCGTGACTAAATTACTTTGTTATAATCTTATTATTACTTGGAATAAAAACAGAAATTAAATAATTCGTTTTTTACTATACGTTTTGCACTATATAAAAATTTTATAACGTTAGATTTAATAAACCTAATTTCGGTTTTTTTCCCCCGGTCCGCAGGATCGTAATTGTAATTGTAATTTTCATACTCTATTTCTGTAATTTTGTATTGGTGTTTCAGATGATTATACTGTTTTTTATTTTTCAATTTCACGTCTGTTTCAAATGTGTGTATACGATTATTTCTCTAATTATGAATGTCGTTTATGCAAAAAATGTTTCTCACAAAAGTCGTCTATTGTATACAGAAATAGAGAGATAGGAATACCAATTCTCTCTAATATCTGTTATCATCTTAATAATTTACAAAATTCCATATCTAGAGAAGAAACGGCAACTGTGCGATGTGTTATCAGTATTTGCCATCCTACTTCCTTCTAAAACATGGAGAAAGGAAACAGTTGGTAATTTATAGAGCCATCGATAGGGATGAACACGGCTCGGTGAATATGCATGTCCTCCGAAAGTTAGCGTTGGTCAATATTGCTGCAGAATATTTAATACTGGTATTGGTCAAACCTGATTTTAAGGTATTCTTGTCCATAGAACAAGTGTCGGTAGAACCTGTATTGCCAGTTTCAATGTAACCCTGGTGTCAATTATTGTTCCGGCGTAACGAAACGGTAGGGATGCTTGACGTGTTACAATTTTGACATCTGGTTTCCGTCATTGTCATATAGAAAAAATGTTTTGAGTAATTTTTTAAATTTCGTTCCACTGAACCTATCCTGTACAAGAATCCTGAAAACAATGATTTTTCGACGTACCTATTTTATAGAGAATGTCGAGCAGCATCGAACTGTGTTAAAAGATAATGTTCCTGATTCCAATAAGCTAATAATAATAGAACTATCTTCTGTTGTTGATGTTTTTATAACTTCAACAATATCTCTAATAATTGAATAAAAATATCAGAATTACATTACAGTCTAAATATATATTTATAAATATTATAATATTTAAATAGCGAATTGTTTCACTTATCATAATATGCCTGCCTCGAAGCTATTAAAAAACACTAAATGTCAAAGTCAGATGGGACACCCTTGTGTTCTCTCATTCTAGCTTCATGAAATGCTTGAAGATGAAGAATTCCTGTATCGCTATTGATTGCTGTTTGCTGATGAATGATGGTGAAGTGTAGAGTGGTAGTGACAGAAGTAGATAAACGTGTTTGTAGAAATAATTTTGCTATGGTGCGTGATGTGCACAAGATGTGCAGCTGTTTGACCGTGTTGGAAGCGGATCGAGGGTTCGATGGTCCGTGCTACGGCTACCTGCGCTCGGACCACGGTGTAGGAAGGAGAGGTGGACCGACTTCGTCCCTATTTCTGTGATCTTAAAGGTTTTCTTCTGATATAGTCTGCCAGGTGCTCTATGAAACTTTCGTACAATCAGTGAGAGTTTCTGTTTTGTTTACGCGGTGGCCACTACAATAACACTACCGTACTGGTACCCAGTGTTGCGGCGATGAAAGATGCTAGATTTGGCTAGAAGTTGAAGGTATGGTAGAGGGAGAATTTTAGGAATAGGAGTCAGGACTAAGAATCCGTGGGAAGGCTCCCCCACTCCCACTCCTAAAGTTTCCTCTCTAGCATATTTTCCCCACTTCTAGCCAAACCTAGCACTTTTCATTGCAACGCGACTAGTGCCACACAGGTACAAATATAATTTTAAAAATGTAACAGTGAGCATCGATGTTTCACTAGTACCTCTCGCGGGCACTTATGGAAGTAAACTTTTAACGTCACAGAAATTTTATAGCGAGGTTACCGTACTAATCTCTACTTTTTATACCGTGGTTCGGACACAAGTTCGGACAGGTTGCACGCAATGGTATCAGAATCGTTTACCTGTTCGAAGAGATGTAGCTCTGCCAGCAGGGTGTAGGAAATGTAGATATACCGTGCGTCTTCCGCTGTCCTTCGGGCACGTACCCCCCTTGAGGGATTCCCCTGTAGGGTGGCACGCCCCCCGGGCCAGGTGCCCCCCTTGCGCACACTTTCACGATAATCCACCGTAATTACGTAGCTGTGGGTTCCCTCATCACACCGCGGAGCCACGTGCGTCTTATATGCTCCCTTTGTCTCGTCAATTGTTACCTGTTCACCTCCGACACTTTGACACTCGACGGATATCCGCGGACAGTTCCGCCAATGTCCACTCTCGTCCCCAGTTCTCCGTCGTTTAACATAACAACACGAGGCATTTTTTGTCTTGTTTGATCGTCGATTACACTTCACAATTGACTTTATCTTTTTCCAATATCGATCCGATCACGGCTGCAGTAAAGATTCTGGGCATCTGCTTGAACGATCAATTTCGTCGATTGTTGGGTCTATCGAAAAATTTTGTCCTTTCTGACTGACATAGCGTGTAAAAGTCAAATCTTCCACCCCTTCAGTGCTGATTGAAATGGAAAAGTATAATAAACGAAATATCTATGTACCTTCTACATAACTTTTGCAGATTTATTATTGCATTCGTAGTTTATAAATTATAAATCATGCAAAGATTATGATAGATTACGTTTTTCATATATACCACAGATTAAATAATATGGTTCGTTACTTTTGAAAACAGTACCACGGAGAACAATTCTGTTCCAGCACAGCAAATTTTTGGAGTTGAGAATTGACGATTCGCATAAAATAGATAAAAAGGATAAACTACTTGATTAGTCAGAACGTTTCGATAGACCTAACATATTCCTTTGCAATAGGATCTTGTATAAATCCAATTTTTTAGAGCTTTTGCCTTAATTATTGCGTAGAAGAGGTTGAAGAAGAACGCGATTAGTGACTCGTATTTCAAAGGATAAGGGAAATATGAAAATACGAGTCACGATTAACCGGCAAAGAGTTTTTTAAACGCGCTAACAAGCACGAAAATGGGCCGACGCGAATTTCGGCACTGGTTAAATATTGTTTATGACCGACAGCGACGTGGGGATAGAAGACGCAGGGGAAATGGATGGAGAAAAATATTTGTACACGCACGCGGAACTATGTAACAGTTTGAGAGAAGAATTTTTAGTTGTAATCTCCATTGATTTTTAAAATGTAAACCGTCGGAAATTTGTATGCTACAGCGTTGCGAACGAAGGTCCTCGAGATAACGCGGCAGTGCAAACAATGTAAATTTACGCGGTTAATGAACCGCAGAGTTGGGTTTAGTAAATTTACTTGGTGGTGTCACTCTTTGATGAAATTTCTTATTGCAATGGAGCCCGTCGATGTGTCTTACACCTTCCTCAAGTATGTTGGCTTTACAGCAGATAGAGTGTAGAACACTGTTTGAGTTGGATCTTCTTCGCCTTTCTGTTTAGTCAGCGAGCTGTTTTAATCTTGAACGTGGCTGGCGAAGTCCATACGAATTTATCAAAAGTTTTCGCGACTATAATACTTCAAAGTTCTGAATAGCTTCGAGAACTATTCTGTCACTTCAATTCGAGAAGTTTCTCCTTTGCTTTAGTTTAAATTTGGGAAAGAAGCGACGAACCTATACATGTTATATTGCAATGACCGTGGATTTTATGCACTCGCGCAAAATATATGTTAAATATATTAATATATAATATATGTTCTAATATACGTTAAATATATGTTCTAAACACAATCACTGTGCGAGTAATGGTATTCTATATAATTTAGTTGAGACAAGACCTCAGAACAGCTTTTGACCTCTGAAAGCGCAACTAAACAAATCTATTAAAAGGCCTATCGGAAGCCCAGGAATGTGTTCAACTATTTGTTATTATGTAATTACTCGGAACGAGCAATTCCAGCGACAACAGTTCTAACTTATGGGCCGTGTTCCAACAGTTCACATGAAAAACCGATTAGCCCGTAGAAATTCCTATCGACAGAACTATATCAATCCCATTGTTGCGGCAAATCCAATTCCAGGAAGAGAAATTATCCCCTTATCCACAAAGGGGTTGAGCAAACTGCGGCCAGAATGGTGGACACCCTTTATCTTGTTAGGAAATCAATGACGCGTGTCCAGTTCCTTCCGGGGAGCAGGATAAAATGTCTCGGGGGATGAAACGGCACATTCCATCGGATTAGAAGCAGCGCCATCGTCCAGGCTCTGATTGAAACTAGGGGGTGAGCGTCGGCTCGATCGAAATAAAATATACGAGACGCGGAAAGGAGCCACCTGGATGAATAATGCATGCCGACGAACAGCTTGTGGTAAGTAACGAGGCGGATTTGTAAAACATCACCGCGACACTCTCTCCAATGAACTGCAAATAATTTAACCCTCCGCGAGGGGGTTCACGGGCCCCATCAGACGGAAACCCCGATTTGCCTATTCTCCGATCAGCAGACGTACGAGAACTACTTCGATATTCGATGCAAAACGAAGATTCGTTATCAAATCGAAACCACGATTGCTTAGAATTGTGCGAAAACGAGGACGTATTTATAAAATATGTACGCTGGAGTATTCGAACAGCTACCAAGTTATAGTTCACTGAAAGCAATGCATTCTGCGGTGGTCGTAACGATTTCTTGTTCATAATTGTCAAATATGTGTTCTATATTTTAGCTAGACAAAAACATGAAAAGTATTAAAAACGATAAAAGACAGCGACCTTAAATGTGATGAATTAAGATCAAATATTGATAATTTCATTTTTGACGTTTATACATATAAATTGAGTACAAAGCCTCCATTCTGATAATGAATAGACTTTGTACTTATATGATTAATTAGTATTTGCTAAATTTTATCGAGACTAGTCCTTCGTAGCGAGAAAATTTTGGTTCTGTAAGACTCTTCCCTACGGAGTGACAGGTGTTAACAATCTGTAAAAACTGGACGCATGGATTGATCGCAATATCGAATCTAGGGACGCGAAAGATTAAATGAGATGTCCCGTGCCTCAAAATATCCGAGCAGATTCCTCCGGTTTTCTCTCGCTACGGGATTCATCTTCCTTACGATGCCTCTGTCATTGGAAAAAAACTACGGTAGTAACTCGATTCGAGGTTAGTACGTCGTTCCGTCCCAGAATCGAATATTCCGGCCAACGAAGTTTTCCTGGTATTCGAGGAAATTGTCAGAAGCATAAGGCATGCACTTTCTTGATTGATAACAATTTCTAGAATGAAATGCAAAATGAATGTCGCACTTTCAAACGAGTTCGAAGGAAATCTCGACCGTTTTCCCCTCCCCTATCCCGCGGAGAATCCTCTTTTCTGAGGCGAAAATGAAAAGTTCCAGGAACGAGTTAACTTCTACGCTCAACGATGTCTTCGTTGTTGCCATGTAACGATGCCGATCGCGGTGAGAATCTTTCGACGAAACTGCCGCGGCGTGCAATTAAATGGGAAAGTGTCGAACTAATTTCGCCGATAAGGTAATTCGCTCCTTCTTTATTAGGAGAAGATCTTTCAATCGAACGGACTTGATGAGGATCACCAATTAAAAGTTGGGCATCGCTTCTTCGCTTTCGTGAACGGGTATAGAGTCGAAGAAGGGGATGTAAAATGCTCTTGAACAAAATTATACCATCGGTAGAGATAACCGTGGAGAATTCGGATTGCTAATGAAAAATACGCTTAACGAAAAAAGTTAAGAAACTTTACATATCGTTAACATTTAAAATTCGATAATTTAATAGTTATACGTCCTATTGAATTCAAAGTAAGTATATAAATATTATAGTGAAGCATTGTTTATATTTCAATAGTGTTTTATTCAGTGCATCTGACAAATAAAAAAAATGATGAAAATTAAAATTAAAAAATAAAAAATTATGAAAAAATGAAATTAAGATACCGGTTACCGACGGGTGACCAATTACTGTGCCTTTGGTTTGTTTTCGGACATCGTTAATTGTTATTAAAACAATTGAATGTCTTATTTGATAAATATATAGTTAATTGTGTCTGAAAAGCATGCCAGAAGCACAGTAACCGGCTCCATTACCTTATTCCAGCCGGTATATATTCACCCGGAAATCTTCCATTTCATTTACTACAGAAACTGGTTCCAAACAGCGGGGTTTTCATGGATGATAAACGGTGGGAAAAGTTGAAGCCGAAACATGCCAATGCAATTCGAAAAGAAAAATGCAAGCCTGAGTAAGATAAAGGTACCGTTAACACAGAATGCGGGAAAGTAGTCATTCGTCAGCCAAGGAATGTTTTATTCAACGATTTGTTGCTTCCAGTGCTGTCTTCACTTCCAACATCGGCGCTATCAATCTTTTCCTAACTTCTATCCTTGATACTTCTACTTTGCGTTACAAATTTCGTACAATGTCTTCTGTCTCGACAACGATATCGTAAATTGTGTATAGTCGCGATATTACGTTGAATTACGCTTAATACTTTTGCGTTCCGATAATGAACAAATAATTATTCATCGCAAAACGATCGTATTGTCAATCATACAACCTATTTTCTTCCATCTTAAATTGATCAAATAAAATTCTTTAACTTGATGAAATTTTTAAGTTGGCGTCGTCGTCAACAATCAATTATCAAAGGTATGCTATTGTAGTTATGAACAATTTTTTCAGAAATTAAGAGAAATTTTTTAATTTTTTAAGAATCATTTTAAAAAAACTGCCGGTAAATAATGTATTAAGAGCTCTACTTAGGTTTGAATAATTGTTTATAAAATATCGACCTCTTTCGAACTATAAGTGCATCCACTGTCTCGCAGGTTTTCCCCAAAATTAGCCTGAACACCATCCTCCGATCGTAACCTGTTCACTGCTCTCAATCTTAGCACCAATAATTCGAAGCATCGCCATAACCATCAATTTCAGCTTGATAACCATTACCGGAGGCAACGAACCTTCGAAAACTGATTCAAGCAACACGAGCCATTAATATTTCAGTTTTCAATCTCGGCGGTGTACCATTTCTCGCCCCGTCGATGTCGACGGCGGAGCGGCGCGACGCCAAGCGTCCCAGCCACTGTCAGACCCGCGTTCCTCATTTTTCTCGTCGCGTTGCGTCGCGTCGCCGAGAACGGAAACTACGGGTCGTCGGCAAAACCCATTAACCGTGTCCACGATTCGACACTTTTCTCCCCGTTTTTCGGACCTGCCAGGTGTACCGGCCTTCCGAGGCAGTCCGACCAGCAGGTCGGACAGCGCGTCACAAAACTGAAACGCGCCGCCACCGTGGGGACAATGCAAGGGGGAAATTTCAGTTTAATATCATCTAAATGTCATGGCGAGGTACTCCGCGCCACCAAGGAACTCTGTCGTTGGCTTCCGTCGAAAATGCGCGATTGAACTTTTCCAACGACTGACGGATTCAAATGAAAACGTTGCCCAAACGGGCTGTTTGGTTTGGTTAAATAATTGAAAATTTTAAAAAGTTCGAAATTAATAAAATTATTTTTTCACGTTCCTGAATATACAAGATGCGTAATTGTTGATGCAACCGGACAGGGGTTGATTCTAGGTCAAGAAATAAATCGAAAATATGTAATAAATGTTTCTCATCGCGGACTTCGTTTTCGAAAAAAATCGAGATAAATGGTTTGCCGACATTGAGGCGAACTTAATGATATAATATTGTGACTTTGAAACTAGAAATAACGCAGCAACATTTTGGACCAGCTAATCGGGCCGAGAGGGCTTTAGAAGATTATATTAAATCTTTTATGAACTCGTTTTTTAGAGTTTCCAAGATCATCTTCAGGTCATCACTTCTTTACACCCACTTCTACCGGATATTTGATGTTTGCCGAGTTTGTCGTAATATCCACTGAAAAGACATGGTAAAAATTTCACGTTTATCTGCAAGAAGCTGAAAGTGATTTTAAAAATTCAGGGGAGAAACGAATTGATAAAACTACAATCGTCTTAAACCTTGCTTGGAACTATGTTATACCAGATATAAGACTTCTAGATCGATCCACTAACAACAAAAATATCTACGTTGATCATATCCCATGGTTCTGCCTGTATAAATTAACATGTAATCTCAAAAAATGTGTCTTCATACTCGAACAGAAATCTTGGTTAGGCTACGGGGAGACGTCCTCAGAAACTGTGAGAAGAAACGGATTTATACAAAATTTGCTACAGTCACTCGTTGTAGCACACACAAAAACTATAGATCGATCCACTAATAGTAAAACGATCTAACCTGATTATATTCACAGTTCATCCTATATAAATGAACATCATTCGAAGACATCGTGGTTCTAATGTAATCTCAGACTTGCAGCGTCTGAAAGATTGTTTGAAAAAAATTGGGGCACATTAGCTTGCCACCTTTGTCTCTTGATACTCGAACAAAGATCTTGGTTAACGCACGAAGAGATCGAGGCGGATGGTAATGTCGGTGGTTCAGGGTCTGATGGAGAAATTGGTGTACCAACCGCCGCCGTAATGTTACTGAAAGAGGCTGATGCGAGATGAGGGTTGGGTTAAGCGGCTTGCGGGCGATTAGAGAGCGCCGCAGCAGCCATCGTCGCGCTCTAGCTTCATCCCCATTCACGATCGCAACCCAACTACCTCGTAGTTCAGTTTCCTTCTAAACACTGAAAACTGGTCACTTTCTTTCTTCGTACTGTACCCTTTCTTCCCATCCCGTTAGTCGAATGATATACTAAATGATTCGTTGGAATTAGGTTCTTGTCTTCAATGCGATCAATATAAATCTTTCATTTCTCTATGTCACAATTATAACATAATAAATCTGGCCCTGGAACAGCGTAAAATCAATCTGATGTTTTAAATTCACTATGTGGTTTTTATAACTGCTAAAAACGGATGAAATTTAAAATAGTAGCGTTTTAAAATATTTTAAGTGCGATGAAGTAAATAATTGCTCTGACGCCATTCGACTGAACATAAATTAAAAAAAACAGGACATTTAATTATCTGTGCTTGAAAAGTATTCAGTATTAGCAAGTACTAGCAATCCAATGAAATACTTTCGAGATCCAAAATTTTTGTTCAATAACATTTTAACGAACACAATGTTACACCCAATTCCATTTAAATCGTGTAACTACCTTCAACGGCGTATCAGTTTATATTTTATTTCAAGCGCTACGTTGTCAATGAATATGTTCGAAAAGTGTTCATCGTACGTTCCCCGAGTGCAAAGGGTTAATAATAGTAAACAATTTTGCGCCGAGCAATTTTTCATCACCTTCCATCGAACGGGGATACGATGGAGCGACTTTCCTCTCGGGGAATCGATTTTCATTGTGGGAAAGGCGCGAGCGCGAAACATGTGTATATCGGATATGAAACTTCCTGTTGGAGATGGAACGCAGGACACCGTGCACAGAGTCCGCGTGCCCAAGGTATCTGCGGACCCGTAGCCAAGATCCTTGAGAAAAGTTTCGCGACAGAACGTCGACAAAGCGCGCGGAATTGTCGGACCAAAGGCTGGTCAAGTGACTCGGGAAACTCCGGGGGCGTACCTTTGAAATCAAATTTCCTGTCTCGTGACGAAAACAGCCGTCTTTAAACATGTTTCCCGCCTCCGACAGGGGTTACCGAGTAGAAAAATGCAGAACTTCCACGAGAGAATCGAATGGGGAAACTGCATCGATGAACGGAACCGGTTCGAACCGTTTCGAACCGTTTCGAAAGAATGAACAATTCAATTTCACGTTTTCGGAGCGTCCCAACGAAAAAACAGAACACGAGCGAGTCATATATTATCTTCTGGCCGGTCAGTTCTCGAGCTAACTGTTGATAGGGATCCGGATGGTCGATAAACGGGAAAGGAGACATTTCCCAGGCGCGGAGGATTATGTATCGATGATCAATGCGACTCCGTCCTCGATATTTGCTGGATCGAAACTGTTCTTTTTACTTTCCGCTCACGAGAGGAACGAGCCATTAAGATGGCTTCATGATCTCAACCGAGGCTCAACACTTTCTTCCGATGGTGATCGAACGACGGCCGTCAAGATTTCGGTTTTACGATCCACGGGTCGGGTTTACGATTTCGTCAATTTCCCGAACGTTTCGCGTCCCGGCCTGTCGTAAAAATTGTACTGCTAGGGAACATGGCTTGAGAAGATCATGCAAGGATGGCCTGACCCCAGCGCGACGTTCGCCGGCTCGACTGGTCTAATATCCTCGCGCCTTAAAAATATCATCTACGTTTCGCATTAACAAATTCGACTGCTTGTGGGGTTGGCTAAGGAAATGTTTGGGATATCTAGAAATATCCGGGAGAGCCGAGTGCGACGAAAATCCTGTTCAATTTCCTTCTGACATTTTGACCATGGAAATCGATCATAGATTTTCTCGGATTGTAGCTTGGAGGTCATACTGTACGAGGTTTAGGAAGCTTAAGAATATTTTTAGTT
>CM052161.1:8037130-8050533 GCA_028455555.1 Augochlorella aurata | reverse complement strand
TGGCAAGAGATCATAAGTAGCCCGGGGAATTATATTATACAATAAATATTATTAAAAGCATGACGAATTTATTATTTTCTTTCATTTTACAAACCGATAGAACTTTCTGGTGGCTTTAATAGAATAACTGCGCGTCTCGCTCTAGCCACATTTATGCTATAACCCTGAAATAATTGGAGTAGTATGAACATCCGTAATAACTAACGACGTACCTAAGGTCTCCTCGAAAAAAGAAAACAAGCGACGTTAGTCACAAAACGAACAATGTATATTAATTAAAACTGACGTCGGAGTGCGACTAAAACAAAAATTTATTTTAGTTTCCTCCGAGTCCGAATTATCAGTTATGCTGCATGCGGCTGTAAAATTCGAGGTTATATTTTATGACATTAAAATTAACATTTCAAATGAAATTAAAATTTCTTCTCTAAACATGAATAACTTTACGTTTCTTTGTGTTTTATTATATTTTTTTGATAAACAAAAACATTATTTAGAAAACCCTTCATTAAACGCGTTAACACTTTATTTACCAATTAATAAGCTTTTTCATGACTTAACTGTATTTCAAAGAGACTTGACAGTTTTTTTTAAATAATAATATTTTCCTTTAATTTAGTTCATTTATTGGATTATGAATGAATTTGCTATTGTCATTGTCATCATTTTCAACTTCATAAAGACTATCAAAAAACTGCTATTACAGAAAACTGTATTATACATGAACAAGTATCATAATTCTTGTAATAACATGAAAAAAGATTGTCAAATCAATGTCCTTACAGTTTTGTTTGCGGCTCAGTGATTTTTATAATGTATAAAAATATAATATTCATATATATAATATATAATAATTATTCGAAACATCCTTTGAGTATGGAAATATGTCCATAAGGACTAGCCACGCTAAACCATATACTGATTGATTCAAAATCATTAGATTTCACGTGAGCCACGAGAGTCACTTGTTTGTAAGACGGCACAGAGATCGATTCCCATCAATCCACCCATGTTAACGCTCTCGCAGAAGTAGGATAAACGCGTTTCCCTTATTGGCAGAAATGATCCCTTCGTATTAGCCGCAATTTCCAGGAAACGAGGGATTCTAGCCTGGCCGGTGTAAACAAACAACGCGACGTCGCCGTCACCGCATCGCTCTCCCGTAGTCTTATCCTACCTTCCTTCATTTTCTTTTCATTATAGACTTTGTATTATTATTGGCTAAGTTACGTGCTGAATAAGAGACGCGAGTAGGTAGAGCGAGCGATCGATCCCCTTGCTCCTCGCGTCTATTAGTTTATTCGTCTTCTTATTTACCAATGAATACGGGTTTCTGGGAGTCATAGACAAGTGGGGGGAGGGGGGACTACGGCCGTGCAAGTCAGGCGGAGCGAGCGGGATGCCGCCCTTGCTCTTCGTCAGAAATTGTGCTATATTTCCAGCAAGGGACAGTATATCGCAAACCTGACGGTCATAAAAATATTCGATAGATAAACAAAAACACTGTTTACTTACATACAAGAGTGAACTACAGCTTTATAATAATATGACATATGGCATAATCTCGACGCACTTGTCCATGGTGAAATGCGAATAAGGAATGACGAATAGTAAATAACGGATAAAGGTCCACCAAACGAATAATAACTGGAATAATGAATAACTCGAATTGCAAATAACTGAATAATGATTATTTATTTATTTGTTACTTTCATTTAAATGTAATTTTATTTGCATAATGCTTAACACTGTTTGCTCGAATACGTGGCGAACGTCAGAAAAACTCGATCGAGATCACAGAAGGCATAGTTCGTTTCTGGGGATGGTTGGAAACGGCTGGAAACGCGAGTCGACCATGAAACGTTAGTCGTTGATGCGTTTTTCAGTCGGACAGTTTGCAAATAAATGAAAATCCGCTGCGGTAATAGGCCTCGATCGCATTACCGTGTACTCGAACAGAATAAATAGTGGCTAAAACGCGGCGAATTCAATTGAGCCCTCGCGCTGTGTAAAAGCCGTCGGTGTTCACGAGCCGCGAGTGTTTGCGCGTATTCCGCGTTTCCCGCGTTTCCTGCGCAGATCTCGGCTCGCTGACGTGAGCGTGTAAATGCGCATCGAATATGCCTTTTCACCCGCCGCCTCTATTTTCCCCAGCTTTACACGGGATACTGCCTATTTTATTTGTTCGTCGATCATTACCGAGCCGATGCCTATCAAATTCATCGAGCACCGATCATAGAACACTATCTAAACACATCGAAAACTATCGAGCTAGCTGAAGAATTCTGCAGATATCGGCTATGGATAAATATTAGGATTATTTCGGGAATACAGTAAATTCTTCCACGTGATCTCTAGGTTAGAGGTCTGCTCATATTGTACCTGTACTATTCCAACGCTTATATGCGATATTCCTATGCCTATGCTGAGGTTCGCCAGAGTCAGTCAAATGTATGATGCGGCACGTGATGCAATTACTTTGACTAATATTCTCGAAATGACGACTCATAATACAATAACAATGAAGCAATGTAAACAGATGGTTGCACTGTTTTCAACCGATGAAAATTCTCAACGAGGGAAATAGATATCTGCGCAGCTCGTGTATCTCATAATTGGTGCACACAATATCTATTTGCATAAAAATTCGCAGTCGAGTCGTGAAAAAGAAACTAACAATAAAGTTACAATTTTCCGTTAGAAATAATGAAATTTAAAGGTTTGTCTCAGTTGAAAAATTGCTTAAGATTAAAGTGCAATAACTATAATAGAAAATAAACGGTAAAACAAGCGAAAATAATTTGTTTTTCCTATAAAAATAGCAGAATTATAATAGAAAGTCCAAATAATTTCATTTTCTTATAAAAATAATGGAAATGATTAATAAAAGGAAACGAATAACAGAACAAATGGAAGTAATTTGATTTTCCAGTAAAAATAACAGAGACCTGTTCAACGATTTCCTGCGAAACCATCTCGTCGTTCTGAGTAATTACGAAGTAAAAAAGTTCGGATGTTTAATTTTGACCCATCTGGCGGTGTTAACGGGCATAATCGAGGAGGGGGCGGCGTGTATTGAGATTATTAATTTCAGAGGCGAAGCGCCGAACCAATTTTGTCTGGTAATAGCGGGTGGGATTCGGGAAAGTTTGAAGAGAAAACGAGCATATCGAAAGCTGACCGGTAAGTCGGATACATTTTTCACTACACGCGAGCACGGAATTTCGCCGAGGAAAGAGAAGTGTGTTTTTTTGCCGAGCCTCTCGACTAATTTCAGGAAAAAGTGGGAAAAAAGCGGCAGGAGGAAAAAATAACGAGAAAATAAGCCGCGTCGTCCTGTGGAAATCTAAAACTCGGTGGCCGATGCCAAGGGGACGTCCAACTAACACGGTGGCTCTATCGTTACGGTAGAAAGTTCCACTTACGCGCGGGCGTGCCGGGCGAAATGAAATTCGCACGAACTTCGTCCGACCAGGCTCCGCTCTCCGTTGGAAAATGAAAACGTTCCAGGAAAGTGATAAATTGTAGCGCGAGTAAGTGGCGTTAAATCTACCTTGACCAAAAATCTAGAGGAACTTCCGCCCGCTTCTTTTCCGCTTCTTCTTGGGAGCCGCGTTAACAAGCAGGCTGTTGCGAAACAGAACTCAACCCGACGCAGCACGAACATTTCAACACGGTTTCCTGCTAATTTTTACTTAAAGCCTTCAACTTAGCCTAATTCTTGGTACTTACATAGATTGCTGTTACCGTTTAAAATTCCATATACGTTTTTCTTACAAAAAGAAATTCACCAATTCTACAATAGTACAGAGACGACTTCTGATCCTAACACATGCAGTGGTATAAACCGTTATACTTTCGTGAAGGACGATCGTACAACAATATTACAGCTGCATTTTAAAGTTTGCGAATTTTAAACTTCGAAGCCTAAAGTTTGTACCTTCCAAATTAGTTTTTCATTATCTTGCAACATGCAAAGGGGAAACGCTGCAAAGCGGAACGTTCCTAAAGATATTAGTAAATTCTTCCCGTGATTAAATCTACCATGGACTTGAAGATTCAAGTTTCTCCTTTACAACGATTTATTGAATGATTTATTAAGCTGAATTCGACAACAGCTGGATATTAACGCGAAGGAGAGAATATAATCGAGAATGCTCAAGATCATTTTCTTTTAACATATTTTTTTAAAATACTCCTTGTAGGAGTATTTGTCCGAAATTGGATGATCAAATAAGAATATTTATACTGTTATTTATCGAATTTATTCAAAAGGATCTGAGCCGAAGCGTCTCAGTGTTAGAGCAAGTGTTGAAACATTTACTAGCCGCGTTTCCATCGTAAGACGGACAGTATAGCTCGCATGCAAAAGGTGAGTTGACTTCTCGAGACATGTGTAGAAATAGGAGGTAAAACACGTACTCTACCATTTCCATCGCAGTTTGTTCCAGAGCAGGATGACCGAATAAAATATTCATACTCGAAAATAGATCGAGTCAGAATTCCGTAACTAAGGTATTGTGAAAGCATTACGAACGTTAGAAGCTTTTAAGACTCGCCAACTAGACCCACGAAGTGTTAAACAGGAGCTCATTCAAGTGGTTAGTCCGTACGTCAGCACAGACGAGATCTACATTGTTTAATTTGTGGTTTTATAAGAAATTTAATCTACCATTGCCTTTACATAGCCTACACCATAAACATACAGGACGACTCCGTTTATTCGTGCACCATTTATTCGATTTGGAAAATTGAAGATAAACTTGTTTAAAACCATGGGGTCTCAAGCTAACAAAAATAAACATCTCCAACATGTTCTGCTGTAGGAATTCAACTGCGGTTCTAAAATAACCGAGGCTGCTCGCAATATTTGTAGCGTTATTATAATAAAGTCTGGAACATTTTTCATTTTACTTAAAAATTGGAGGCGAATACATTGCGTATTGCTTTGCAATGAATATTTAGAAAAGAAAACTTTTCACTTTCCATGAAACCGCTTTCCACATAGACCGATTTATTGCTTTCAGTTGGATAACAGAATATTCAAATTCTGTTTCGATTTAGAAAGAAATGAGTACTATTATATGTTGTATAGCAATGTTAATTAACTCGGTTGTAGATCTTTAACGGAGCGGATATTAAATGCATAATTGAGTACCCTTCGGACCGCGCAATCACGCGCGCAGTGTCCGGCAGCATCCGTCATAGACGGCGCGGCGTCAGCAAGGTGTTGTCTGAGGAGAGAGTGCATCAGCAGCGTTCGGCAACCATAACGCGGCGAATGTGTCGGCTCCTCGTCACGTATTCAGCCACCTTGTCCCTGTTCCTGGCCGCCCCGTGTAAGTAAACTCGGATATACCCCCGGAATAGCGCGGTGAGACGGGAAACTGGAGACTGGAGAAAGATAGCGGGTCTACCGCGCCGCCGGTGAGGCATGACTGGTGCCCATGAATATTTATCGGCGCCACTCAGTGGCAACGGCACACTTCTCTCGTCAGCAGGCCGGTAAGCACGGTGTTGCGAGGAGGCGTGCACACAGGCCGCCCGGAAAGTATCCTCGGACGGAGGACGGGGTGAACGAACGCGTGACCGATTCGCGAACGTTGCAGAATCCGTCGCATGCCGCTCCATATTGGCCCACATGACTGCTCTACGCCACTCTATACCGCCCTATATTGCTCTATATCACCCCATATCGCCCCATATCGCTCTATACCATTCCATATCGCAGTATTCTGCCCCATATCGCTCTACACAGCTCCATACTGTACTATACCGCTCCACACTACTCTAAACTAGTTCATGCAGTTCCACACAACTCCACAGAGTTTCACAGTTCGAAACAGCGTCACACAGTTGCACTCAGCTGCAAACCGCTCCATGCCGCGCCACGCCGTCTCACAATCAACCGGTTCGACGAACGGGGATTATGGGAAATTATAATTAGCGGCGATAGGGCCACGGTTAATTGAATTGTTACGCGATCCGGGGTCGGCCAGAGGTACGGGACCGTGGGACGCTGCTGGATAAGCGGTTCAAGTGGAGGAAAGACCAGAGGGGGTTGGTTTTGAATATTGATTGGAAATTCGACCGACGCTGTTCCTGGAGTGCTGTGTATTAAACGTTGCTGATTATCAGTTTCGCTCGCCGCTTACCTTACAAATGCTACCTTCCTTGCTCCTTCTTTTCCTTTAAAACTTTACACTGTTTATAGGCTTTTTAATATGTCTCGAGAATTGCTTTTATTATTAGTTCTACAAATGGAGGCGTAAAGAAAGTAATAACTTTTTGCAATCTGTTTTTTGTATGATCTTAAAAGTGCTATTAGAATAATATAATAAATATATTTGTAAAAGGTGATTGCTTTTAAAATTTTTCATAATTTTTCCATAACGATTATGAAATTAATTTGATGAAAATATTAATTTGATAAAATACACAAGATGTATATAATACCTAATAGCTAAGATGTAATATTTTTTTAAATTGTAAATTCATTATTAATGTATACGTAGAAGTTGATCTTCGCCGATTTCGAGTCACCTGCATGTTTTTAATACCGATAAAAATTCGAGTAACAAACGGTAAAGTCAGCGACTACCAACAGCTACAGTAGAAGAAGTCGGTGCTCGGCCAGGCACGAACCGGAGTCCTGTTATTGAACTACCCAGCTATTTCCATTTTCCATAACTTGCAGCAATATGATAAAGGAGTAGAAGCCGGGCGACACTTTTTGTAGGAACCAGCCGGTTTGGAACTATCGATCGACAGCCAACCCATCGCGGCACCGTTTTATAATTCCGCGCGTAAGCGGCTGGAAGATAGCGGTTTATAAAACAGAGGAGTGCAAGTTTTAATTTGTATTCATACTCTTCATTACGCTCGAAATTAGCTGGAACGGTGTTCCGTGTTCCAATCCTTGGAGACTAAAATAGAATAACTACGAGGCTGCGTCAGAGTTGCAGGCAAGATTGGATCTGCGATTCCCGAGTTAGGACACGATCGAATTTACGTAATGCGTGCTTGTATTCCATGCTCGCTTAGTCGCAGATGAGCAATCACAACAATTTATCAAGTCGATAAGTAATTATAATCTTCGAAACAGCTCGAGGAGTCCGCTAAACTCTAGCTTCGCGTCTTTCGATGGATCAAGGTATTACTGTTTCTAGGATAGATTTTATTTGTTTAGTTAGTAACTAATCGAACAGTCCGGCATAGTAGAAGGTTCAACGTTGCCAATCCAACGTTTGCGAATGCTAGCAGATTTAATAACATTGTAGTTTTAGAGTTGATCAATGTCTTCTGCGCAATGATATTTTTTTATTTAATATTTATTATATAGATACAATATTTATTATACTTATTATATACACAAATATACTATAAACGAACATATACCATTTTCTTTAGCTGCGTGAATTTAAAGTTTCGACAAATTGTAATGATGTTAGTAAATTGTGCGATAAGATAAAATAGTTCCAAGAAGTATGTTGTAATATAAGTTGTGTTTACGTAACAGTAAGTAATAGAAAACGAATCGTCTATTAAAAGCAACAACAACGCGCACAGAAACTCGAAAAAAGCCGCGGTTACGATCAGGATAAAAAATTCAGAAAAAGATTTTCTTCCCGTCGGACGCTTCGCAGCCATTGAATGCACGAAATGAAGAAAAAGAAGTGAAAGGGCTGTGTGAATACAGATAAAAAGAGCGATGACGTTCAGAGGATCTTTTCGTCGCGATCGTCATCCATCATATCGCTGTTTCCTTTCCGTCGATCTATTTTGCGGCGCAATAACGTCAAGCTTTGAGCTCCGCTGCAACATTTCCGAACACAAAGATACCGTATACTTAATTAATTACTGTTTCAGCTCGCTCCTTTCGCCTTACTTTGAAGGAGCCGGGGTAGGGGGGCCGGCCGCCTCCATCGTCCCCGCGGTTGAAGGATGAACGTACACAATCATTCATCGCGATAACGGGCAATCCATTTCAGAAAAAGGGTTTTAATTAACGCCCGACCGGCTTTGAAATTCATTAAACTTTCCGCAAAAGGGAACGGGACGTCGGAAACTTGCGAAGAAGCCACGAAGAACGATACTTAATATTTTGCTCGAGGGTTTTCGAAGTTTCGAGCCGTGTTACTATTGTTCTTCTTCTCTTGTTACCTTGTGTCGACGCCTGCGACTCTATCATCAATGCATGGCTTCCATTAGCACTGCAGAGTGTTCGAAGTATTTAAATTTTCTTGATATCCGATGACTCTGTAATTTTATTTTCAATATTAATTACCGTTTTTAATGTAAACGTTATTTGTGGCCATTCTTTACAACATGGTCCTCCTTTCTGAGCTAGTAATACATCGAATCTTGCAGTAAGTTTATGAGTTGAAAATTCTATAAACTTCGATAAAGTAGAACTCCATTTAACCGACATGTTTGGGGCACATGAGTGGTCGGACAAAATGCAATAGAACACTTAGACACCGAGCACAAGCTCGAATAGTAGATCCAGAAGATATCTATTATGCCTTCAAGAAACAAAATTGCATTTGATAGAATCGCGATTGATTGGACAATAATGGATAGAAGAGTTAAACAAATCTATTTACGACTTCACAAGTTATTGGTGTAGCTTAGATTTTCGAAGAAAAATTCTGCCGAGTGATTTATGCTGTTCCGTTAGCATGGACTACAATACAGTAGAGGAATAAGGAACTTGACAATAGGGGTTGGAAATATGGTAAGCTCAAAAGAATGAGGACGATTCCGCGCAAGCTTTACGAGGTCGTGAGTGCATAGATTGAGGACAATCTTCGCAGGTTGAAAGCTTTAAAGTTCAAGGTACAAGATCAATACGTCACGCGCTCAAAGGGCTGAAAGGTTGAAAGCTAGAAACTCGAAGCTCACGCGTTGAAGTTCTTTGCCCACATTTCCTGAAACGAGGTCTCTGGTTCCTAAATGTCCCCTTTCCAGCGTTCCTTTCTTCTCGCTCCTTTTTGTAGTTCTCCTTAGCGATGATAAAGAAACCAGAGGAAACTTATAGATTAGAAGCTACTAAATATTTTGTACGAAAGTGGGAAACATCAATCACGTTTCTGTCTTTGAAATATCCACGATTTCATATGGGTAACAGTTTATTAATGAAATATTCATTGTATCTCACACTAAGAACCAGTAATTAGAATATACGGATGTTTCTACGGCAAATTAATACTGATAATTTTTAGTAATTTTACGAAAGCATTAATTACTGCTGATGCTCAGTTGTGAATTTAACGTTTAGACGACTGTTTGTGTTTAAGCTGATTTTACTACGTTTTAGAATTTAACTGCATAATAGAATCTGTATTTATAAAAGTTAGGCTTTCGCGTATTTAATTATAATTGTTGTAATCAAAATGTGAATCTTTATGCAAAATAAAAATTGCCTACACCTGTTACAAACACTAGAAGTAATTTCAGAATTTCTTTCCATCTTTAATAATCTTCTAATTTTAAACTCTATAACTAAATAATTTCGTTTATACAATTTAATAATTGTGTCTACGTCTATGTAGCTCTGATAAATAGACTGTTTATCTTTATACAAAATAAATGTTTCCTGATTTAATCGCAGTAAACAGAAATGAAATAAAAATGTATTTCTCCTGTTAATAATAACGAATTGGAGAACATCCTTAATACGTCCTTCTTTTATATTAATTATTAATATTATATTTAACGAGAAATTAATAATTGCAATTGATTCAAAAAAACCTTTTTATTTTGTAAAAAGATCCGCCGTTTATTTATCCATTTAATTACAATGTTCTCTTTAATTTATATCAAGAAGAAATTAATGTAAATTCTCTTCGTTGTTTGCAATTTCGCATAATCGGTTTTATCACAATTGCATAAAATCCGCAGGCAACAGTTAAAAACCGAGAAGAAACGCAAAAAGGGAACCGTTTGTGTGTTCTTACCCGTTCTATGAACGACGAGACGAAGCCGATTTAGCGACCCTGACGATGCGGTCGTATTAGATTATAATTTTCTAATTTCGCCCTGTCAGCGCGGCACGTTTAACAAAGTTACATGATTACGCTATAATTGCCAGCCAGCCGGTGTAATTCCTTTACTGTGCGTCCTTTACGACGTACTCTTTCGTTCCGCTTTCTGGTCCAGAGCCTCATCCCCTCCCCTTGCCGCTGCCGCCCTCCTTCGAAGATAGTCTACGCTCACGAGCCCCTCGCCCTCCCATCCTCTCACCAACTCGTGGCGCGGCGCGGCGTAGCGGCCAGACGTTTCAATTAGCGTCCATTTTGCGCCTCCAAAATATGGAGAATTTCGCAGTTGGTCGCCTCCGGTGGCTCGAATTTAACGCACCGAGGTACCCCGGAAATTCGATGAAACAATCGCGGAGGTCGGCCACACCGAGCGTAGATAAAACGGAGGGGTTCAGGGGTTGCGGAGGCGGGGGTGGCTGGGTGGCGGCGGGTCCAGGCAACGGTTACCGGTCGTTCCAAATTTTCTAGCGAGGGACAGGATCGATCGGTGCTCACGGATACAAGAATTCGCTAGCGGCTATTATTTTGGTATTCGGAACAAAGTTGCGCGAGTTCGACGATCGCGCAGGAATCAGGATAATCCGGCGCTCCGTTTCCGCGTCGAAATTTATAGGCAATATTTCCGTCTTAACCGTTCGTTCCATAGAATCGGAAACAGAATGGACAATTTAAACGGGATTTCAATTCAAGTTTTATTGGGATTTTTTGGTTCTGCCTCTGATTTGCGAACGCTGCGGTTTGTGAATAGAGAAGTGTTGCAGGTATTACGCGAAAAATTAATCCTTTTGTAGATCATGTTCTCCTAACGCCGAGACAATATTTTTGTTGACCATATTCTCCTGTTTGTAAAGTAAGATAACCCTTCTCCAGATACTATTCATCATTTTGCAAATGGAACTCCTCGACCGTTTGAAAATTATATTCACTTATGCATAATTATTTACACTGCGAGTAATACTTTTAAACATTGGATAAAATAAAACAATTTTCATGTGTGAAAGAATTAATTTGTAATGGGATGAATAAAACCTGCAGAAGGATTAATTTGATTTGCAAAAGCGTAAATATTTGAGTGCAAAACCAATATTAGTATTATTACACCGCGGATCTTTATGGAAAATAAAAAATTTCGTATTCAATTGTAAGAAATTAAATTAAGAGTGAAGCAATATTTTTATATTTTTCTAATCTGTTTGGACTTTGATATTTTATCTACTCGTTTGTATCATAAATGCATAAACTCCGCTGTCTAATTATGATTGATAGACTTATAGATAGATATTATATATAGATTATTAGTGAATATTTGGGGAATAATTTCTGAGAACACTTATAAATATACAAATTAAATATTAATAGAAGCATGGTGCTTCGTCTCGGCTGAAAATAAGCGAATGGTATCCCTATCCACTGCACTCTGTATAAATTATTCATGACGAGTCGGACACAAGAATCCAACACGCAAAAGGTTAAGCGCAAGCACCGATCTTTCCGATTTCGATTCGAAAGTTGGTACAGTCATAAATCTTGTAATTTTTATCCACGCGTAAAATCGTTTGAGCAACATAAATCATCGTAAACCTGTTATTCTATCATTTGATATGTTAAGTCGACATTACCACATTTATTCTATACAGTATAAAGGAAAGGTATTTACTAACGGCAGAGGTAAGAAATAAAGCGCTCTCGGCAGACGGCCACGAGTACGATAAACTGGCATTAATTCCGTCGCGTCAATGGCAGAATACATTTTCGTCTGCTCAAAAGATTCCGATTGAGATGTAAAGGTAGCGCTGAATGGAATTTATAGTAGTCACCGAAAGCGACATTCAATCGTGAAGGAAGGGAGCAACGCGACACCATAGTTCCATCGTTGAACAATGAACCGAGCCTCCGACCGAGCGCGGAAAAACTGCGATAAACATGCCAACAGGGCGGAAATGCAATTAAAGCTGCCAGTAAAGCTACCAGGGAAAGTTTAGTTGTCCGCGTGGCCTGAAAGGGCTGCGACTATTAGCGAAGATGACCAATACAGGAGATCATCTCTGGCGCACTGCCAAAACGCCGGCCGTGTATTTCGAGGACGTTGGACGGCTTCTACATGGAAGGTATCGTAAAAAGCGAACGGTTCTCTGGTAGCTCAGTAGGTCGAGAGGTGGAAGGGCGCGCCGATTTAAAGGTGGCCGTGCTGAAGGAATCCAAAATCGAGACTACGAAAATATCAGATGGATTGCGAGCACGAAACCCAAGCGCGAAGTCTAAGAACATGGAACTTCGGAACAGGGATGCCTTACAATCTGGAACTTCGGGAACGAGTCCCTGAAGTCGAAACTTCCGTAGAATTTAATGGAGTTTGCGATTTCTGTTGCCATACTCAAATTGTTATTAGAAAACGTAACGCGACATTCATTGTTACTGTGCTCGAGTTCGTTATATTGGAAAAGTTATTTCTTGAAAGTTAAACGCGATAATTGCATATCCTGCGTTCAACACTTCGACTATTCGGTTGGACAATGGTCTACGTCGCAAAACTTTAAATTCAAATATCTTCAAAACGACACATTTTTTAAAGGGAAATGTTAAATATAAAAGTTACGCGATTTCAAGGAGGGAATACAACTATTTTTCTTTTTCTTTTTGTTCATCGCTTTGAACGTTATTTTGGAGAATAACATTGTTTCTTTAAATGGAAACCTACGTTTTTATTTACAGATTTTAATTCAACATTTTTTAATCGGACTTTTTCTTGTTTTTTATATAGCATTTAATGTCGTTAATCTATATTCACGTAGAAGAAAATATAACGATAAAAATAATTTTTCTGAGTTAAAATTGCGCTTTCATCGCACTAGAAACTCATTTAATTACAGTCTATTAATTATAGATTAAAATTTATTAGAATCAATAAAGTAAAAGAGGTTCCCAGAAATAACTGCTGCTATACAAATATTCTTTTCTCAATTCTTTTGCGTGCTGTGGTGTATCAGTCGACGTGTTAAAGGAACTATTCTAGTATTGCAGGCTATTTTAGAAGAAAAGGAACCTGAGCTGCAGAGAGGAAGAGATAGATTAATATTCAATGACACATTATATATTAGAAGGTTCAAAAAGATAGATGTAGAACCAGCATCAGGAGACTCAAGTGCCTCGTTACTAATTTAAGTAAAGATCGATAGAATACAATTAGTTGGGAACATAATTAACTGAGAAGCTTTCAGTAAAATGTTTACAATGAGTATTGATCTTCTGAAGTTTAAAATTTTGCAAGCTCTAAAAAGTGAACGTTATCTCAACTGAGATCTAATGGAATACGAAGTTTTTAATTGCTTTACAATCACAAGATGTTGAAACAAACGCATA
>CM052161.1:7996715-8022482 GCA_028455555.1 Augochlorella aurata | reverse complement strand
CGGCGAGCATGCAGGATGGTGCAATTATGGTATCTTGGAATCGCAAGTCGGCTCGCCGCGCTCTGCCAACTCCAGGGCCTCGACAAATCGACTCACTATGTCGTTGACAAAGTTCACTCGTGATCTATGAATATTCTGCTCGAACATCTCCCCCGAAGAGAATCTACTGAATTTTCAGATGGCCCAGAATTATTCATAAATTCGTAGTTAATGGAATTTCCTAAAACTGCAGTGAAATATTTCGGAGATACCATAAGGAATGAGTACGGACTAGAATGCATCGCAGTTCTGTTACAATTTCACAACTTTCTAGTCTTTTGTATAATAATTTCCTTGAAAATGCCATTCGACACGAATCTATGAAACATAGTAAGGTAAATTATTATAGCGACACGTGTTGGCGATTGTCGTTCATTGAAATTCATGGGTACAAAACTGTCTAGCGTGTAAGCGTGCAATTATCGTGACTATTAAACTGACGTTCGATGCTTTAGACAAATTAAAAATTTTTTTATCTGTATTGCACTTTCTAGAACATTTAGATTATACATTGATGTCTTCTATGTACGATTTCTTTCATAATTGCAATGTATAAAGAGCACAAAATATGTAAAAAAATATACAAAACAATTTTTGAGCGAGTTGCTTAATATCTTTAATTTGATAATATTGTTTTTAAATATAAGTAAAATTTTTGCAAGGACACAGGATTTTAATTCCATTTTACTTTATAGCACATATAGTATATGATCAGATTCCAAATCTTCCATGTGTTTGTCTCACTCGGGTGCTTCGAGAATATTTGAGATTCCATTTTCTTTCATTTACGAGCATTCACCTGCAGACTTGACTAAAACGCGAAGTTTCATTATCATCCTTGCACCCAGAGTCTCCTTATTAAATCATTTTTATCCCGTTTTTATGCCTTTCGAGAACCGTACGCGCGAAAACTATGGCATAGAAACTCAGGATACGACCTTTTCTTCGTTTAACAGGGAACAGTATTTGCGTCGCAAAGTAAGTTGAATGCAGTAAACGCACACCAGCTGCATGCATTGCGAAGCACGAACGAGGTTTATGATTTACGATGTAACGCGAGTGTGACATCATACTTTGGAGGACAGTCATAAGTCGCAGGGGCAATATTCTACTCTGCAAACGTGTCTCCTATCGTTCTTTCGAGCGAAGCGGACGAGCACAAAAGACGTGAAAAATGTTGAGAGTAAAGTAAGCAAGTACGATGAGATATTGCGCTTGTTATATCGCGTTCTTTTCGAGTCATGCCTGTTGATATATCAAAGAAAACAGAATTTTTATACAACTCCTACCTATTCCGGACTGTTACGGGCTGGTACTGAATCTCGAGGCGTAAAAGGCAATGAAACCTTCAAGCGCTTGAGTGCAACTGAATAAAGAAGATCTAAACTGAAATTTTGTACCTACTTGCGACACTACTTTCCATCGTGAAGAGATTGAGAGTTCATTTATTAGAAACTTGTGCAGCTGCTGTTCCATTCTGTTCTATACCATTGTATTCGTGACAAGTTTTGTAGGCATGAAATGAAAATTAAGTCTTAAGCTCTACGCGCAATTAATAACATTTTAGTTAAACTATTTAGTATAGGTGATCAAAATATACAATCTACCGATTTGTATTATTGTTTTTGTATACGAAGCAATCGAGTTCATAGAATAACAGCAAAGTTACGTACATCGCATTCGAATCATTTTCGAACTACAGAAATGAATATTTTATATATTAACAATGTACATATTCAATGAGTTCTTTTTACATTAATATCCTTTTATGAAATAATCCACGTATAGAAACATACCTCGAGTCTTCTGCGTTTTGCATAAATCTGGCTTTATTTTATGTGCCTAATTCAGAGCGATATTCTTGGATGATTTTAGTGGTAATTTCGTTGTTCAATTTCTCGTAATTCCTTCTACTATAATTAGTACTCGTCTGCTATAATTCTATTATAATTGGATACTACTTTCAAACAATTTCTTCCATTTGCCAGACAACAAAATATAAATGCATTTATGCATCGTATTCACATTTCAAGGTGTGTATCATGAATGCTTCCTATCTCGAGAAAAAAAGAGGAACGCAAAGCATTTTTCCTACTTACGATTAACCAGGATCTGATTATCCGTGGTTTCAATTAACTGGGATTTTGTTTGTCGGGATCTTGATTATCCGGCGTAATACTCCACGCGATGTTTGTCCCCTTACGCGCCAGCCAGAACAGAATTGTTAAATACATGGCTGCGTGTTCTTGTGGACAAATTATCCCACCATTTATTTTGCTTCTACGAACAAGTGCGAGCAAGCGTCACAACTTCCAGTTGACATCTCGTTTTTCTGTTGTTTACATTGTTGGAGTATTATACCAAAGTTTATTTTCTGTTCGCAATTAACCAAGCATCTCATTCATAACAGCAGTGTCTCGAATACATATTTTTAAATGAATTTTACAAGAATTCATAGGTATAACGCGAACAATAAATAAATTGTATTTTCTATTTTTCTGTCTCAGATCTCGATATTAGACCTATTGGGCCTTAATCGAGGTCCCTAATCGAGATCTGTGTCATCGTTCTGTTGAACTATACAACACTTGCGAAGATCGTCGTTTAAAATAGCTTTGCAATTGATTCGATAAGAAAATGCTGGCTCGATTTCTGTGCATAACGTTTTATAAAATACCATTAGTCTATTCGACAACTACAACTCGTTGAACCGGCTGTTCCTGAGCTCGTGAATCCCAAAGACACGGAGCTGAAGGGGGTTCGCCGTGATCGTGGAATTTTCGGCGGGTAGACGAGGACTGAGGAATTTCAGTGGCAGCAATTAACGGGAGCACTTTAGTGTGTATTACCTCGCGGTCGGAGCCAGACAAAGGGAAGGATTCGTTGATGGAGGCACGCGGCGCCACCCGTTACTCCGCACCCTCTCCCCGAGCAAACATTGTTGCGCCGGGCCAGCGAGTTTCGCGGGCAGTCGGGGCGAAGGGGGCAGAGGGTGGACCCCTCCACCTAGCCGAAATCACGGTGAACACCAGCCACGGGCTTCTTTTACACGCCACTTTCCACGAATCCACGGACCGAAGTTCCGGCCAACTATATTTTACATCATCAATCCACGTCAGTCGCCTTATCTCGCTCAGGCCAGCGACGGGGGTCCTCTGATGGACGTTTCAATTTTCCGGCGGAGTTTATTCAACCGATCTATCCGGTGATCGAGCGAAATCAAGTCCAAGAATTTGTTCGAACAACGTCTACCTAATCCCGTCTACCGCGCGCTCGATACGCTGTTACTCTTCCTCCGAGGGGACACCGCTGACAGTCTGATTTTATAACCCCCCTATCCCTCTCACCTCTCGTCACATAAGTAACCGGGCACTTGGTTGTTCCAAGGAAAATCTAGATTGATGTAGCCACGTGTACAGTGTGTTCTATTTAAATGGAAATGCTGAAATAACTTGGAAATCGTCGAAGATATGAAAAAGTTGTTCGATGTCGAGGGGAATATTTTTCGGTGAAAACAGTTTCTCCGTATGTGGTATCGTGAAGATAATTCCAATTGAATTTTTTTAGCACTCGGCGAGGTACGTTTTCGTTGTACTCGCGATTTCTATATGGGATTGACTAACTTCTGACCAGACGCTTTCTCATTTTCGACGCATCGGAGGTTATAACGATTTTAAATTATGTGTTATCGACGTAAAATCAATCTTGGTATGGGTAATACGAGCCAATATAACTTTTGGAAGGTGTGTAGATTGGGAAACGTTAATAGAAAAAGTTACTCAGTTTGGTAACGACAATAGAAATATGTAGCTCAATAATGTCTAAATTTAAGAAAATAACGTCCGCTTCTATACAAAATTTATATTAACCCTTTGCACTCGAAGCCATTTTAATCAGAAATCCAAAATAATTTTTCTAACTTATAGTATCTCCATCTTGTATGACAAAGTGCATTTTATGCATGAGGAATCGAGTCTCGTGATTCATATAACAGTTACACTTTTAACAATTTCATAATAATATAGTAACATAATATAATACAAATTATCTTGGAACATGATATAACAGTTTTGGTGGTGTCTCAGAGTCACCACTCGAGTGCAAAGGGTTAATATTTGTAGTTATAGTATTTTCGTATTTTTAATTATTTGGAATCTATAAATAAAATATTTATAAATAAATGATGTATTTGATGTAAAGAAGAAATTGTATATAATGTAAAAAAGAAAACACTACGACTATCAAACAAGTCGAAACGACTAGTTCCTGTTTTTCCTTTTTTTACAGTTACTGACGTTTCACAATATTTCCATGAGAAACTTTTTTACTGAAGTAAATTTACTTTTTAATGAAGTAAATTGGACATCGTCACTGTTATCAAATACATTAATCTCGTTTAGAATTCGCTACTTTCAGTGTTAAACAATTGCACACTGATAGGTATACTATAACAAAAATTTGTGATATTAATCTAACATAATATCGGATTAGAATAAACAGTTAGATATAACAATTAGAATAAACTTGTAATTAAGCAGTAAACTATGCCAAATGGCATTAAAGAATAAATGATCTGGTGATTTTTCCGTTTTCTTTCTATTGTAACAATTTAATGAAATAAATATTACTTTTATTCCGGTTGAGAATAATTTATGAAATTGATAATTTAAACAAAAGTGTACAACCTAATTACGATGTTAATAAACATCGTAATAACAGAACCAGTTTAGTTATTCGTCCTACGATTTCCAACGAATGTAAATTCTTCTAATCTTGCTCGTGTTTCAAATTACACCAATCTATCTTTATCATAAATATCACCGGTCCTCTCGTCTCGCTAGCTTCGTACACCAGCGACGCGCGCGCATTTCAAGAAATCTAAATAAAGTAAGGAAGAAAATCTGAATGAAAAAACTTAAAAAGAAAATCTGGATCAGAAAAATAGCAAAGACGCGACGCCGGTATCGCAAACCCAGCTTAAAACTCGTGTGTCTCTAACAGTTAGAGTCTCTTCCAAAGGAAGAAGGCAGGAGAGAGGTATCCTGGCGGAGGAAAAGAGAAATATCGAATCGCATCAGCTAAAAGCCAGCCTTCTTCCATTTTTAATTTCCCCCTGCTGTATTTTCCCAACGAACCGCGTCAGCCCTTCCGTACCGCCCTTCCAGACATTTTTCCATCTTCCTAAGTACGAAACGATCCCTGAAAGAAAGCCATGCCCGAGCTCGTACTATCTGTTTCCATCGATGCGTCTCTCTCTCTCTCTCTCTCTCTCTCTCTCTCTCTTTCTGACTAGAAATCGCGAAGACGTCGCGGGTATTGGTTAAATGACTTTCCGGAGCACCGTAGCGTCGCGGCGCACGATCATCGATCGTTCTTCTCCGTCTAGCGTCTAGTGGCCATTGTCGTGCCGTTTCTGACCTCGATTACAAGTTTGCCTACCGGCCACTGGCCGGTGTTATTTCGGTTGATCGATGCAACGCACCTGCGTTTGCACACCTGATTTATATCCACGCCACGCGGCTCGTTTTAATCTCCCCTGGCCAGCAGCACCGCCCCGGCATTTGTAATCCGAGAAAATCGGACGGCGACGGGGCTACTTGCGAGTTACGGACCGCTGCACGTTTAATGGTTCGATCTGTCGATCATTTGTCAGGCTGCTGGATCACCGGCCTTCCTTAAGTGATTAGTGGACTCGGGTGTTTACGCGTCTTTGCTGGCGGGATGCGAGTAACTTGTGTGAAAAGATATCTTCGGAAATCTATAATACTTTATAGAGGATAAATATAAATGTCTTAACACGTTGAGCACCGCGTCACCCTAAAATGGATGACGCTAATTTTTAAACAATTTTGAAAATTCATTTTCATTTTAATATATCCGAACAGACTGAACTTGACTAGGATGTTTCGGATGCGAAAGAGTTCTAATGTCATCCCCTATGATCAATTTTAACTTTTTAATTTCTCTTTAACTAATTAAATTGCTCTGATTTTGCGAACATTTTGGTTGTCGATTGTCGGCGCTCAACGTGTTCAACTGTGCATTATATACAGTCAACTATTTCCTCAGTATGTAAAAGATATTTGTAATAAACTAAGTGCGTTGATGATAATATCATTTTCTAAAGCGAACACGTATAAATAAAATAATATTCTAGCTTGCTTAATGTGTTCAAAATTTAATGTTTAAAATTTAAGGAGAACGTTTGCAAAGGTATTGTAAGACACAATCTGTCTGACAATGAACAGCTATCGTATTACTTGTGAAGCGGAATAGCCTTGATAAGTCACGGTCTTGTAGAAGTAGCAATAAAGTCTTATCTTTAATTACGGAACTAAAATATATCGCGTATGTCAGACAGACACATTCGTTTTGTGATCACACCACCTATAATTCTAAATTATTATTAGCACTCAAGTGACAGTACAGTTTGCACCAAAGTATGGCTTCAAAATCATACGAGTATAGTTGATTATATCCTAACGATTTATTTTCCAATGACTATTTACATTACTTTTCCATTTGTACGTCATTTTCAATCATGCTCATTTGTAATTGATGTATTGATTTGTTTTCTGTGATTCGCTGCTGTTACTTCAATTGGTTACCAGTTACACTGATCATTCCAACATTCCTTAAGTGATAACTAGGCTGTAGACTTCATGCCTTTATTGCAAAAATGGTTAGGTGAAATATAAAATAGCGAACGGATTGATGTGTTTATTTCAACCTATTAAAATTATTTGAGATAGAACAAACACTGCATTTGTGTCACATGTCTTGCTATTAACGCGAATATTTTTTATTTTGCATAAAGATCCGCCGTTCAACGATGACAAATATTAAAAGTTATCGAAAACATTTAAGATTTACTAAAGAATGAGATTTACAATATCTTGAAGATATAAAATGATAGCACGAAAAGATGATTGCTATATCGACATAAATCTAAGCGCAAATATTTTCTCCGCAGAAGATACTATCAACAACGATATTGTTTACAGAATAATCTAGTAATTACCTTCTACTATTTACTTAATATTAACCTTCTAACATTTATCTAATATTTACGATCTAATATTTACCTTTCAATATTTATCTTTTAATATTTACCTTTTAATATTCATACAATATTTAAGAGCTAACATTTATCTTTTAATATTCATATAATACTTAAGAACTAATCTTTACCTTTGACATTTACCCGCCAATATTCATATAATATTTAATAGCTAATATTTACCTTTTAATATTTATACAATATTTACGATGTCATATTTGTCTAATAAAATGCTTTGAAACATTTCACGACTAACGCTGTTCTATTTTTGGGGCACGGAATCCGGGCTGACTAGAATAACGGTTCAAATATCGGCTCCATGATCATTGTCTAATGCTCGCTCTATTCGGAACGCTGCCATAAAAGACCTGACCGTGCAGGTGCTACTTTCGCCTGTGCAAGCGAAACAATTCTTCCCATTCGAGATTACCGTTCCGAGCAGAAAATGAAAAAATGATTTGATATGTGATCCACGGTGGAACGACGGCCGTCTGAACCGACCGACAACGAGCGGAAAATATCATGCTGCGGTGTCTGGTGCTTCCAGCGTTCATAGCGTTCATAGCGTTCATAGCGTTCATAGCGTTCAGAGCGTTCGCGGCGAGCCGATTTAGCAGGGAAGCTGCTACTGCTGGTAGGCAAGTGGGCACCAGTCAGCAGAAGTCACGACGTTATCGCGGTCGGGACGCGCGTACGCAAACATTTTCGTTTAATGCAAATGTAAAACAGGCAAGCAGATATAATGAAGAAGATTACGCGGCATGTGGTCAGCATAGATAACGAAGGCACGAGCCGAGTCTCGCGCGAGTGGGCTTGCGTGCGCTCGCGCGAACAGTTGCATGTTCAGGAGCGGTGCACGCGTGTGCACGCGTCTGTATGCACACGAAACGGTGAAACTATGCTAATGCCACCATAACTTTCTACATTATCATATTCGATGTCCCGACGAACGCATTAAGGCCGTGTTCCCATCGCGAATCGATAAAAACTAGATCGAAGATCGAGCTTACCCGATGATCGCGATACACGCATACTGGACTAATATTAAAATCGATAACGTACGCAACTCGATGCTGAAAATGTTAATCGGAATCTATTCCAAAATACGGCGCTTTCTGCTTCGATATCTGAACCACGGTTAATCTCGTCGTTGAATATTTAATCTGTCCGCTAATAACTAAACTCTTGATCTTTATGCGAAATAAAAATATTCTAAGTCTGATATTAAATAATAATAAATTGTTTCGTTTAAGCATTCTGATAAGTTGAAAACAGCGTATCAATATTATTAAATTTCACGTCTTCGCAATTTTATATTTTAACTACTCGTTCTTGCTATAAATGAATAAAGTATGCAAGTTAGTGATAAGAAATATGAGTTGATGCTGCGTCCATATTCTTCGGTGACATTTCACATTCTATATTTTCTTTAATGGTGCATCGAAAGCAATTGTGTTGTAACATAAATGCGTGTAGTAAAGTAAATTAGTTTTATTGTGAAATAAATCAGTAGGAATTGCTACCATTAATGGGGAAGTATTATGCTTTTACTGCGGACGAAAGCAGGTAAAAACTGCGTATAAACACAATATACATCGTTGCATTTAAAAATACATCGAAAGAAATACAATGTTAATATGCAAGTAACGATTGAATAAGTATTTTATTACTTCCCTTTCAAATGGAATATTTGGAATGCAAATAAAATAAATAAATACAATTAATGTATGTACTAATATCTAACTTAGGGTCTTCGTTACATGTTTGACTAGATATTATCGAACCTGAGATTAACCTTCCGTTGACCAGGTGACAAAAGCGACGCCTTGAACCATGTGCGATTAATTATACTCTAAACATTATTCATTTACAAATATATATTTTTAACAAAGATACACGTTGAAATGGCGCTTCATCGTTCTTTTTTAACAAGGACGGACCTCAATAAAATAAACAAACAATTTACTATTAATAACAAAAACCGAGACCGTTCATGTGCACTTTGCAACAAAATGCGGCAGCATTTGCAATCGTCTCAAATATGCCATGCTGGTAGCGTGCGTGTTAATTTTATTGACAAGCGAACTTGTAAACGGCGCTGGATAAATTATTGATATTTCCATCGGAACGGTCCAGATGTTCTCTTTGAACGCCGCCACCTGGCACGCTGCGTCGTTGTTTTTACGATCCCGTTAATGTCCGCGTTCACGCACGGCGCAATTAATCAGGTTCGGTTAAAAGTTACGGAGGAAGTTTATACGGGCAGGCGCTAAACGTTTCTGTCTGGAAAAAGCCCGAAATGCACACGCAATTCGTCTTGCTTCTTTGCGCTGGCCGCGGACAAGGCGACGGGCTGGTTCTTGCGGAAATTTGTCGGGCGGACAGTTACTCACGGCGAGACGAATAAGTATGATAGTTTGAAGGAAAAACTGGGTGCAGGTGCAACCATTCCGCCAGTTTGGAAAGAAATATGCCATTAACTAATTTCTGAACGAAACATAGGGGATACGATAAGAAACATCTCGGGCTTTTTCATTTGTTAAGGCCTTTCTCCGTCTTGTGTACTTTAAGTAATTGGCAATAACGCCGACTTGCAATTAATACAAAGTACATTTGACGTAATTGTAGATACAAATGATTTTTCTCGGCGAAAATTATGATTGAAATCGTACGAACAATACACAGTAGTTGAAAATGATAAAAATTGCACGAGTGACGAAAATTGAACCGTGCATACTTCCTCGTATCGAGAAATACATTAGAAATTCAAAGACATGGTTGTAAATCTAATATGATAAGAATTTTCAATATAGAATTTCAATATCGAAGCATTGCGAGAAATGTTAAAAAATTAGTTACATGCACTTTGAATTAACCGTGTGAGTCCCAGGGGGTATTGGAAAAACACTGTCGAAGAATCCCAAACAGCGCAACCGCGCTTTCTCTAAATGAGATTCGTTTATTTTATATCGATGAATCCTAATCGGAGCAATAGCGCTTCTTGTGTTTGTTAGGCAACGTGATTCTCGTCTTTTCTTCATCGCTCCGTCACATTTATTGCAGTTTGCAACGCGATCGGACGTATCCTTGCGTATGTGTTTCTCATTCTTAATAATTGTGTGTTTCAAAATGATTTACTGTCTAGCTTTTTTAAATTTGGCGATTCCAAAAAAGGTAGCATGAATAAAAAAAAAACTATTAAAAGGAGCTGTGTGATGTACTTGCTTCAGTAAATCTGAGCGCGCGACTTCAGCAATCGGTAACGCACCATCGGTTGAAATGTACTGGGTTTTCTCAACTTAAAATCTCAACAGCGCGATCGCGCTGCTTGGGACTCAAACGGTTAAGGAAGGTGACACAAAACCACGGAATAATTAACATACGAACGAATAATGTACGAATAAATTATACAGTATCGCTGAAAGAGTTGATAGCAGTGAACGTATTGGTAGAGTAATGGCCGAACCGCGAACACAGCCTGATTGATTTTCCGAGGAGGAAATCACAGTGATTTTTAATCAAGCCGGTGTATTCGCGTTAAAAGTTCCGTGTCTCGGCGCGTTTGGAGCCGCAAATTCTGTACTCTTTGAAACGGCAAGGCTGAACTTTCTGCGGACCACCTTTCGTCGAGTCAAAGGATCGTCCCTGCGTCGTGAGTGATCAGAAAAACGAAGCATCCACATTCTGGTCTTTGATGTCGTGCCTCTGAGTAATTAACGAGTGTTTAAATGCGACCCTCGAGAGGAATCCGAGCACCTTGTTACCCCGTTCCCGGGTTCTATATATACATGCGAGCTATCTTCAGCCCTGGATAAATCGAAATAAATTATTCCACGTATCAGCGCAAATGTACCTTAATTAAAGGTTTCGAGAAATGGAACATAAACTGAGAGCATGAATTCGCACAAGAATTGCCTTCCCGTTCAAATGAAAATGGCGGTCCACATTATTAAACAGTAAGTTTATGGGACCGGTCAAAATGAGGGGCTCCAGATTTCTCAATTTACAATTACTGAGATTGTACATATACATTTATTATATCGAATAAATACACAGTGATGTGCATAATCATAGACACAAAGTAACTTTTACATTCCTATTGGTATCTAAACGATAATTTAACAAAATGTCATGCTTATATATTTCTATTTTCTATTATTTCTAATATCAGAGTATACAAGTATAGTATTCTGTGAAGTGTTTTTTTTTTCAAATGTGCATTGTGTCTAATTATAAATTCAAAGTAACTTTTACATGTTTACTGATATTTAAACGAAAACCAACAGAATGTATAGTTGAAATTATATTGTATTTTAATTGCACGGCGATTCGAACCGATCACGTTACTTATTCCTGTCCCGAACATAGCTTTATAAACATTTAGAAAAAATATCAATTTACAAATCCGGACCACTGTGAGGCGTAACGCCATGGCGAGGGCGGAGCGCCAGCCATACTCGCTCTCTGATTGGTCCGCGTCTTTCATTGGCAATTCGTTAAGTCGTTAACTTCGTTAACTCATTAAATAAACAGTAACCAACACTTTGGCTAAAAAGAAAGTTAACTGAAGTCACCTCACGAATCACCTCTTTCAAAGGCTTACCACGTTTTCAGGACACCTCGTATACCAGTTGCAGAAATAACGTATACGGTACACTTAGCGTTTCATGTTCAAACTTGAATGTTCCTAAACAAAAGCATTTTCTCGTGGCATTCGTTGACACGAGCAAGAGAGCAAACGACGTTTCCTCTGTCGCTTAGAGAGATCCAAGACGTACATACCATCGGGAAACACGTTTCCTCGTTTAAGGAGTCGACGTCGACGATATCGGGGGCAGAAGGATTACGGGGGGCAGACGGCGGTCTCAATTCCTGCGGCGCGATTCGGATCACCGCGATCGCATTATCGGCCGGCTCTGCTAATGGGTTCGAGTTGCCGTCATAAATTCCCCTGGGACTATCAGAAAATATCGCAAACGGAATAATTCAGTCGTCGCTCGTGTCTGTCAAGAGCTGTTACGCCGCACAGTGGTCCGGATTTACCAAGGCATTGAAGTCAAATATTCGACTTCGTTAAAAATCCATGAAATTCATTAAAAATCTACGCATTGTTTTCTTTACCATTTACTCGTAAACAACATTTTATTTAATCTTGCCTCTTGGGAACTTTTTTAACGCGTTCTCGCGGAATTTCTCGAAGTGTCCTCGTGAAACAGAGTATTAGGATCTGTGTATTGTGAGTTTCAGATTTAAGTTTAAGGCAAAGGAGAACAAATTCCTTCAGTATTTTTATTATAAAAATTGTAAAGATAACTTAACAGTATTGTATAATGTTCCTTAGAAATTAAATAAACGATCTGAAAATCGAAACATATGTATTCTAGTTTTAATAGAAACACTGAATAAATAGGAGCAATTTCATTTGACAAGCACAGGACTTCGATTATTTATATAATCATTCGGTATAAACTTCAGTGTTCAAAAAACACGTGCACCTCAATACATAAATACTTCCCAAATAAATTACTTCCCAAAGGAATTATTTTTGGTTTATAACCGGAGTAATCATTTAATAAAATCATAAAATTATTTTTTAAACAATGTTTCATACTTCTTAAAATGAACATTCTTTGTTTCAACGAATACGTTGATCAACTTTTTTATTCGAGCATATATTATAATAGAAATCGTACGAAGTTCAAGTAAAACTAATTTTGTCATTGTTATAAAGTAATATAAATTAGTTGCTTTGAGATTTTACAGTTCTAGTGTTAACAAAATACGCGTTTTTGTTATAGAATAATTTTTATTCTTAAATTTTATTAACTCTAATAAAACGAAAGCTTTTAATCTCGATTTTACAAATTCCAGTTTTACAAGAACTATATTTTTTACGAAAAACAATGCTTCCCTTCTCGCAGCATTGATTCGTAACATGCAAGCGTGTTTGAAATGTAAAAAAAATGCGAACCTTACTGAAGGTTTAATGAATTGTTCGTCTCGTTTGTGACCAGATAAACTCCTCGATCTCAAGTATCAGTGACCGATTAATTTCAATTACTGAAAAAGAGACTCGAACAATTCTGATTTGCATAAAGGGGCCGCAATGAATTTATCACCTTCGGCATCCAATTTAAACCTCCTCGAGCTTCATCCATTAGCACTTCCTCTATTTTTTTCTGTTTCCTTGACACCCTTGATTATTTCTTTCATGCACTCTGACGTTTCCCTTTCCTCCTTGTGTACTGCACGAAGATTGTTTTCCTCCACTTTCCAATATCGATTTGCCTTCTATTCGCCCTCTAACATAACCTCACTATCACTTCAAACTGTTTTCTACCGCCGCCTTATTCTAAACAATTTTTATTTATTTTCATCCAGCTGTATTTTTTATCGTCTCTCCATTCTTTTTCTTCCGATCATTCAACAATTGTCTCCATTCTGAAGACTATTCTTTACACCGAATTCTCTCTACAATATCTTTTTTCTTACATTATTTACTTGCTATCTTCAAATTATTATTTATATATTCGAATGTTGAGCAGTTAGCGATTATTGCTGCTACATATTAACAATTATCATCTTATTATGCATGTTCGTGTTAGCGTTTAGTACTAATACATTTTTTAGTTCAGTTATTAATATATTTTCCATCGTCTAAGCATTCATTAATGTCTCTTGATGTGGGACAGTCATGTAATATGCATGTTTTATAGATCAGTTAGTATTGTAGCTGTTGTAGAGGGGTTGTTCCATTCAAGTATTGATGAAAATGTTTAGTACAACTTATTCTCAGGATAGTTAAATATTGTCTCATATTTCACGGAGTTTCGCACGTTTATCGCAAACCGTAATTTAATTCGTCGAAGATTGTTACTTTAAAAAATTGTTTCCATTTTCAGTTGGAATTACAGATTAGAAAAATCAATGTACTCATCCCTTCCTCTATCTATAGTTAGACTATTATTGAGATTTGTCTGAAATAATACCGCATTGCTCTCTACATAAAATTCGTCTTTACAAAATTTCTTCTCTCACATTTCGTTTAAATTACTTTTTGCTTACTTGTTCGATGCATCTTCTTGCCAATGCAATATATGAAAATATGAATGACGGTCTGCGTAGAGGAAACTGTTCGCGCGAAACAGTGTGCGAAAGAGAAGAGCGATGAAAATTTGATTTTGTGGTGGCGACTAAATGAAATGAACGGAAACGCTCTCGCCGTGTTTATGAAAGTTTGTAATACTCATTAGTGTTGTAAGCTGGTCAGTTTGAAATGTAAACAATGTTTCGCGGATGGGAATAAACGCTGCTTCGTAGAAACTTTTACGCGATTCAAACGTATTTAAAACATATCGATAAATCCGTACGGCCGCGCTGCTGGATGCAACGGTAGGCAGAATTAAAGTCCGGTGCTTTAAATTTTATGGCAGCTATCCGTGGTATCAGCTTATTACCGCCGAAACTTTCGGGCAAACGGAACGACCAGGTGTTTGAACCGCGGTGAATGTTTTAGAAACTTCGTTGAACCGTGACATTCGTCTTAATTAAAATCGTGCGAATAGTGTTTCGTTTCATTGATAAATTATGAGTGGCCGAGATTTGCGGGTATTATTCCCGGTTAACAAAAAATACGCGCGCATTGTCGATATTCGCGGAACGCGTTAAGAATAATATTTTATTAATAATATCCAATTACTGCGCAGAACAATTCCACGAATTTCCGGATATTATTTAAGCATTCCGTAAAATGGATTATCATTTGTAATGAAAACCGTGGATTATAATACAAACGAGTTGATTCTCTACATTAATTTCAATCGAAATTAAATCATCGCATTAAATTATTCTCTTTGTGCGCGTGCACGCGTCATCTTGTCTTCTTGACGGGATAACAATGTGTTCTGACACTTTCAGAAAAAGCCGGGAAGCTTTGAAAATTGTTTAAGAGAGCCGCATTGTAAAGAGCTACGCATTCACGTGATGCAAACGTTATCGTTGAACAATCGAATTCTAGATCCATTAAAACGTCTGTATTGAAATCATGTTTTGCTGTCGAAATTATAGATTTGTGTCAACACTATGCATATAATGTATCTTCATTTCGTTATAAGAACATGGCCGCAGCCGTGGAAAACCAACAATACGCGAAGAATTTGAATTTGAAACGCGTTCTCGATGGAGCGAACACTATTCACACAGATTAATATTCCATTGCAATAAAAGTGGGGTTCCTTGGGCCGTTTCTTCCGTTCAGCGAATAATAAGTGGACCAGCTACCACAATGAGCACTTTTTACGTTCCCCCCGATTCCTTGACTTTTTCTGTAGCTAAACAGCATCATTTAAACTCGGAAGTCGACGGAGGATTTTAAATATTTATAGAGAGCACGCTTGAAACTCAGAGCGGCAATGAATTCGATAAACTTTAACGTTTGAATCGTATTTAGAACTTCTAGGAGTTTTCATTTAGCAAATACATTTCCGTTCAATCTTTACTATTGTATTATTTAAATTTGCTTGCGACAACACTGTATGTGTAACTGATGTATGCACGAAGTTTAGTATTGGTCAATTAAGAATTCAGAATATGTTACATTGCAAGTACATTTTCTACTTGACATCTATGATATTAACGTCCATAGTTAAATGAAATAATACACTTCTAGGAGTTTCCATTTAGCAAATACATTTCCGTTTAATCTTTACTATTGTCTTATTTAAATTTGCTTACGACAACACTGTATGTGTTGAATGATGTATGCATGAAGTTTAGTATTGGTCAATTAAGATTTCAGAATGTGTTACATTGCATGTTACTTGACATCTATGATGTTAACGTCTATAGTTAACTGAAATAATGTGGAATTTTTTGAAACGGCGATCGATAAACAACCGTGGAAAATAAGTTTGAGATAAAGCGGAAAGTGAGACGACAAACGGAATGATAACGAGGTAAACCGGTCAACGTTCCTGTAAACATCATCGAAGATACCTGGACGGCCGAGCGTACGACAGTGGCCGTGTGTTCGCATCGAATTTGTCGGGTGGAAACGGGACGACAAACAGATTTCGAGCGACAGCGTGAAACGCGCGAAATATTTGCTTTGCCAGTTTCGCACTTGCCGCTCGCATATATTTGGCGAAAAACGCGGCTCGCGGAGTCCGGTTGTGTTTGCGGAGCCAGTTGAATCGCGACCGATACGGGAAAAGTGCATCGTGCACGGCGAAAAAGCTGATCGGCCCCCTATGTTTATCCGCGAATTAAAATAAACGAGCCCCGTCGACGCGGAGCTGTCATTGTCGAGCATCGTTTGCGTGGTAAACACATTTCAAATGATTCTTGTCCATCCCAGCCAAGCGATATTTGCCTCGAATCGCATAAATTAATGCAACATTATGAATGTGCAGTGTGGCCCAACCTATAAGGAACATGGCAAACTGATATTGCCAAATTATAATGGAACTTTAGAATTGAGTACAGTAATGTCCGTTTAAATTCGAAAGAGTTTGCAGTCGACGTTGAAATACTCGCGTAACGGGCTAGAGTTTACCTTCCAGGAAGTGATGAGATCGCTACTCGACAAAGTAAAAGAACAAATATAGCCAGCGAAAGAGAATCGGCATTTAAAGTGACATCATGACCAACAAAAACTAGACGTGCAATAAACAAAAATTCATTGCCAGTAGTTCTTGTTTTACCTTTCTGTTTATTATATGCAAAGGGGAACTAAAATCGTGCTACTTTCATTATTGCATAATTATTTTTGGCTCCCGGCATCTGGTCGAAGCACGTAATTTCTAATTACTAATTCAAGACTGCAATGTTTCATCCTAAATAATCATTGCGGCTTCATAAAAAAATTCGAAAGTCTATTAATTACTAATTTATTACTTCACTATTATTTATTGCTATTTTTAATCCATTATTAAATAATAAATACGCCAAAAGCATCGCCGATCGAGAATCGCGATGTTACCAATGTATACGATGACAACAAGATCGCATATATTCAGAGATTAAAAGCACGCAGGAAGGTGCAAATTACAATAAAACACAACTTTCTCGATTCCTGTTTCGGTAAATTTCGCCGTGTAATGTCACGTCTCCGTGCACACCGGTTCCAACGCCGACCGTGCTAAAACATATCGCTACGTAATCGTCATTACCAAATTTACAGTCGACGTTTAATGAAAATTTCGTTCGCGCGAGTGACGAAAATTCTGATCGAAACCGTCGAAATACCAGCCTTGAAATCCGCGTTTCGCTTTCCTACCGACGACGGACTTAAATTCGCGTCGAAATTCCGTCGACAGGGTCGCGACGGCATTTCTTTTTTTCTTTTATTTAAATAGATGTCCAGTGATCTATTTAAATCACGCGACAAAGAGAGACCGTGCCAGGTCCAATGGAAACTGGCTCAGATCGTAAAGCATCGGATCGAGGACGATCGGCCGGATTCCAGGGAACGGTTCCCGGTCAGTGAACTTTCATTTCGTACGTAACGCAAACGGAATCAACCGGGTAGCATCGTGTTTGCATGACTAAACAACCGGTTCAATTTCCTTTCAATAGCGCGGCGCAACAAGAAGCCCCGTCCAGATACTTTTTTCCTGGCAAACTCCGACAAAAGATCCAAAAGCTGCCGCGCGATACAATTCCGCTACGCCTTTCAATCCCGACGCAATGCAACCCCCTGTCCGCTGTTCCTCCGTCGCCCCTCGAGTCCCCTCGGCTTCCATCGGTTTCCCTCGGCTCCCCTTTTTCCCTAAACGTATCCCACCGGAGATCCAGCGCCGCGCAACGTGACCGTCCATCTTTTCAATGCAAACAACGCGGCTTCAATTAACACGTTCCCTTCCACCATTTGTTTCGCCAGCGGTGTACACAGTTATGTTTTATTAATTGCAACGTGTCTCCTCTATGAAATGTGAACTGAATTTCGGAAGGGAAAGTCATAGATTCACCGAGTATCGCGACATACAGTGAGTCACGAAATTATCGGAACGTCTTTTAAGAACGCCTTTTAAATTGGCCCGAACGATCCAGATTTAAATTCGGCAGACAAATTGACAATATTCGTGGGTTCAACATTTAAACTGATATATAAAATAGTTGCTTCCAATGTCAAAACGAGTGTTAAATACCGTCGCCGCAAAGAGTATGAAAGTAAAACGCCGTTTCAATTTCCCACAAATCTAGTATCTCCTGGTATCTTCTATATTGATTACGAAAAATTAATAGAAAGAAACCTGTCACTTTCTCGAGGCTCAATAAAGCGATTATCGAAATTGCAGAAGAATCGAATCTCTTTAAAGTTTCTCTTTAAAAAAAAAACGAAGAAATTTCTCCTCTGAACGATTCGCAAAGAGTATTGACAACGGCAAACGAGAAGAGTGGAACATAGGATAGCGTAAATATTTGTCGTTGAACCCTCTATTTCGTAGGAAATCACCATCCATTTCAAAGGAAAATATTATTTAATGTTTTCCCGGTAAAATATCGTTTAACCGAAGAGCGAACGCGTGGGAGGGGTAGGCGAACGAAGAGGAGGAGCAGAAGAGAGGACTCGTTACAGCCACGCAGGAACGTTCGCCAAGATCGATCGTGTTCTCGGCGGAACTGCACGCTGCGAACGAACTCGGAAGGCACGGGTCATTGGCAAGCCTGCGATCATCGATACGTCCGACGTTGCTCAGGATAAAGTATCCCCGGTGCTCCGCTATTTGAACGTCGCCGACCTCCTCGGTTGTCTAGATAAAGGATCGCCGTGTTCTGCGGGATCCTTTGGACCGAGGCACGCGCGACTTCTATCATCTTCCGTCTGCTCTTCGTCTGATACAGGAGCTCGCCGACATGAACGGGAATCCCTTTTGTGCGAACGGGGATGCTCCGAGACGTACGATTGAGACGGATCACGTTGCTCGATTACTGCCCGCTCTTTCTTGTCCAATTGCCTGAGAAAGAGCCCTTTCCGATGATAATACATACTTCCTGCCCTCTTTTCATTGTCCCCCTTAGTCCAACCTCCTACTGCTTGTTACTGTTTAAGTCGTACTGTATTTATTTATTTATACATTTATTTATACGTACATATATTCGATATTACTTACTGTTAGTTTCTATATTCTTAGGAAATATCGTTTAAGGAAGATGTAAATTATTCGTAGTCCCTTTATATCAGGATTACAGAAGAAGGAACTAATGCAAAGAGGAAAGTAGCACTGTTCCTTGCTGGAAAGATGGCACAGGGAAAAGTGTAGGACCGATTTTCGCCAACCTACTCATGTTAACGCTCTCGCAGAAGTAGGTTAAACGCGTTTCCTTCCCATTAGCCGCAATTTCCAGGAAACGAGGGACTCGAGCCTGGCCGGTTGTAAACAAACAACGCCTCCTGATTCAGAAAATCACTTCGCTTTTAACACAGCTTATTGACTCACGAGTGACCCAAATTAATGACGAGATGTTGGGATATTGTTTTGTATTAATATTATATACACATAACATATCTCAGGAAGCAAACATTGCATATTTTTGAGGTTAGAATCTATACAATGTCGATATTGTACATACGATAAAACTAAAAACTTCAGAACAATATATTAGATTATATTTTGATTGCAATATAGTTTAAGGAAACGAAGACTAAAATAATAAACTATTATTTGAAAACAACGCAGAATGTTTTAAAAACTTGATCGAGTATTCACATCTTTTGGCGAGTTCTACTGAAACTAACAAATTATTCCCCAGAATAACATACATATTGTTACGTTTTACATCCTTTTAACAATTGACTGGCGCGTTACTCGTATATGGGTGCTCAGATTCAAAAATTAATTGTCCTCATAACCTATTACTTCTTCTTAAATTGATCAGGATCCGAGAAAAAGATTATTGGAAAAGTGTAATTTATGTTAACCAACGTTACGTTTCAATTTCAATATGATTAAATGAAATGCATCAATTTTACGAAATTTTTCAGGTGGCAAACAATGCATTAAAGAACTTTACCTTCTTCAATATTAGTTAACTTAGAAATTAATACTTTGCGCTCTTACTTCGTGATTTCTTTGTGAGAAGCTTTGTCTGGAGTTTTATGTTTGTCTAGACGCTTTCATCTTTGATAACCATCTCAGCAAAGCGCAACTGCCAATATATTAGCAGGCTGAGAGCCCACGAATAGATCGCGGCGTTTCCGGATATTGGATCCTCGAATTATAGCGGTCTCGTGAGGACGGGGCTTACCAGTATATTTATTTTACGTCGTCCGAGGGCTACTTAGCGGCCGGTTAATGGAGACACGAAATACGAGCTCAGTGGAGATTGGTAGTAATTGGCTTAAGTCTGTCGTTCGAGTGAGGTACTTAAGGAATAGAGATCGCTGAGTATGAGATCGTTGACGTGTGTCCGCCGGAGATATTCCTTTTTAATTGGACGTGTCTCTTGACCTCTTCGATCGTGAAAGGTTGCTCGTACTCTTCATTCGTTATGGAAAACTCAGAAATCTGAATTGATTGAGCGTGTGAGTGTTCAACTCGTTCTTAGTACTAATAGTTTTCGTATTCTAAAAAATATGTTCTCGTAATAAGTCATGTTGCTTTACACTTTAAAATATTTCTTGGAGTAAATCGTGATGCTACGATATTTATCATTCACCGTTACGTAAAATTTATAACAGTTGGAACGCAAACAGTGATTGCCATAAGTGATTATGGCAATGCTTTAAAATTAATGATTCAACGTTTAGAAACATTGATCGGAAATATTTTTCGATTTGGAATATTCGTTCTCAATTCTTGCGAATTAATTGGTTAGTTGAACGTAAATCAAAGTGAAATTCAATACGTCGTATAAATGAATACATGACAAAGTGCAAACGAAAAACTGATTATTTAGGCGCACCAAAACGTACCAATTTACTCCACTACGACATAAGCTGATATTATTTTCAACCTTAATCAAAACATGTAGTTACAATTCTCCTACAATTATAATTCCATTTAAAAAAGCCATCTCTTAAGAAAACCTGGATTTCATTCATCGCTAAACAAAATTGCTTTCGACCAAATATAGCCGAATCGTATAATTAAAAGTTCGAGAGATTCTTCATGGTACCTCGAAGGTCTCCCTTTCGTTGTCTTCTTCAGAGATGAGAACTTAATGAATTCGGACTTGGAAAAACTTGAGACTGTTTCAGGGAAGCAGGCAATCGGGAAAAATCGTGCACAGAATCTCGTTCTGACGTTCGTTCGAGTGGAATTGCAAATGTTGGAGCGAAAAGCATCGAACAATGAACTTGCGCCGCTGACACGCCACCGATAAGCTTAATCGGCAACTGGTAGCTATCGGTTTTCGTTCGACATTCCGGTTACCACGACGACTTGGCCCGTTGTATCGAAACAAACACTTGCAATGTCGGAGCGGATAAATGAGAAAATGGGGGCAAGGGGTTCGACATCCCCGCGAAAGGGAATCGGGGGCTGCGCCGAGGCATCCCGTTTTGCCCTGAAAACGCCAATCACAATGGTGAAACACGGTCCTTTCCTTCGAGCAATCGATCATAGCCTTAGAGAGGAAGAGAGAGCAAGAAAGAGAGAGAGAGAGAGAGAGAGAGAGAGATGGCTTGCCTTTACGGAGAGTGTTTCTGCCTGATAACTGGAAATTCTCTTTGAGTAGGTGACAGCTTCATCCCGATCAAAAATGGAAACAATCCATCGAATGGGCTGACGAACTCTTTCTACTTCTTTGAGTGAGAGTTGATTACAGTTGACTCAATGTAACGCGGTTAATACGTTACACGTTATATGAATTTGCATTGCAGGAATTCATGCTGTATTAAGACCATGGTGTAAGTGGCGCTAATAGTTTACTTCGATAAGTTCCCGCGAGAGGTGTTAGTGAAACGTCGGTGGTCATCGATAAATTACATTTTTACATTGTAGGGACGGCTTAGAAGCCAATCAGTGTAAGATTATTAACCATAAAATTGTGACAAATAAGGATTTTTAAATTTTTTAAACATTATCAGTGAAAAATTATTGAAACGCGATAGCAAACGCGAAAGTATTTACTCCCAATTGAAAGATTAATGAACATAATTTTAATAACATATGTAACTCAAGTAATAAACATTGTTAGAATTGAAAACCTATAGAAAAATAGAATAGTTCAATTGAAATAGAAACTATGAAACAAATTGGAACAAGTACAACAATGTACTTTTGTGAACTCTTCAAGTTTCTTCCAGGTAGACGTCTTGAATAAAGAAAATCAATTTATCGGTCGTAATCAATATTATAGCTTCGCACTTGAAACTGCGGATTCGGGGAAGTCTCCACAGACCGATACAGGCGTAATAACCAAAGGAAATTGTTTGGTGGAAGCACGAAGAGAATACTGATTCGTAATAAAATCAGAGTCCAGCTATCGTTGACAAGAAAGCAATGTTATCTTGGTGCAAGAGATTTCCGTCACGTATCAGTTGTGTACGTGAAATTTCTCTCAAGAATAATTTGATCTCCTTTACACTATTTTTGAGACCGTCTTCCAATTTCTTTTTTTAAAAGAGTGTAAAACGTTGTGAAATAATAATGTTTTACACGCTTTTGTTCTTTTTTCAAGCATCAAGTCTCATTTGTGTTTTATTGCATTAGGTTTGCTACCGAAACAATAGACATGGCATAAAGATAGTTTACCTAGAATTTCTAGTAAGCCCTCGATGAATCAATAAATTTGAGTTCGTGGATTCTTTAAGCTTGTTATCTAGCGTAATATTAGATAAAATGGATTCTAAACGAAGCTGGTATTTATTTTAAAATTACACATATTGACTACATAATTTCGTAAATTGAAGAAATACATTAGCTGAGACTTCGATTGTAAATGGCCTGAGTCTTCTATTTCTGGAAAAGTGACAACGTCTTCTGATGGATTAATACATACGAGCATTGCAATTGGCGAGTATATTAATAAAATAGCAATTAAATTTAATAATTTAATTAGCTTCGATTCAGCTAAGATTATATTAGTAGGAGTGCGTCTACAATACCTTGGAGCTATTCCAACTTCACTACTTTCTACTGTAATATAAAATTTAGTGAAAAATATTTAATACACTTAATAAAATAGATAAATATTTATAAAAGAAAGCATTGTACAAATTTTAATGTGAGAGCGTACGATAAATATCACTTCTTCGTATAATACTGGAAATGCTCATTTACTGTGGGTATCTAAACATTAGACAGTCAGCCATATGCACTATATTCCCAATTATTTAAAAGTTACGTTGCTACATAATCGCATTCGAAGATCTTCAAGTTAGTAACTCTAATATTTACATTTAAATTACTTAAAAACGCAGCAGTCAAAGAAGAAATTAAATCCAAACTAAAAATGTCCCCTGGCTTTTTATTACTGTGCAGCACGTGGTTTTCCGCGCAATCGTCCTTTTATAGAGAATACTTTAGCAAATATGGTTTTCGTAGAAGGTATAAGGATTGAAAAAATGGTGAAAGGAAAATCGATTCTCGACCTATAAAACCGAAAATCCGCGTTAAGGTAGAACATCGTGGAAGTTTTTCGACAATTCGGAGCCGAGTTTCCATATCAGCGAATTCTACGGTGAAAATCGGGCTGGCCAGCGAAACAGCGGCCGCGGAAAAGCTACGAGAGGTCAAATTACGCAATCAAGTGGCTCGCAGATGGCCATTTCCACGGGGCCAGTCTGGAAACGACGAAAGTCGCGGACGAATTCAACGGCCGGGTGTAATTGCACGAGCACGAATACAATGGAGGCCGACTGTGAACCACGAGAGGCGAGAGAAGGATTGACTCCTCGCAGATTAATAACTTCCTTCCTCCGCAGAAGTTACGGGCCCGTGACTAAATGCCAGGGAAAAGAAAGTTCGTTGTGAAACATTTACGAGAGCCTCCACCTCCCATTCTCCGCCATCCCCGCGAAGCGCGAAACTTATTTTCGATTCACTCAAGGGTTTTACAAGAGCGGAAGTTATGAAGACTCTGTTTGCCGGACGACTATTTCGAGCAAAAGTAGAAAGATAGGTCTGCGCTTAGAAAGAAATTTAATATCAATTCTCTCTCCGTCAAGCTGATTCGGATGACGAGATTCGGTTGGCCCACAGAATTGTTCGTAGGCTAGTGGAGCCGGTTAGTATGGGGTGACCAATCGCTATGCTTTTGGTTCCATTTCGGGTGTAATTAACTTTATACTTATCGAATAAGACACATTAAATTTCGTCATTAAAAAATAAACAAAATAAAAGGAATATAAAGAAACTAAAGTACCCGGGAAATACAAAGTTAATTGTGCCTGAAAACAAGCTAAAGGCCCTGTATCGTGTCTCGTTACGTTTTCTTAGTTAAATGTCAAACGTATTACAGAATGTATGAAACTAATAGGAAATAATAGAAATAATAGAATGCCGTGATTAGTCCAAAAAGTGAATTTCTTTTTTAAATTCGCGTTATTTTTGTTACGATGTAAAATATATTAACAATATTTCTTTGAAATTACAATTCAATATTTCTTGATAAACTATTTAAATGAAATATTAATATGCTTAAAAATATAAAACTTATGTATGTAATTGTTACAGTTTAATATAATTAACTTCGAAATAAATTTCAGAAATAGTAACAATTTCCTATCGGTTTTTCAAATTCATTTAATTTTCTGTAAGGGTCCTAATACTTTTGGAAAGAAGTGTACCTATAACAAATTTCAAAATTGTTTTCGACAGATCTTCCAATATCAGCTAGTGTATTACAATTAATGTATTATATTAGCGAAAATGTATGTTCTTTACTTAAAAATACAGACTGAAAATATTTGCATATTTATGTATTAACATTTATTTAATAACATTGCAAATAGACTTGGATCACTCAGGGACTAATGATACGATAAGCGTATATCCAGATTAATACTATTCGAATAATACAAATATCTCGCAGCGTAATTTCCCTTTGTTATTCAGTACCTAGAATTTGGATTTCGCCGCTTAGTGCAAACGTAGATCCTCAAGGTCTCAATACCTTCGCGATTATCATCCGCGAAAGACCCTGAGGAACGAGAACCCGCTGATCCGTAATAGCAAGCCACAAGTCGGTTAATTGTTCTCAGCCGATGCCCAATAAAGGTAATTAAAAGCGCCAGGTGAATTCACGTGGCAACCCGATGCTAATTGAAATTAATTACGGGATATTCTGATAATATCTTGAAATTCTGTCGCCGATTAAACAAACGCTGATCATTAAGAAATATTATTCTGAAAACAGAACTACTTATATCTCGGTGGACTATGTTATGGCTTTTTAACGCTACGTCTCTCTTTAATCTACTTTTATTATCAGGAATATCTCAAAATCAAGATAGAAATATTATCTTTATTGTAAATAGTATCTATCAATATTATCTTTATTGTAAATAGTATCTATCAATATTATCTTTATTGTAAATAGTATCTATCAATATTATCTAATATTGTAAATAGTATTTGAAATTGTCTCTGATAATTTTATTATTGTACCATTATCGAAAGATTCAGTTCAATGGCATTGCTTAATGATTATATAATTATTTTCAGGATCGAAGAAGCAATGTAATTCCGATGATATCAAGAAATATAATTGTAGGATTTCAT
>CM052161.1:7900609-7955476 GCA_028455555.1 Augochlorella aurata | reverse complement strand
ATCCGGGGGAGACAGGTAAACGGTGAACCGGAGTGGAAGAGAATACGTCGGAAGAGACGGTCGGAGAGAGAACGAGACACCATGGAGAGGGATAGCAGATGTCGAGAGACCGTCGCGGAAGGAAATTAGAGGGACGGAGAGGGATCCTGACCCGGAGGATAGAAGGGAATCAAGAAAGAAAGGGTCGCGGAGATTCTAAATCCTGGAGACTCTTGTTTCACGGTGTTGTTCCTTCGAATATTGCAAATTCGTGCGACGAATTTAGAGGGCTCGTAAGTCACGCTTCTCTCGTTTAGACGACATAAACCCCTAAACGTCGCGGCCGTATGAAGAGAACTAGCGTGTCTAAATAATGTGCTGCAATGTTCACCATATAATAATAAATGGTACGTTTTAAATTTTTATTGGTGTATTTACATGATAACAATATTTAGTTAATATGAAAAGATCAATGTTATTATGTTAATGTTATTAAGATTGTAATCTTGTGTTCGTACCCGTGACATTCTCCTCTTTTTCTTACAGAGCCACGTCGCACACTATATGACCATTATGTAACTGTTTATCACGCTCATACCGGCGCTGCTATTTGAATTTCTTTTTAATCAATTTTAAAAATATATAAACCCTAAAAACAGACTTAGCCAATAACCATACACATATTTAGTGGTACTCATTGTTCCAATTAGATGTTTTTTACGAGCATACTCATTATTAAAAAAATAGCAATATTTTGTGTAACGACGAGTATACTCATCATGCGTAAAAATTTGCAGTTTAAATTGCAATTTTAGTTAATACTAAAATATATTCCTAGAATGATGTTTTGAATATTTGGAGGACCAGGCGGAATCAAAAAGTATAAATAATTATTATGAAAAAACTGTGCACAGTGTAATTATAAACTGCACTGACTGCTATTATAAAAACGAAAGAAGAATGGAAAAAATGTGATAAAAGACGATATCAATCAGCGGTGACGATTATTAATGGTAAAAAACCATTAAAGAAATAATTAAAGAAACAATTAAAGAAAATGTTCCTTTATTTAATATGAATATGGCGGTCTAGACTACTTACGCGTAGTCTATGTTTCATTTCATCCTTTTACACTGTAAAACTTTCACTAAACTTTGTTTATTGTCCTTGTCGACATTGTACACCGAATCAATCGATTATATTTTTGCGATTGTTTCGAGGTCGCTAACTTTATCAATTCAAATATTTATTACTTCTGCGCGTAGACTATAATCATACATATATTTTTGAATAATTTGTTTCAAATGCAAACGTATGATGACCACCTGAGCTGAATATGCGCATTGCTACACATACAGTTTCCATGTTTATTGCTTACGAACGAAGACCGGAATAGAAATTCATATGTTTACAAGAAATCAAACAAAAAAGCAGCGGCGTAATTAGTATGATTAAAGCACAAAGTAGCTCACTGGTACATGATAAGTTCAATGAATAACATGGAGAAATATATTTCCCGTTTGCGTAAGACCGAAACCGTGAATGTGAAATTCCCCGTAAACGGAGAGAATTATTTACCTCGCGTGAAAGTACAGAACGGCTACAAAAAGCGCCGTGTACATCGGGAAAGCATTGGAATATATAAAAACTACTACCGTGCAAGTCCTTGAGCAGATATACATACAGGATTTTACGGATCAATCCGTGGAAATTGAAAACGAAATAGAATTCCTTTTTACTATCGAAGCTGTTATTATAATCTAAACAGGATGCAAATTTTATTTATTTCATCATATCTTTTGTGAAACGACGAAACTGTTTCCGTATGATAATTAGACCGCTGCTTTTGATTTCCTATCTTTATTTCACAAAATTAATTTTTCTTTATCTAAAAAATTGCTTCCTGCGAATTTATCATTTTTTTACAAATTAAAAATCTACATATGCCATATATGCATAATGATCCTTGGTTTAATGTTAATAAATAGACCGCGAATTTTATGCATTTATCACAAAAACGATTACTATCACTCAATAATGCACATTTCTTACGGCCTACTAAAATGATTAAAGAAAGAACGAAACTTCTAGCAATCAGTCTTCTTTTTTGCAGTAAATGAAATCAATTTTTAACTTGCTCAAAGCTCCGTAATTTAATGATGATAAGAAAGGAGTTCATAATATAATGTATCCTTGCCATTTTTATAACTGTAACTGAGTCGATTTAACTGTGCAGTGCACCTATACGATACTAAACATTTTAATATACCGATTTTTATAGTGCCTGCATCTACTCGCCTCTGTATTAAATGAAAATTGATCTGTATTTCGCAATGAACGCGCATGTCGTGTGCCCGAACCGATAAGAGCGGAGCACCTCGATTAAAGTCGCGGTGAAATAATCGATATATGCATATACGTATATAAACTGTATATAATGTGTAATAAAACATGTATAATAATATAATAAATGTATAATGTATAATGAAACATGTATAATGTATAATAAAACATGTATTATGTATGATAAAACATGTATTATGTATAATAAAAAAATGTATTATGTGAAAATGTATAATAAATCGTAGGAATAATTACATGTAAACATTGCTAAGATTTATAAATGCATGTATAATGAAGTTAATGAACCGCGAGCGACTGCTGACGTGACCGGATCGAGACCGAACGGGATCGAAATCAGATGTAATCGTAAGACTTACGATTCGAGTGAAAGCGGCTGAACCGTGGAACAAAAGATTCCGATTTTCTCGAGTTAAAACAGTTGGCCCGGACAAAGAGAACGGTGCCGCGTAAATAAATAGCTCAGGGAGCCTACGGCGAGCATCGTGCTGCGACCGAACGAACGCATTTGTCTCTGTGTCAGCTCGATCGGCGACCGCAGGTCCGCGATCTCCGTTCCCGCAAAAATCTGATCGAGGCAAATGGTCGAGTCGCCGTAACGTAATTGTATCGTGTCAAACGCCGTGAAACGGTAAATGATTGCACGAAAACTTCGATCGCGTTCCGCCAGATTGAAGTGCCATTGTTCTGTCGGCGATATTTAAGATAACTCGAGATAAGCCGGGCGTACATTGTACTGGTTCCAAAGCGGGGAACGTAGCGAACGACGCGACGCGACGGCGGACGTAGCGAGAAAGGAGAACACGGTCGGCGGACAAGGTAGAGAGGGACAGAAGAATGATGATAGCGCGTAGAATACAGAAGTACTGGCGGAGCAGAGGTAACCAAAGAGTATGGTGGAGCGGGACAAAGATAGAGAGATGGAGCGATAGAGAGAGACAGAGAGGCAGAGAGGAGAGAGGGAGAGAGGGAGAGAGGAAGAGAGGGTCGAGAGGAATGCGAGGAGAGAAAGAGAAACGGGAAGTGGCAGGATATGCACGAAGTAACACTGGCTCGCGTGCTCAAAGCGATCTTGCAAATCAAGAGTGGATTCTCCTGCTCGGATGTTGGCTTTCGAGACGAGTACCGTGATCCTTTTAATTTCACAACGGAAGTATCGCGTGAAAGTTATCCGTAAATTCCACGGCGCGGCGGGACGCGATACCTACAGAGGAAATGAGAAAACATGTTTTATATACTATTACGCCGATGTACACGGAGAAGCGGGTGGATAAGAAAATTCCGAAGAGAAAAGTGGTGGCTGATATTTTTACGCTTTATGACAAAGGCCGTAACCTTTTTGCAATTGCGGCATGTGCAAATTTATGAAATCCAAGAAAATATATAAACTGGCAGGATCTGATAACATTTTTATTAATACCTTTTGCAATGAGTCATCTTTTAGAGGTGACGAAGGGAACTAATTCTAATTTTTGTGCTCCGATCTGTGCATGTTTCTGTGCAGAATCTGCATCAAAGAGATCTGCAATATAGTTATAAGCAAGATGAGAAGAATCGTTGCATAACAATTATTATTTCCATTCACGTGTGTCTAGTTTTATAGCTTGCATGTAACCGTTATATGCAGGCAGCAGATGTTTATGGAAATGCGCATCTTAATAGAAGATGGATAAAGCAATGGCGCCTGGACAAAAACATGTTTTGTCATTGGAAGAATCGTAGAATATATTTCTTGTTTTGTATATTATGCATATTGCACGTCTTTTGCATAATACAGATTCTATGCATATTGCATATCTCGTGCATACATATCGCGGGAACGTAGATCGTAATGGGTCACAGTTTTGAACAGATTGTCTCTTATATGATGTTCAAACAGCTTAATGGTTAAATAATTGTATCAGTTTAAATAGAATAGCGGAAGAAATAGGATCGCTATTTTCGGCACGTAATAAACTGGTGTCATCTGTATAGTACGTATTTTTAAGAGCTCCACTGCCCGTAGAAACTGATAAAAATAAGTTCGAAAATGAAATATTACCACCAGAATCAATTTTAACAAGGTGGCTGCAAGCAGTGTCTCTTAAATAGAATGCGAGCGGAAAATATCAGACAAATTGTTGAAGCTTTCAATGAAGTGAACAAGTTACGGTGAAAAGGTAAAATAAGAATTTCTTTTAATAAAAACACGACATACAAATTGATAATAAAAGATTAGACATACAAACGTTGCTTTTTTTTTTAAGCTCCGGAATAAATCGAGGGCTGTATTACATCGCAGTACCAATTTTGATATAACACATGCGCGACAAAAATGAATAGATCGAATATAAAACAGTGCAAGCATGCAATGAATTTCATAGTGCTACTGTATCGTGTTCAACTCGTTAAAATTTCTAGAAAGATTATTAATTAACAATTTTTATTTTTATTCGCTGCTCTGCTTCATTTTTTTCTATGAATCCATAAAATCCACTGTCTAGTTGTAATAAATGGTTCGACGCATCGGATTTTTCTTTAAAATCAAAGACAGAAGAAAGTTACATCATCGCGGCTCGATAAATCCTGGTGACCATTTGAAACGAAAGTGTGACGGCAGCTTGATTTATTAGGAGTTCGACGCGACTGCGAGATTGTAGTGCAATGAGTGACAATGAATGAGTAAGTGGAATATCGAGGCAAGGATACTGGTCCGCGCGTACAAACGGAGCTCGCAAATCAGAGATAGAAGAGTTCTCATTCATTTCTCCGAGCACTTGCTCTCTCCTTGTGTCAACCTTTACTTCAACGCTATACTTATCTCGAAGTTAGCGCAACCTTCCTCCGCATTCAAGCGATAAACATCGTTTCGAACTCAAACATTATTGTACTTCATCGAAAAGTAATACATCGCTATTTTCACAGCGAATTTAAATACACTTACCGAGGAAAATATAATTAGGGAAATAAAAAATCCCTTTAATTGTAACATCCTAATTGATCGTTTACAAAGTATGTTCTACAGACACCAAAATGTATCCGTTCGTGATAGTAATCTTAATAGTATCGAAATTGCAGAAAAATAACAAGGAGGTAAACGTAGATCTATAGAACATTGCAGTCCCATTTGAGGACGTTCAGAAATTCTTAAAAAATATTTGGCATAAGTGAAACCAGAAACTCGGAGGTAATATATTTTCTAAGAACTCCACTGTATTTTTAACAAGAAGGAAACAAATTGTACTAATTCAATTAAGGACTGGGCGTACTAAAGTAACTGATTAACGACTTTGCAACGATTTTAACACTGAGCTTACAGTTAAACACCTTCTGGTAGATTGCTCATCGTACAACAATATTAGAAAAAAAAGTAAAAATGCCTAATACCATCAAAGAATACTTGAGTAACTACAAACATGAAGCAAAAGTTATGCTGTTTAGAAGAAAGATGCTTAGTGAAATTCTATAGTAACCTAAGATCAATGTAAATAATCCAATGTATAATAGAAACTATTGTATATATTACATCCAAATGTAAACCTATAAATTGTAATCCCACAAGTGGTCGCTAATTGCTACTAAACAGACACGACAAATAAATAAACAAAAGAAAAAATGCTTACCCAGAAAAGTTGAACTAGAAAATAATCGGAAAAAACGAATTGTAATTCATTCCGAGGACAATGCATATCCATTTAGAACGTCGCGATCGACATCGTTAAATAAATATCCAATGTTGAAATAAAAATTTTCAATAAAAAAAATTTAAACCAATGCGGAGGGCCTCCTTGAATTGGAGGCACAATTTATTATAGGGATTGCGGATGTAAAAATCGTAAATTAACTCGGTTGAAGAGTGCAAGGATCATAGGGATGTAATTCACAGCATTCGGGCAAATGATTTTCAATTAAACTGAGCCAGTGGCAACACGGTCCTTGAACAATTAACGCATCCGCGCAGGCAATAAGCGGTTTACGAGATCAATGATTCACTGATCAAATTACGTGCCCGCATTAACTGACATAGGGAATTAGAAGATCATCGGGGTATTATTATGTAGCGTCGAATTAATTCTCCGTTAAATCTCTTCACCGTTTTCTCTTTAAATGAAACTGTTAGGTGCTCGTCACTTTGCAGCGGGATGACACATTATCGCGATACGCAAAATAAGCCGGCTTCTCATATATAATCAGCTGTATAATTAACGAAAATATATTATATATTCTATCAGACAATTTGTTATTATTTACCATTAACAGTCCCATATTTATTATTATTATTATCTTTATCATTGTATATTTATTTGTCAAATAAGTATTTCTTTTTTCTATACTTGATATACAAATCTTTAGTACATAATTTCACTTCGTATGAAAAATCGCTTTGATCTGGCGATATGTAAACTCGTAATACTTCTGAACCGGTAAGAGTTCAATTTTCCTTTGACTTTCGACCAGCTTATAATTTCATAGAAATTCATTTTAGTAAAGAACCGAGAAGAGCGTACTTTTCATTCGCTTTTTTTTTAATTTGTTGGACCTACTTAATATTTAACCTACCTAATATTTCAGAGTGACATTTCCGAACATTTGAATTTTGAATCTTTGAAAGAAAATAATTATATAATAACAATCTATTATAATTACTTTTATCTCTAATTAAAATTAACTACAACTTAAATTTCTACCAAAAATCTAATTTACGTTTCTATTAGAAATCTATATTATTAAATCTATATTATAATTAAATTTTCCACTTAAATTGCCATAGAAATCTACTATAATCTATTAAAAATGTATTACAAAAATCCATTTATTAAATTTATAATAAAAGTCCGCTACAATTAATAGAAGGTACACAAAAATTTGTTCGAAATGTAAAAACAGGTGTCAAGGCCACCGTGGAGCGTCTCGGCCAATAACGCGTCAACAAAGGTTTTTTATCAATCGAGAGAAAAATTCGGTTTGAATGGGAATATTCGGTGGCCGACGCGAAGCTTCCTCTGAAAAGGAACCATGACCCGAAAATGCAAAGCGTGACCGCAAAGGCCGCTCCCAAGTCGCCTGTTACAACCTGGCAGGGCTACATCGCGGAAATACGCACGTGCGCAATGCGCAGCCCGGCGGTTTCCGTAACGAGTTCCGCGGCCTGGCGTCATCCGCGGCTTCCAGCGACGCGCAATAGCGCAATCGCGCTCGGTGGCTTCGCGTAACGAAAATACAAATGCACGTGATAATAACGAGGCGAGTGTTGGGGCCATCGACGCGAACGAACCCGCCTACAGCCTTTCTCCCGCGGGCTTTCTCCTTCGCGAGCAAGAAAAGCGACGAAAAGGTAACAAAGAAAAATGGAAAATGAAAGAAGAGGCGGACTTTGTCCGAAACGCGAGAGAGTCTAGAGAAAAGAGAGGCGCGGGGACAAAGTGGAGATTCTCGCGGCTCGAGGGCTCGAAAAGTATCTGTCGAAATAATAAACTCTCCAACAGGAAATACATTCTTCCGGCACCATGGTGATCAGGAACAAGCTATTTTTGGCCAAAAATGAGTTGTAAGCTGGAAAATAGATTTCTACCTGTGAACTGCCGAACTATTGAAACTTCGATAACGGAAGTATTACTTTCATCAGATAATTCTCTAATTAAATATAACGTTACAGAGTTAAAATTTTGAAATTGAAATTCGAAACGTTTAATTTAACTACACGTTTCGGAATATTAAAATACTAATTTGTTCCACATTTTGACGTTTAAGAGTACCTATATTTTAGTCATGTAATTAAACTTTGTGAAGTATTTGAAAAATATGATAGAATATGTTAAACATCAAATTTATTTCATATGAAAGCCTGCAGTATTGCGAAAATGCTCGTGAAAATTTTAGCTGCGACTTTTAATTTTATATGAATTTTAACAAACCGCGTCTGAGAGTACTTATTTTAATCACTGCTGAACACTTTTAGCGATGTAGAATTTACTCAGATCCGATGGTTTAATTAAAGCTACAAATTATATTAATTAAATACGATAAATATACCCACTAGCGGATTTTGTAGCGTAATAAAAAGATACACATATATTATTAATACGATCTTGTACATCGCACACGGTGACAAAAATAATTTTACAAGTTTTTAAAGTCATAGTAGCGGACACTCATAACCAATTTAATATTAATTATACCGTCATATGATATAATTAGACTGCAGATCTATATACGAAATAAGAATTGCCCCCGTCAATTGTGAGCAAAGAGAGTTAAATGAAACTTGATGTCATCTTTTAATAGTTCTGATAAATCGATCGTAATTGTGCTCTTCTTATTTATTGTTTTCTATTTGATCTACTCATTTTTCTAACTACTAAAAATTGTACATTACAATAGATACAATTTTATACGCTTACAGAATCCAATTCTGACGACAAAGATCACGTACAAAGTTTATTTTCATAAGCAATTATTTAAAATCGTTTGCAACATTATTTTACGTGAGAATCGTTGCAAAAATTGGGCCCTACGGTTCAGAAAAACCTGTGAAATGGTGCATTTTATAATGCATAGTGCGTAAATAACGATGATATGAATTTTGTCCGCGTTTAGACGATTCCAGCCCACCGTGCGTCGGCTGGCTCGAGAGAGAAAAAGGGGACCGCTTCTACATCCGTCGCTGCCTCAGCTCCTAGCATTCTCTCCACCCTTTTTTCAAGTTCCCATGCGTTACGTATCCATGCCTCGTATTACTTCTGGAGAAGAGTCTTTATTACCTGACGGGTTAAGTGGGCAGTTATGGTACCCGGTTAGAACCCATTCAGACGGTTTTTCTGGTTTCTTTTCTAGCGCGAGGAAGAGCCGAGCTCTGGGCGGCTGAAGGGGATGACTTAACGTGCATTAGCGAAATTTTTGCAGGACTCCCATTGTGCTGCATTGTAAAAGTTTGCGAGGTCTAATTGCGCGAATTTCGGAACGCGGTTCAAGAGGCTTTAGTATACAGCGTGATTCTGTGGACACAAAGGAATATTCTCGTGGCGAACTTATTACGGCGCGTTTTAAGGGAATCTAAAATATCAGGTTCAATTTACTATTACACAATCACAGAGATTTCTGGAACGGTGTACACAATGTAATTTACGTGGGCGAAGATTTCAGCGATACTTAAGTTGAGTAGAATTGGTAAAGGAGGGTCTAATTACTTAAATTTGCGTTCGCAGTTGAAAAGATTTTCGGGTAATGGCGGTCTTTTCATACGTTTCAGAATGAAAAGGATATGGAAAGCAGGAGCATAATTTCCTCGTGCCATTGTACGTGTTTCGTAACCATAAAATAACGTACTTAACGACGAAGTTTTCAGAACGCCGTCATTGCTGCTCATCAACTACCTACACACCGGTCCTAGATTCTTCTGGAACATTTGCATTTCCCATTCCTGCGGGATTACACGATGAGGGAACACCGTGCACAATTTTAGATGCCGGGTGAAATACTTTACTGCCGGCCGGTTACGGAATAATTAAGTTATTATCTATATCGTCTTATCACTTTCAACTCGCGGCTAGCAGAAAGCTTTCACGAAAACGCGACCGGTCGTTCCGAGCGTTATCTTCATTTGCGATCTTAACGCCGAACGCCGTTGTTACGGTTCAGATTTCTTCGTGATCTCGCGTTGCGTCGTTGGTACAACGATCATGGCCGGGACAAGCATTGCAGGACAGAACGATTTTTCCAACACGCCGGCGGACTCGTAAGAACGGCCCGGAAAATAAAGGAGACCCCGGTGAATGGCTGCCGAGACCGAATCACGAAATTCTCACGGTCCAGATTGCAACTGTTTATTTATCGACAACCAAAGTCGCCCGTATGTGTCTCCGAACTCCCACTCGTGGCCTTTGGAAAATCATTTTATTCCGAGGCCACCTCGGAGGACTGTATTGTTTCAACGAATGTACTTCCATAGAGCAATAAACTGAAGATGGTGTCGTGGGTGACTGGCTCGGAGTGCAGCTTTTAAGAGGTTCGATAGCATTGCTTACTATATCGCGAGCTTTGTATACCGGGTGTCCAATTTTCATTTATTAGCACAAATATTTCGGGGTAGATGCAAATGATTCTTGTCATTATTTGATTAGTATATAATTCTTTTTATTATTACACGAACTAACACTAATATCGTTTTATGACAAGCACTGCGTTCATTTAGACCTTTCGCCATCTTTAGTATAATGTACGCTTGCATTAAGGAATTTATTCAAGTCTTCCTAATTTCAATAACTCTAAACGAACAATATGAAATCGGCCATTTTGATTGTCTCGGTATGTTTAGTGTTAAATAAGATCGCTATAACTTTGATTGCATCGATAAGCACGATGCGGCATCGATATTGTTACTAGTATAAAAGATATCTTAATTTCAATATCGGTTCATGACCATTTCAGTTTCCTGACTAAAAAGCCGGCGGACGTCTTTTTTCTTTGAAGCTATGCGGAAGAAAAGTTGGTAGGCAAGAAGCGCCAACGGTTAGTGACTTGAATGAATGGAGTGCAAATGCATTCTGGAGCGATGCAAAGAAATATTAAGAATTTCTTGCAGTAACTTTAAGAGTAATGTGTTTTAAATGTAGTCGATAATATATTAAAGTGACTCTATTGTATAATATTTATGCTTTTACGCTGTGTAGTGCGCTACTGAACAGCTTTTGCTTCTTCTTTTCTATTATTCATGCTGCAATATAATAATATATCTTGTAATAGTTATGTATATATCTCGTAATTAGTTGCAGGATATGAAATTGAACGAAAGAAAGTCTTTTCTTCATTTTTGGAGGATAATATTTTACGATAGATAATTTCTGGTGCTGCTCAAATAATAGCGAAGTTTTTACTTCACTTTTCATAATACTTTGATTCCGATATTTTACTTGAAGTAAAAACCCATAACCTGATATTATATCGAAACAGATAAAAGTTACAAAACCAATAAATTGAACTCGATCAATCATCCTTAATTTATTTAAATCGAAAGAAAATATAAATAGAGTTCAAAGTTCCTATTTTAGTTAAGCCTTTGCATTTCGATTTCTTTTACAATATAACCTGTAAGTATGAATGTATTAACAAATATGAATGAATTAACAAATTTATTCAATCAATTTTAGTGAAGAAGTCCACAAATACAACAATTTTAAAAAGAAAAACGTGTTAAGTCGAAATAAATTCTGTACTCGTGTCGTTAACAATTAACCAAATTAATATAAATAAATAAATTATAGATAAATATAAACGCACACTAAATATCAATTTTGTGTGCCTTTTAAGGATAATTGTTAATAATTACCCTGTTAGAACGAGACAATTTTTGTTTTTTTGTATATCTTCATTGACTTTTATTCTTACACTTTGATAACAGGATAATCAAATACGATTTAAAAGATACGAATGACATTCACATTTAGTACAGTGTGGTCACTGGAAGACTGAACGGTTTGAAAAAGTCGCAACTTGTCCATTGTCAATCTATTCTGTTCTCTTTTTTGTAGGTTATAAAGCATCCCTTGGAGATTAAAATGAATACGTATGATGGGATAAACTATACCAGCACCGACCAGAGCTCATTGATCTTTTCAATTCCAGTGAAAAATCTATTCTAAAAACTCAAACAAAGCACTGGCAATATTTTAGTATTAGGCTTATATATATATATTAGGCTTATATATATTATACTTAGGCAGTATTTTCATAATATGATGTATGAAAAAGCTGAATCAGAAATAAAATCAAAATATTCATTACTTGTACGTTAAATAATAAAAAATTAAAAAAAATGTATACGTGAAAGTTATTTTTGTTTTATATCATTCGGTCACTCAGTGACCACCCCGTAGATCATATACGAAATCTTCAACAGGACTCTGTCTCGCAGTTATAGCGCAAGTGGTTAATAAATAAATGTGTTCTCCGGCGAGGAGGACCAGAAACTTCAGCAATATCACGGGAAATCGTAACGGTATTTACAGAAAGTCTAGATGACGTGCGAGGAGATGCGTTTCTAGCAGTTCGCCAAACACGGTTCGAACGCTGCATTGACAAAACTGAGTCGTTCTAAACCACTTCGCGGGAAACTGTTCCCGGTTATAGTCTGAGTAAAAGCGACCGAATCCGTCGACAGAATATTCCGTTTCAGAAAGGTGAAGCAAAATGATCGTTTGCGAAAGTATCGACCGAGAACGGCATAAAGTCCGGCCTCGCTGAGCATCAGTTGGCCCAGGACCGTTTCAATTTCCAGTTTCAGCGAAACCGGCGAAAGAAAATGGAAAGAGCATAAAGGAGCGCGTGTGCTATACATACGTAGTATACTGTCGCGTTTCACGAACGGATTCGAAACACCGTAACCAGTTTAAGGCCCGAAAACTTGCTTGATATATTGCGCGCGTAACTCGAAACGCTGTCATAAACGACGAACGACATTTATGGGACCACAGATTTCGGTGGTGCGCGGGCGGCCGTAACTTCGAACAGTTCGTCGTGTGGGAACTATGGCGGAACAAGGACAGCCGAAAATGAGAAAGCAAGAGACAGAGCTCAAGAGAGAGAGGGAGAGGGAGAGGGAGAAGAGAGAGGGTGCTCCGCAGAACTTCCGAAGCACGATACTGGCGGTAATGAAAATAAAATTACGCCCGGTGTCAAAATGCCGCGCGAATTTGTTGAGAGCGCTCTCGGCCGTTCCCGGACAAATATTGGATTTCACGTGTCGGGGGCCACTTAAAGTATTACGCTCGCATGAAATATTGCTGCGAATGAGGAACGCTCTTTTGAGTGACGTTTAATCACAGGGAAAATTCCGCGCGGGAAAACGTGCTCGCGCGGCGTAAACACGGCACCCGCGAGCACGCTGGAAATTTTATAGCCGATTCAAGAAGAGATTCGAGATGATTTACGACGGCTACGTTAATGCACTGCCGTTCGATTGCTTCAAATTGTGCGAAATTGTGCAAGCGTGACGGGGCCGACGGGGGTAATTTCAGTTTAAAGATTCTTCGAGCGGAGCACCGGCTAATCGATGGTGCGACCCGAAAAAGGGAAAATAATGATGTGTCCCAACGTTTTCGCTGGCGTTGGTTATTAATTAATTTTTGTGAAATCAAGGCTTGACAGCTGGAGACGTATCGATAATTTTGTCGTTAGCGACAGTAATCTCGGCAGTCGCGAGCGAATTGGAACTCAGCCAAATGCAAAAGAGGGAAGTCACTTCGAGAAATGTTGCTTCATCGTTTGTTCACGATTCATTGATCAAAACCCTTCCACTACAGTGTTCCATCTCGGGGAACATAATATAACTACTGATAATTATTATGGTTCTCTCAAAATTTTTGTTTCGTTATATCTGTATCGGTGCAGTGAAATTTATCAAATTGTTTCTACCAATTGGTTCTACCATTTACCAGTTTCTTCAAAACGAGTTTCTTATTTACTCACTAATATATTTGGGCAACTTTTTTCAAAAGTTCCTCTGGTATCGCAAAACAAAATTCAAATCATTTAATCCAATTTTGGAGAAGTTATTCCTTTTTAAAATGTGACACAATAATTTCATAAAGAACTGTGGGTGGTCTAACGAAATCTTTCGATTAGAAAGGGTTCAAATAAAATGATTAAAAGTTTGCAAATCCTAAGTGGAAATATTTTCTTAGAGCATAGATAATTAACTGTTATTTGGATTAAAGTTTTAAATACTATAGATGAACTGGTATCCGACTAAGATATTTTAAAGCTAATATGTATTGTATGGTTACGTTGATATTATAAAACTCGCAGTTATTCACTGAACTTGAAATACGCGAACATTGTAGGCATTACCAAGTAATTCTCCAGACAATGACAATAAATGAAGCTGCCATGTACTTAACCATGTAACCGCGTAATAGTGCTACGATATGGATTTAGTACGAGCGGAGTTAGTAAAGCGTCCATAATATCAGTATGGCAGGAAAATAAAATGTATTTGACGTTTACTATGGAATAACTTCTTGAAATAATGAACGAGATACAGCTTTCAATTCGGTAATTAATTTTAATTTGGGAATTTCATTTGTTTCTTATTAGTAATATATTGTTACGGAAACAGTGTCATGTACTGTTATGTAAATAGTGTCAAGCACTGTCATATAAAAATTGTCATGTAGATTGTATCATCATCACGGAAACCAACTAGTAGTAATCCGATATATCTGTTTACTACGATATTTTTCATCAACTCATATACTTTATATACATATATACTGTATATATTGTATATGTATTATATACATACATATTGTGTTAAGTTACTCTGGTAATTAGTGTCAATAGCCGGAAAATCAGGGCCAAATAACAATATTTCAGAATTGTAATACGTGCATCGTAAGAAATAATAGTGTTTCAGAATTGTAATAAATATCGCAAGATAATAGTTAGTCAATTGTCGAAAATATAAAAATACTTCTACGATGATGCTTTGGCTTCCAAAATTTCTAAAATCAAGAGTTCTTCAGTATCTATTGTTCGGTGATTAGATCAACAACTTTGTACGTTGCTATGCATCCAAATATCATCGCGGAACCCATGGAAGAAAATCATCACGTTGAACGTAAACGTGTTGGACGCAAACGCGTTCAATTACGCAACATTTAACGTCTTTAAAAACCCGGAAACAGCGGTCATCGTTTAATTATAAAAATGTCGCGTGAAGGGCTGGAAACAGGAAGTTTGCCAGCAGCAGGCAACCGGTAAACAGGACGTATTAAATAATCCAATTTATGCGCCACACAGGGGCAAGAAGTATGCACTCCCATTGAATACGATAATATTGTTTCGTTTCTCCCCTAGGCTCGCGTCACGCTAATAAAAGTAACCGCATTAATCACTTACATTACGTTCCTCAAAATTATTGCCAGTCAGAATGATTACGTACCTGAAACAAAAACGCAAGACAGGTTAGAGAAGGACGTTTACATCTTCGAACGTAAATATACATAATTTTTATTTAGACACAAATTTCCCAAAAATAATTGAGAGTTACGCGTCACCGTTTTCTTAACATTAATCGCATAACGCTAATTACTTAACAAATTACGATAGATTGTTAAGCGAGTGCAAAATTGCCTTAGGGACAGGTCGATAGTCATCTAAAAGATCTCGATTGGATTTTTAATAACTGTTTTTATTGCTTTAAATATGCTATTTAATTATGTCTATCATAACGCAATCATATTGAGTTATACATGTGCGTAACTGAAACAATTTCATCTGAAGTTAACTGACATAATGAAAATATGGTTCGGACAAATGGCACACAGAACGTCCCCATTCTGATTCATTTCTGTACGTTCCAATGCTACCCATCGTAGGTAACTAATGACTTTGTAATTTCACTGTACCACTCTGCCTCGTGTATCAACACGCCCTAGTCTCCCATACTTTTCACAGAGCGCTAAATTGTATTGCACGGAATAATTTCCCCATTCGTTCATTTCCCGAATTTCTTGTAACATTTTTCATCGCGATCAGCTCGGATCGCCAGCCGAAAAGTCGGTCGATAATGAACTCGCTCGCACGGTGACCCGATGAGAACCGGAAGCTAGAGAACGAGGGAAACGTCGCGGCGCATTCGAGACGACTAATCGAGGCAAGGATCGCTTCATCGCGGACGGAGCTCGTCGGTGCAACTTTGAAAACCTCGGGCAAACTTTACGGTTTTACTTAACGAGTCAGCCGGAAAAGGAATCTTTTACGACGTTTTTGCGGCCGATTTAAGAAGTCGGTAGCCCGCGGCAGCCCAGCTTTTCATGGGATAAAGCGGCGCGGCTGTTGTTTTAAAGTTTCAACAATAACGGACGGGACAAGAGAGAAACTTGGTGTTTTTAGGAAAAACGGTGAGACGCTGACGGTCCGAAAGAAAATAAATACGCGGCCAGGCACTCTCGATGCGTGCCGCAAACGGAACGAAAATTTGTAAGGGAAATGGCGTTTGATTCGAAATCCGAATTTCCGCGAACAATCAATTCCGGGATTAATCATTTACGGTTTCATATATTTTAATGAGCCGTCTGCTGACTGGAAGTAATTACGGCAGATACGTGCGCGCTGCGATCAGAAATGGGAGACCTTTATTTTTTGCACCGCTGTTCGGCTCAAATAAAACGCAAACAAGTCGCAGGTAACGGACACCGAAGCTTTCCTTCATAACGCATAGCTCACTGACAAGACACAAATAAACTGCTGTCCTTTACTGGAAAGATGGCACAGTTTCTGTCGAGGGCCAACGAAGGTACCCCGCTCGCTCCGTCTAACCTGCACGCCCGTAGCCCCCCCCCTTGTCTATAAACCATTGAAACCTACTTCTATTGGTAAATAAAAAGGCCAATAGGTAGAGCCCGCTCTACCTAATCACGCCTCTTTTTCAGCGCGTAACTTAGTCAATAATAATCAACAGTCTAGAATGAAAACAGAATGGAAGAGGCTAAGAGGAGACGGTGACGGGAGTCAGGAGGCGTCGTTTGTTTACAACCGGCCAGGCTCGAGTCCCTCGTTTCCTGGAAATTGCGGCTAATAGGAAGGGATCATCCCTGTCAATAGGGAGACGCGTCTACCATACTTCTACGCTGAAAATGTAATATGTCGCATTTGATAAATACAAAGTTAATTATACCTAAAAATAAACCGAAACCACAGCAATTGGTCACAATGGCCGGCTCAGTTATCCTAGCAAGCGAAACGTTTTTATGTACAAAATAACAAAATGTTTACTATGATTTAATATCGTTATTTTTTAAGAGACTCCTTTTGTTTTCAAATAAAGGATCGTAGGACGAGTGAACGAGTCAACTGAATTAGTGGTCATCGAACAACTCCTCTCCAAGTAGAAATGACTAAAAAACGAGAGAATTAAAGATTCGATAATTTTTTCAGCAACCGAAGGGAAACGCGTTTCCTCTTCTGTTGATTTAAAAATCACGTAACCCAGAAGAAAAGGGGAGCAAAAATACGGGAGGTACGGTTTCCGCGAATTGAGGGGACGGAAAAAGGCAGGGTAGGAAGGAGAACCGGGGAGGTAAACGGAATAATGAAGGGACATCACTTCAAAGTTCCCTTATCTGGTTCGTCCCTGCAAAAATCGTAAAACGTTTAACCGAATTTTTCTCAGTGCGCTTCTAATCCGTGCATAACCTCGATGATCGAATTGGTATTTAATAACAATTGCGAAAAAGACATTTGCGCGATATTTTGCACGAAATATTTATTCTGTTTACTTACTATTTTCATTGCCAAGAAAAATAATTATTTTTTAACTTACTCAACTTCCCAATAATTACTGTTTCAAGTTATTCAACTAAGAAAATTAACTGACAAATTCTCTTTTAGAATAATAGCATCGATTGGAATATTAGCGTACCAGATTGTAGTGTAATAATTTAACTGCGGACGTTTATGCAAAATAAAAATAGTCCGCGTCAATTTTCAGAAACAGAAATTAAAAAGAAAATAATTTACTTCTTCGAACAATTTTAGCAAGACAAAAATAGCGGAATACTAGTATTAAATTCTCTCAATGTCTCCAGAAGTTTGTATTTCACCTATTCATTTTTACTATAGACGCATAAAATCCGCAGCCGATCATTTCCTTCGGTATTCGTTTTCATTGTTTAAATAATTTATTGAATGCAACGTATCTCTAGTACGGAATATTAAATAAAATTTAGCATAACGATGTTGTGGATTTTATGCGAACTTAAGTGAATGAATGTATCATATTTATTAAAATATGCACACATATAAACACAATCAACCCTTTAAAAATATCCTTTCATGTCAATTTCGTGCAAAATTAATTTAAAAATTCATACGAAAAGGTTGCTAAAACACGCAAAGAGCAAAGTACAGTTTCAGTGCATAGTGCACATGTAGAAAGAGCCTCGTGACTTATGAAGGTCACCGAGTCCTCTTATTAACAAATCGTGTTCAACTGGTATTTCTATTGATTGATATTCCCACTGACTATTGGTTCATGAATGATTAAAGATCCGTCGAACTGAGCAAACTCCAAAACAATCAATAAAGTATAGAGTTCTAGACAGCAGGAAAACCCGTGCAAGGTAAACTCCCCTTTCAACAAAAGATCATCGGTGACCACCATAAGCAGAACGACAGCGAAGATTCCCTGCTGAAGAAATAATTCACTTAAAACGTTCAAAGAACTTTCCTCGCTGAGAAACGTCTTCGGCTCTGCTAAGAAATGGTCTCGATGAACGTTACAGCGTCACCGACCCGGCCGATTCGACGCCGATCGTTGTTTTGCTCGCGGTTTCTTCGCGCAGTTACTCTTCTTCCATCCCGGCGAACCGTGTTCCCGCTCGGGGCGTAATTGTCCGACCCGCGACTCGTTTCTTCCCCGTCACAATGAAATTCCCGACTTATGACGCGGAGGGAAAAGAGCCCCGTTCCTTTTTTATTCCCCGTTCGATTTTCTATTTTACCCAGCGGAATATCTCGCAATCGATGATCTCGGCTGGGATTCGCTTCGAGGAAACTGCCGGTTTAATTGAAGTTCCGACCCCCGGCGACGACACGAATTCTCCAAGAAGCTTTCACGTCGACTTTATTAAGGACAACGGCGGCGTAGTATCGCACGGCCGACGGAGCGCGCAGGACAATCACGTCTTTTTCTCTCCCTCCCTTCCCTCTCTCTTTTTCTCTCGCCTTCCTCTTCTTACCTCCCTCATTCTCCGCCGGCTTCTTTCTTCCGTCGAACACCTCCTGCGCACCTCTCGTTCCCATTTTCAAGGAATATAACAAAGAATCATGGCGATGGTATGATGGACGAGAACGAGAGACACGAAGAAACCTCTGGAAATGGCACTGGGTCAGCCGGGGAGGCTCTGATTAAACGCAAGACTGGCCAGGACATCCGCGGGCGAAGATTCTCGGGGAAGCTTCGCGTGAATTCTCGCGAAGCTACGATTGTCCCGTCATCCAGAGCCAGTAAGGACAGCGGTATTCGAGAATCTTAATGCTTGAATCAGCCTTAGGCGAGACTATTGTGTCCTTCGGTTGACAAATGTAACAAGCATCTCATCCCGCTTTTGTCGAAACTTATAACGCTAACTTGAAAACTAGGCTTATAGCTGTTGCTCGAATAACATTTCTTTCCCTTCGTATTATTTGGAAGCAAATGGAAGTAAGTTGGACTTTTTTATATCTTTCATAACCAGCTTGAATTCTCAGAAAAAACGAGAAGGCGCTTTGTGTTATAAATTTTAAAACATACGGCGTAGAGAAATGACTATCGATGATATTGTCAATAAATACCGTGAATGGACACAAGTATAAAAATGGTCGTGTTTTATGTAGTTAGTAAAAGAAATGACTATTAGATTATTCGAATACCATCTTCGTAGTAAATATTTTTAATGTTGGAAATGTAGTCAGTTATGATGCTTTACTGTTGCTTTGGGTTTAATTAATGAAATGTCGCAAGAAGACCGAATGGTCCGTTTTAATTGTATGGCTTGGTTTTAATTAATTCAGTTTTACAGACAAAAGCAGTACGTTTATTGCGAAAAGAATTACAATGGCAATATGTTTATCGTGAAAGAATTTTTAATAAAAAATGGCGCTAAAAATGCCACAAATAATAAAACATAATTTTCATTATAAATGAATAACAATAATTAACAATAACATTCAATTATTTTATTTGTTTCATTTCTATTTTTTATAATAATTTTTTTTATATCGTTTAGTCATTCCGGGATCAATATAAGTGGTGCTGTCGTTTATTTATGAAGAAATCGACTACATTGGTTTATCAACTGAAAGATCCTACGGTCCGCATTACGTAACTCATTTTTGAAGAGTTGGACCATTATTTTTAAATATGAAATATGGTTATTCGAACAACGTTACTTAGAGAGTTCAGACTGAAGTTTAATGCTGTAACAGAATATGCCACGCAAAATTTACAACTATTATCGAATTAATAAATGCGTAACATCTCGTTAGCTTGAAGATGCCTTAGGTTTCGATGATACTACTCTTAGGAATCGATGGGAAAGAACACAAATCAGTAACTGGTAAATATTATCAATCTTTTTTATGATAAAAATTGACGAGAAAAATGATAAATGATTTTAAGCATTCTCAGTCATAGTTTTGCTAAAAAGGTCCGCCGTTCGAACGTCGAAAGCTGTCGGTGAAATCTTCGGCACGAATCGAACAAAATATTACAAGGCGGAGCGTTAAATATCCTTTTGGAAGATGCAAGGATCGTCAGATTAGCGCTTCTAAAGAGAAGGAAACGGAGTTTTGTTCCCAGCAAGGCGATTTCGAGTCAGTGTGCCTCGTTACGTTGGGTTTCTCGAATTCATACAGCCGCACGATTATACCCGCCCCCTCTCCGTGTCTCGTCTAGCAAGGGAGCCACATAAAAAAGAGAGAAGGAAGAAGAAAAAAAAGAATAAAGAGAACTGTGGGGGAAAGGGAGAAAGAGCGAGCCATTACCACTTGACTCGAATTGCAAAGAACTCCTTCGTTACTCGGGAATCCACTTGACCCAGTAACGAAAGGTAACGATCCTCGATTTCTTCTCGCGAACTCAACCGCCATTCCTTCGCGTTTATTCAATATCTGGCGAGTCTTTCACAACAAGCCGAGTCTCCACTTGGAACATTGGAGCACACGGATGGAACTCTCTGCTCACTTGTATTTGCGACAAAGGGAACTGACTTATTGATTAATTGTCATTTGCCCCCCATTTTCCCCACTTCGCTTATACAAACCCCGGCAAGAAGTATTCGAACACCTTTTAAAATGCAATAACTTTATCTAAACTGGATTACATGACTTGAATTTGTCTGAGATGTTAAAGGGTTTAGTTGACTAAAATACTTTTTGATTTTAATTTTGCTATTAATTGGAACGACGGAAAAAAGTAAAAAACTGTCGTTCTTCAACTTTTTCCTCTGAACCTGGAACGAAGATTTATAAAATGCGTTTTGTAATTTATATGCATATTGAAAATTTCTTCAAATCGTTTGACGCATAATTGAGATACAGCCACTGAAACATTCGTAAAACGCTGCGACACGTATCCCATGTCTCGCAGTTGATGTAGACAATTTTTATTTTGTATAAAGATCCACAGTTTAGTTATAACACATATTTCATTACATGTATATCGTGAAACGAAGAAAGTTATGTTTGAAAAGAATGCCTACCGAAAACCGTATAGTTTGCAATGTAAATTTTATACTGCATAATGAGAGCGTATAACGTGCGGAACGGGCTATGCACTAAAGTGAATATTTTTATTCGATAATCCGGTGTTACAGTGATTACCAGGTTTTACGTTAGTATTGAAAATCGTTAAATGACGTGAACGGATAATTTTGCACGGGGCAACGATGGCGCGGGATGTGTTAACACAGTTAAATTCTTCGATTAACAGGAGCAATATTATGAAATCAAAATGCATAAATCGTTGCAGAGATTTTGTGGTATTAAATACGGCAAACGAGAAGATATCGCGGAAATGGTAATATCGTGTAGTTTGTTTTGATACTATTTGGCACAATTATCCGGCAACGCTAAATCGATGCGTCTTGTTTTGAAAACCGTGTACATTCATTAATCTGTATAAGTGTCCAGGCGAACAGTCTGTCCATGTCAACGGTCTTAATAAATAACAGAGCCGAGTATCGCGACTACACAATGGTAATTAATTAGGAATGAAATAATGATCCATCCAGGGGGAAGGCGTATGACTGATCAAATTTCGAAGTGGGTAGGGACGTAACGGGGAGATATGGAGCTCTCCCATTGTAGATGGAACGCGGCTGGTTTGAAACATTGAATGGATGACAGGGGAACAACAGCTTCGATCTAATTGTTCGCTACAAGAGCCTATGTGTTAACGTATCCGAATACTAATAGGAGTCAATTCGTGGGAAAGTCGTGATTAAACACGTCACTTTTCATCTTTTTCTAGGTTTTTAAACTTTCAAATGGAAATGACGAGTCTCGACCATAAACTTTTTCTGTGCCAAACGCGAATTTGATAGGCGACACCCGCAGCATATTTAAATGTTTAGAAGCTATATCAATTTCTTCGAACTGTTAAAACAAACTTATGATATTTGCTCATTCCCCTACCTTTTTTCTTTCTTTTGTGTCTAACATTGTGTTCTTTCTAAATTTACCCAGACAGCAGTTTATGTCCGCACGTCCTACGCCCATTTTGAACGTTCTATGGACGTCTTCGAGACTTAAATTTCAGACCTTCCAGGTTACTTCTTAGCTCTTATGGACGCCCTCAGGACCTAAATCTCGGACGTTTTAGGGACCTCTATTTCTTAATTCTTACGGACGTCTTTAGGACTTAAGCTTCGAACGTTTTAGGAACGTCCATTTCTTAATTCCCGTGGACGTCCTTAGGACCAAAATTTCAGACTTTCTAGAAACTTGGGGGATAAGTGTAACATTCCTCGTGTCTGTCGCCACGGTGACTGCTAATTTTTTATAATATTCATACATCGAATGTTGATGTTTTAACTTTTGCGCTTATTATTGCACAGTAAAGCTTGATTCAGTAAAGTTTAATTCATCATAAAAAGTTGAGTTTCAGTGAGAAGTTCCTTGAGGTATTTTGCCTGGAAGTTTTGTGAAAAATTTAATAACTACACTGTAAATGATCCATGTACAATCGTAGTTTCAAAAGTAACGTATTTTGAGCAAGTGTCTGTACAGCGTATTGACACCAATTCCCTGACAGGTATCATGAATCAGCTGATCAGCTAATTGTAAATTTCGATCGTTACGGGCAGTATCATGAACGCGGATACGAATCGCAGAAGCGTATTTTGTTGTTAGCTCTAGTAGCATAGTTTCGACAATGCGTATTATTGACAGCGCCGCTGACCCGAGCATGAAATGTTTATGTTGGTGAGGAGCGGAGTAAAATAGAACAATGTGTCAAATGTTTAACGGAGGATCAATAAATTGGGAGTTTGAAATTCCTGGGACGAGGGGAATTGATCCGACAATAGCCTTTCTTTGAGGAAACACGCCGAATTGCATTAATATGCATAAGCCGGTTTCAAACAATTTAAGCTACAGAAAGCACTTTGCATACCAATTGAGACACAAAGCCTAGATTATTCGCATCCGAAGTTGGCAGACGCGTATCCGGAGAAAATTAAAACGGCTAATGCGGGAGGTCTAATTACAAAAATTAGGATACGTGACTCTGAAGAACGCTTAGCGAGTACGTAGCAATTAAAAAAATGGTTGTCCACTGATAAAACTGCCTGATACGCCGAGTGAAAGGAGAATCTTATTCGGATTGTTTGAACTTGGAACCAACGGATAAGAGAATCTAGATATTCAATTAGGTCCGATGTAAATTCGACTATTGTGTACTACATACTAATTGAAGATATGTATTTCTGCACAGGTGAAATTCTTTCGTTATTCTGCAAAAAATTGGTTGTATTGATGGTCTTAAAATTACTCAGCACCTCGTGAGACATTTGAAACAAGTGTTATTAGTCTTTATGAATGTTAATTTATCATTGTCAGGATTGCAAATGGTGCTATAATTTTATGTTGAATTTAAGTATATGCATTCTTGTATTTCTATTATAGATAAATATATAGCGATATTAATTTATGTTGCACTTCGTCTTTACGTAAATTGTTAACACTTAATACGTATTCGTGCTAAAGGATATTTGAGTATTCAGAGATACTTAGAGGCAGTGAGAAGAAATGACTTTATTATACCGGAACAAAGACGAAGGCACAATGAATGCTAAAGGAACGCCAAATTTAATTAATTAAAAGTTAGAGATGAACGTAATGGCACTTGACTAAAAGACGACCATTAAGTATAATGTACAAGACTCCATTCTTGCCTGCTCCTTTGAATAATTACGTAGGCAGGCGCCCATCATTTTTCTTATTGAAATTGCGTTCTAATATAAAACTCCACGTTCCTTCTGGTTCTACGAGAGAACAGATTAAAAATTCCGCAGCTGCCACTTGTTGTAATCATTATTCGAGCGTTGTAATCATTATTCGCGAATTGACACGTGTATTGTTTACCGACCAACTTTATTCTCAAGATAACTTAAAGTTAAGTTAATTTATAATAATTATATAATTCATTCCACACGTCTTTTTAACATTTCCGCACGTGTAGATTACATTTGCATAAGTAAAAATGTTCGAAAATCTGACATACGCCATTAGGATTCTAACCAACTCATTTGTATGAAAGTCCTTTGCCCAACTTTTTCTCGACACCTCGAACATTTCCGTTCGGCTTCCAGTTCGGTGACCTCGGCGATCTCATCGATTAATTTTACAATCGTCTGCGAACGAGTCTCCTCATCTGAAAAAAGGCCTGAATCCTTTCTACTTTCTCCTTAACTGCCAGCACTCGAGACCGAAAATAATCAACAACAATAGCCCCAGTCCGAAGGGAAGGAACGGGCCGCGTGCTCCGCCTCGGTCTCCCTTAATTTGTCCTAATTAGCGCAAACCGGCGTTAACGAAGAGTTTACGTCCGCGGGAATTCATTAAGCCGGTTTCCAAAGTTCGCTGGCCGAACGCCGCTGGCCGGCTACATAGTCAGGCCAAGCCATGGCCCCAGACATCCATAGCCGCCGTCCTGCTTTGAAAAAAGAAACGAGAAACACCGAGAGAGCGGACTTGCCACTGAATATTCATATATTGTAATCAACCCCCTTTGGTCTAGGGGTTTGGGCGCTAACATGGCCGCGTCTACGTCTTTGGAACCTCGGTCGTGACGAACTGACAAGGGACATTGCCCAACTCGTACGCGCGGATTCTAATGAAAGCTTTGCATAGAAGTGCAGAACCGGGAGATATTCGGCACGCACTTTCTTTCACCTGGTCGTTTCCATATTTTCAAGGTGAAAATGACTCCGCCACGCTCGGAACACCACTTTGCCGTGAGTACAAGGGAAACTACGGAGTTCGAATGAAATTTAAAATACCGGTATTGTATCGATGTAATTTATTGAAGTTTTTCAATCATTTACAATAATTATAATACTATTTTGTAAATTAACAAGTTCAGTGTCGCGTCGATCGCTTATGGGTGGCACTAATTTTTGACCAGCGTGGAAACTGGAACTAGGAAGTTCAAAGTTATCATAACGAATGATGTTTAAACTCTTTTGCAGCATAAACATCCTAGTGAAATTCAGTTTGTTCGAATACTGGGCGAGTCATTCGACCCCTTCACCTTAATTGTTCTTGTAAACTATATTTTCGATAAAAACATGTTTCGAACGAAAGTTGTTTGATATAAAAAGCATACACTGCTGCAATTAGTATTTTGCTATTTTCCTTTTTTATCAAAAAAATATGAGGGTCATCTCGAGTTTTTCAATTATAATGTGTAACATTTAATCATGTAACATTCAATGGAGAGAAGAAATAGGTATTGGCCAACAAAGACACAATTATCGTGCAATCGTTGAGTTTTATATATTATAAAAGAATAATTCAACTTTATGACAGGTGTAAGGTTTCAAAGATTTTAATTCGAGTTTGATGAAGCAATTTCGTATTATCGATTCATTTCAAGCTGGGCTACAAAAATTTTAATGAGCAAAATAAGCCGAGAAACGGCAGTAATTATGCGAAGCCATAAAATTATACCCACTAGATATGCAAATGCATTCTGGATCCCCCGTGTTTGCAGTAAATGCGATAACTAGGGGATGTTTCACCATACGTATTACAAGTATTTACAAATTTGTTAATGATATCCTCATGCTTCTTTCAAATATCAGTGTATACAAGGATCCTTTAAAATGCGGGAAGAAAAATATGTTGAAGACAAACATCTTTTTTAAACTATTACCAACCCTTACAATTATAGCATTTTGCAAATGTATATATTTCCATATTTTTATTTTTCAAAATTTGGCACTGGAATCACAAGTGGAATTCCGAGAAATTAATCAAACTGTTTAATAGCTCTGACGACTTCTTTCATGATGTGAAGATATAAAAACAAGTTAGTTTCTGCGATTTTTATTTAATTTAAACCGCTGACACTTTTTCATATCCTCGACTGTGTAGTAAGTAATATATAATTATAATTAATATATAATAATATTTTTTAACGTAGAAACTTATATATGTATAATCTATATCGCAATAAAAGTAAGCATTCACAGTTGTCAGATTGATCGACTGTAGTTTTACCATGCATGTTTGAGATTTGGATCAGTTCAGTACGTTTCAGAGTCGTTAGCACGCGGTCAGGCACATAACAGTTGTTCGGGCAGACATGTTTATACTTAGCCGTTCGTTTGCCATTTGTTACAACGTCGCAAGTTTAGTGCAAGCACATCGCAACGTGTTTGTCGACGAAGGGACGTCTTTCCGCAGTTTGGAAGTTTGCAGTCTTGCATCAAATCTATTATAATTACATTGTGGAACTCTAACACACGATTAAAATTGTAACATTTATTATACTAATTTTTTTATTACACTAATTTTAATAAAGAGCCATAAAATATATATAGACATTCATAAATTATTATCAACAAATTTCGCTTACTACAGAGCAGAGGGGGCATTCAGCAGCCAGGTACTTTTGTTTCAGAAATGAACTAAATTTATTCTTTGCTCTCATTTCTCGCAAACACGTGACACTGGCTCGATTTAATAATAACCCAAATCGACTTATTCGCAACACTATACAAATTTCGCACATAGGTTAAACTAGCATAACTGAAACGAATCTCGCATGACAACGGAAAGACTTGATAATTATTACAAAAATGTCGTCGATAATGTAGTTTCCTTTTATAGCATCGGTGCGCATCGTCTCTTTTCCGACTCGTACCTTGTTGTATTTAGAAATATTATATATCTTTGGTATGTGTGAATCATTCATTTTACTTACATCAATCGATCAATAAATAATTTTCAACGACAGAAAAGACAAGTTTGTAAATATTAGCTGATAATACGTGCGTCGAAGCATGTTACGAGCACGCATCATCCACAATAGGGAGACACGTCTGGATGGGCACGTGTTGATACAGACGATTTCGCGTGGCATGTAGTAGCATCCGAACAATGCCCGAAGAATTCGCATGCGCGTCGGCGTATAGCAGAAAAATCTGAACGAACTATTTTAATATACTCTTTTATCCCAGCTGGCTTTATAAAATTCTTGCCGAGCCGTGCTGCGGCTGCGGCGCGTCGGTATATGACGGATGAAGGAGTTGCGGCGCGAGGTGGCGGGGCGAGGGGACGGAAGGCTCAAAAATACCGGGTCGAATTTCACCATGCAGCCACCGCGGAAATTCACGAAATAATTCTACGACTCAAACGGGCCGCTGGAATCTCCGTTTTCTACTTTACGGAAAGGCCGGCGGATCGTGGCGCGACCGCCGCGATGCACAAACGCACGTTAAACACGGAAGTATGCCGGCAACGAACGGAAGTTCGGAATTCAATCAGCCTTTGACGAGAGACCCGGGGCCCGCGTTTGCCGAACATCCAACCAGTCGACGGTTATGTACCCGTAACCGGCCTCTGTTCGCGCAGGATGCCTCGCAAACGATTCTCGAATGATGAATTCATGCGACCCAGTCTGGATAAACTACGTACGGCTTGAACCGCCTTCGAACTTGTAACTAACCCGCGCCGCGGAGCGTGCGCGCAGGTGGGCTGCAGGGAGGTTTGAGAAGAAGCAACCCTGATTGAGACTTCAAATGGAATTGAGCCTGCTTCACGCTCCGATGCATGGATCAAGTTCGGCAAGCTAGGCTCGTGGAGAGTTTCTTATTAGGTCTACGGGATCGTAGCGGATCGGACAAACGTAGGTACGTGTGACCCGTTTCGAAAAATTCTGTTCTGTCAAAGAGTGTTTACCGTTTGTTCGACGATTATAAGGTCTGAATATTTTATTTTACGGTGCAACTATCAAACTTTCGGAAACCGTCATTCGCTAGCACGTGTTTCAATTTTAACACGTTAAGTGTCAAATAACTACCCCCAAAATTCTCACAACATCAAAGTCATGTAATTAATTAAGGCGCAACTAGATAGTTGAAATTGACCATAATAAATATTAATTTAATACTTTTGCAATGTAAAAGATCTGGTAAAAATTTGTTCGTACATATCAGAATGAAAATGAACTTCGAAACTTACTTATTTAGGATCATAAGATCGTAATCATAAATCATAAGAGTCGTACGAAATTAAAACTGCTTTGTTGATATAGAAAAGATAATGCTTATGGCAGCATTGCGTAATAAGTCGTGACCTTCTTACACCTTGTAGATCCTAATCACTGTAATAATTAACCATTGATGACGATAGTTCACTGATGATATATTTCACTTTTATCGTTATATTAGCATACGTGTATGTATATACTACGTATAATCAACGAAGACTTATACGTTAATTTTTATATTGCATCTTTACAGATGCGAAATTCTAAGTTAAAATTTCGGTTCAGAAGCATGCATCTGTTAATTAGACTCCAGATATTTTGTATATTTGTGATAAACACGAATGGGTACAATTAAAAACGGTCGAAAAATTAAAAGAAATTACGGAAATGAATATAACGATTTGATCTTATGAAAATGATTACAGAAAAGAAAATTGTGTTTGGCTATAATTTACTGTAATTTCCTGATACTGATAATTAACGGTAATTATCGCAATGATTTTAGATATAATTTTGAAACGTTTGAAGAACTTTTCTGATGGATGATAACGTACAGGTATTGCGCGTAGTCGATCGATAATGTGACAGACGTAATCGATATTCTCAATAAATGTCGCGAGTGGAAACTGAAATTATCGAAGCAACGTTGATAGAAGAGCAGGAAGGAATCTGGGGAATTGCATCGTTTCAAGATTAAGTGAACGATCCGGGGGATTGTGTACCCACTGATGAGGCTAATGAAGCAGATGATAAAGATTTTCTTTTCAGATTGATGTTGATTTACGATGATGGGGGAGGGGGGAGGGGGAGGTTTAAATAGTGGAAATTTAGTGGAACATTGGGAACAGCTTCTTAAAAACGGCAAGGACGTAGCAGGTCGATTGGGAAATAAAGGAGATTAAATTTCCAGATAACTGATGAGCTCATCTGGGAGGACCATTATACAGATTGAAAGGAATATCTCCAACCGAAGGATCAGATACGAAAGCACACCTCGTTAATTGAACGCAGCTTCTTTTATCGGCTTATAGTCGTTCACTTAAGAAATGCAGATTTGTACGGACTTGTCGATCAAAATCGACAAAATAAGTGATCTTCTTTATAACTTCGATTCTTACTAATTGCGATAGGACCTCGATCATGCGGTTTTTCAATATCAGATCAGCTTATATCAAGGTCAATCGATTTCGGTAAAATCGATTTGATAAAAATAACTACTCTCTAGCATGTTGTAGTGGATTTAACCCATTTGCATCCAAGCGCGGAATATTCCGCGAGCCACGACTGTCTACTATCACCGAGCATATATAAAAATCATATTTGTTTTTCCTTTGTTTGTAAAAAAAATAAAATGAGATATTTGAGGTATAATATTGTGTATTAGTCGTTTTAGACACTGTATTTTTGATAAAAACCATAAATTTTTTTAACGTCGGTTTCATACCCATATGTCCAACAGCGCGCGGTGATACGGGTCAGTCGTCCGTTCTTCGGTTCGGATTTTTAAGCACGGCGGCCGAAGTAGACCGATGAGGCAAATAGGTTAACCAGTTAACAGTGGCGATCTCTTTGCAAAGCGGCCACCAGTGTGTGTCGCGATAATCAAGCGATGACGAATCCAAAAAGACGAATCCAACTCATGAATCCGACTCAAATTATTTATAATTTTCATTTATTTGTTTCATTTCGTCTTGACCTCTAAACATTTTAAACATATTAAAATTTACGAAAATAATTTAGTTTTCGCCAGTATTACAATTTAAATATCAAATTGTAACAAAATTTTACGTATGACGGATATAATCGCCATGACACAAAATTCTGCCACATGTCGATGACGGATATAGTCGTCAAACACACTTAACTGGTTAAACAAAAATCGATGCAGAGAGAACGCCGAAACAGATTTCGTTCAAATTTTGTGGAACTAAGTAAATCAACATAGAACCGATTGCAATAAAAAACCGGAGGAAATTTTTATGAGTGCAGCGACCACGATTCAGATCCGATTTTTGATAATTCACTTTCGGATCTGGCACGTTAACTGTTGTAATGTAATCAACTCGAGCGACGTGCGTTAGCTCTACAACCCCTCTCATCTGTGTAATCGTCTGTTCTATGGACGGGCGAACGCCCCGGTGAATCGCACTTTGTTAAATTTGCACGAGGCCCTTTGTTTCTGGTCGATAATGCGTGTTGACGATCTCACCGCAAAATATGATCTGCAAAAAATCGTTTGACGCGAGTACAATCCACGCGGTTGAAACGAATTCAGATTATTTTAATTTTTTATTTATATTTGTCAACCTTCCACTTGTCAAAGTTATAAATGAAATTGAAAATAAGAACAATTGTTTTCTTTCAAACATTTCGTCAGAAAACGAAAATAGATTAAGAAATTAAGGTTTTATCAAGAAATTAAAATATGTATATTAAATCGTTTATAATGTCTGTAAAAACGTTCCTTGAACGATCAAATTCAAATGATAGCCATTTAATAGACAACGAATAAACAAAATGTAGTAGATAGTATTGAAAAAAAACGTTTTCGAGAACGATGACCTGGCAAATACTCGAAATTTTATCGGAAACGTCACAAGCTCTGATATACAATTATTTCTTTATTCACGTAAGATAAATATTTATTCTGCTTGCCTTCGTGCAACGTGGAGAATGAAAGAATCGTTTCAATAGCTACGAAAATGTATAAGAACCTGGACAATTCCATTCGAACTGCACGAGCCTCTCGAACCATCCGCTCTCCGACGCTCCATATATCGAAGATTAATATCGGTTTTCCTTTCAATTTTTCAAAAAGGTTACGCTGACAACGTAAAAATTAAAAGAATCGTTTGAATGGATTTGAAGATGTATCGGAGAATATGAAATCTCCGGATCTCCGTACCCCGAGGCCATTTACTTTCCACGGAAAAATCATATTTCAATTTCCATCGAATTTCTCAAAAGCCTTCACAGAAAATTAGAGTGGGGGGATTCGTGCAGCTACAGAATATTTGACGATAAGGAAGCTTTCTACGGCAATTCTAGGGCACTAGACTCTTCAATTACTTTTATAATTCGCGTTTGCATACAAGAACCTTGCCAGGGACTTCGTTTTCTGGATGAACAGATGCCGCGCAAACCGTCGTCATCTGGCCTCCTCGCAAACAATGGGATACAAACGTGGCAAGTACAAATGTATGTGAATATTCCGTCCAGGCCAAACACCGATCGGCGGGCTCTAGTCCCCGCTCCCGAGGGCAACAGCGTCCCTTAGCTCCTCGTTGGGCTCCCCACCAATTAGCACGTTCCGTGCCGAGCTGTTTTTACTCGGCTCTATATTTTCGTCAATTGATACTTTATAGTGTTCTCAGAAGATGTTTTATGAAAAGTTTTGAAACTGAAGATTTAACTTCCGCCGAAAAAATGGGCCATAATAAGTATATTACATTGTTATAGGTACGATAATTAATAGACAGATATAATACATCAATTTTTGAAGTATCTTTTTTCTCTCGTCCCTACTCCGCTAAGACATTTGCCCGTAGCTTTGCCCTTGGCCCGCGAGTATGCCCTTGTTCGCCGCGAGGTATATTGAACAGCTCTGCCTTACACCATACTCGATCGATCCACCCGCCACGGAGTTCACTTCAATTATGTTCATTTCGCCAATTTTAAGTAAAGGAGACACTTGGAATTATATCCTGAATTTTTTCCATCTTTTCAATGTCCCTTTGCTGTTAAAGAATTGTATCTGTTAAAAACAATTACAAAATATGAAAATTATATCTACGATTTTTATCGTTTATCTTCTATGCAAAATAAGAACTTTATTAATCAATTGGAAGAAATATAAAGTAAACAAACATGTATTTATGCTCGTAATAATTTTATTAAATCAAGGAGGATGTAAAAACTTAAATTCTTCTAACGACTTTAGTAAAATAACATAAAAATTGGAGAATTTTTACGTCAGAGCAAAGCCCTTTCTATACAATTTTCTTACTTTTATCGAGTCCTCATCACTATCATGAATTTTATTTTTACCCCACTTGTGGTATAATTTATCCTGATCCGCCATCGAAGATGAACTCTGCATAAATGCATGAAACCCACAGTCGAATCATTATCTAGAACGGCTGTTTGGTCTACTGTGGCACACGAAGACGTCCGAAAGAAATATAGACACCTCCGGAACTTCTGTTCCTCAAGATTAACCAGGACTCTTCGAAACCCTCGGAAGTGGTCATCCCCCAAATAATTACCGTAGTTCGCGAGCGTCCCGCATAGAAACGACACGAGGCACTACCGGCCCACGCCATTTCCTCCTTACATCCTCGTCGAACCCTAGCATTCATCCCGGTTTTATCCGGAGCGTCGAGGACTGGCAGATAGAAGGCGGTAACTTGGTAAAAGCTCCCAAAGCGGAGAACGAAATCATAATTCGAAGTTCGTGACCGGACTAGAGTCCGTTCCGTGGAACTATTGGATACATCCCAGCTTGCAGGTCTGGTCCTAGAGGCGGCATGGCGTGCAAGCAACCGACTAGCGAGACCCAGCGAGACCATCGAGACCAGTGAGACCAGCAAGACCAACGGGATTCGAGGCCCTTTGATTGCCTTGGCGAACTCCGTGAGCCGTGTGTGCTCATTTGCATAGGTCGGCCGCTGCTCGCTCGTTTTCAGCGTAGACTTCCGGGCTGGGCCGCGCGTCGATGCGCATTAGCTTGCAGCCGGTTGCCTGGGAATAGGTTATTGCGCCGCGGATTTAACATTCCCGAAGCGTTTATCGGAACGCGGCCGGTTACACGGAACGCGGCGGATATAAAGGTAATCAAAGGCCGAGGATCCGGTGTTGGAACGATTGATTGCATTCCAGGACCCGAGCCACCAGCCCGGAGCCTGGATATTTCAGAGTTCGTTATTGGAAATCACTGTCCGTCTCGTGGCGCGGGCCCGCTGCCCGACGGCTGTTTTATTGCGCCCATCCCATACACACAACCTTCCACTCACCTCGAAACAATCGCGGCTTTTTAATCTGTTTTGCCGCGGATACCGACGACCGTCAGCGCGAAATCCCCTTGCCGCGTCGTGGGAATTCTTGTTACCGCGTGTGAGCCCGTGATATCGTCCGCGAAGAATTCGAAAATTCAACTGGAAAAGTAACCTGCCCGGCTCTGCTCCGACCAGCTGTTGTTCGACATCCTAACAACTGCGGATTAAAGTGTTCTTTAAAAGATTACTACAGTTCGATTTTCGCGAACTATCAGTGCCACGCGTACCAACGCACGTCGAGGAAAATGATTAACGCTCGGACTGCGAGGCTCGAGAGTCCATTCAGATTCAGGGATTCAGATATTGTCGTTTGTTTTAAATAAATAATATTTTCGTGAAAAAGGTCCGTGCTTCCAGCGTCGATGACTAATGTTAAATGTGGCTGATTAATAACATTTGTTATAACGCAATAGTGCGTTATAATTTCTACAAACCTACAGAAGAAGAGCTTTGTTGTCTGGTATTATTAATTTTATCGAGTAAAATATTTCATTCTTTTATTTTGTTCACATTTTAATTAAAAAATCTAACATGTTTCATTCGATAAACATAAAGTTAATTATGCCAGAAAACAAACCAAAGGCACCTCATATTAACAGATTCCATTGTCCTATTTGATCTAAACCTATGATCTCTTTGCGATGTAGATTCTGAACACAGTTTTTTAAATACATTCCAGATATATTTAACTCCCAATTTATTTAAAGAATATTCTATCATAGAGGATTAACAATGTTAAAAAGCTTTGGAAAAGGTGAGGCACGTCATGCCAAATAAGGCAATTTGACTATATTGATTCTTGATTTAGTTTTCTCTTTTGATAATAAAGATTAAAAAATCTGCGATTAATTTGATACCGATTCTTTAAAATGACCGTGTTTCATGAATTTGTTATTTTATTTTCATCACGATACTGAAAGTTGCGGAACTCGTACTAAACGAGAAACTAAATTCCTTCTTTATATCGGATAAGCTGAATCGCTGGAATTAAAGCAAGGAATCTGGATATTTCTCTTTCCCTGCAGATACCTTACAAGAATTCCATTTAAATATCTAGCTGATAGAAACTGTAGCGAAATTGAAGGAATATTGAATCGAATACCTTTCTCATAAAACTCGATTTATTACTACAATCCACTTGAAGGATTCCTTCATCGCTTAAAAACAGGATGAACGAAAACGATATCGATGTATGTCTCACTCTATCATGCTTCAAATGGTTACTTTCTCAACTATACATTTCGTGATTATGTAATTGTTATTATATGTAATTGAGCTTCTCTGGAAATGAGAAGAGGAAAATGTTACTTTACATCGAGCATTATACAGGGTGTTCCAAAAGTCGCTCTTAATAGGACAATGAAAGGTTCCTGAGGTCATTTGAAGTAACTTTTCCTTACTACAAATGCAATCGGTGGCTTTGTTTACTAGTTAATAACGAGAAACAGTGATCAATGAGAGACGAGATCAGCAAGCGCGAAACGGCCGAGCCAATCAGCGGGCTTCGTCCACTCGCTGGCTCAGTCGCCTTGCGCCAGTCAAGCTCGCATCTTATTGGTCAATGTTTTTTGTTAATAACTCGTTAACGATGACTCGGAGAAAAATTTTATAAAGGAAAAAGTTACTTCAAATGACCTCAGGAACCCCTCATTTCTCTATTGTGAGTTACTTTAAGAACGTCCTGTATAGTATATCGACCACGGAGAACCGTTACATCAAGGCACACGTATAACTACGACTATAATTGCTATAACTCGGCAGAGGTTTAATATTTTCACTTAAAAATTATTCTGCGATTATTCTCGATGATTATTGTAAAAAAATACAACATTAGTAAGGTTTTGTTTATGTATTCTTGAATAAAATTCACTATTTTCGTTAATTGTAAGTCAATGCCTAGGATTTGCTATTGAAACTTGTATATAAATTTGACCTTGGAAAATCATAGATTTTATAAAATATTTCGTTTCATAATAGAAAAATATTTTTTATTACGCTCGAAAAGTCTAAATACATATATCCAAACGATATATATACATGATTCACACTGTTTTGAAAAACACCGGCAGATACACCTGCGGACATAATTTTTTCCGCATCATCGTCCAATAATATTTTTCATCGCATTTATCGCGGAAGACAAATCTTTAACGAGAAAACGCCAGCCGTTAATAAACCGTTATCGTTTCACAGACACGCGCGTACACTACCGTATAATTCCTAATAATTGCTACACAGAAACTGTAACGTATTAACGAACTCTGCCTGTGAATCGGTCAGAAGTTTCGTTCTGTTCAAACATCATTCCCACCGGTGAACGCAAATAGTCGTGTGTCACGTTGCAAGGTAAACAGACGATAAAGTTGAACCGGTAACTCGATAAACCGGCACCGTTGCATATTCTTTCTTCATGCCTTAGTTTTTTGTCGGCGATGCGTGTTTCACTATGGAAGATTTGTCTCGCCGCGAATTTTTCCCGTTCGCGAGACATCGTGGACCTGTATTTATGGAATACGCGCGGCAAACGGCCCGCGATAAATCGCTCCGCGTGAACGTTAACGCTCGTTCCGCGCGAGACGACGCGACACGCCAAAAATCACGTGTCGATAGTTAATCGTCTCCCAGCGATTGTTCGTGACCTGGACATTTTGCAGTATGTTATTGGAAACTGGCACGAATCGACGACGCTGATGCTTTCTGTCGCGACCGGTAACGGTGGTTCCGGTACACAGCGCGCTCGATATTTTGTGATGTAGGCCCTACAGCGTATGCAGAATTCGAGACGCTCTCGCGCGATGCTCCCAGTCAGCGACGAGTTTAACCATTTACGTAGAAGGATATAATAATAATAACTAGTTTATGGATCGATCTCGGAAAAGTCTCTTTGTGTTACAATAATACGACAATATGTCGTTAGAGTAGCATATAAAATGAAAGAAAGAATTAGTGATAAAGTTGAGAAGAGACAATGGAGAAGAAAATAAGTACAATATAAGAAAATATAAGAAAATAAGAACAATAGAATGACAGATCTCAGATCAGAATTTTATTTAATTTATTCGTTATTACTTTCAATTTGCAACAATTAATCTCTAAGTTATCAACTTATTTTTTAAAATTAAACTATTCGTTAAACTAAGTTACAATAAAAAGTGAAATGATTGCGATCATGTAACAAAAGTAAATAAAAATCTTCATAATCGCAGGTTATTCTTACCTGTTCCCCTTTTTATCGTTTCCAATTCTTTTTGTTCTCTGCGTTTCTTCATATTTTTTCCCGTCTATAGCTTCTCACGCACGCGTTCAAAAATGAGTATAAAATTATAAAGATCCAAGATGAATTTCATAATACTGTATCTTCAACTTATCAAAATTACCAAAAGAAACGATCTATATTTATTTAATTTCTGTTTCTGAAAATCGTCTTGGGAAGCTTTTATTTTCTATAAAGATCCGCAGTCGAACCATAGAACACGTTGAAGGAAGTACACCTTTCGTTCAATCCTCCATCGCTAGCATTGTTCTCGTTTCTTTCTCCGCATTTAGGATACCACTGGGTACACTAGAGAAAGCAGCAGTTCGGACCAATAAAAACCGAAATTCAGCGTCTCTCGGCTCGCAACCGTCTTCCCGAGCTTTTCTTGGCCACTGGTCGTCGAACTCGAGTCGTCACCCACTGTTTGTATTCTTCGCGTTTTACGCGACAGCCGAAGCTTCTTTCGTCGGCGTCGCGCTATTGTTTTACGCGCGGCCAGAATCCCGAAACCCGTTTAGCTCTCCCGGCATCATTCGTCTTTTCGCTCGTCGTTCTCGAGCGTCGGTCGCGTCGAAAATTCCCCGTAAGAGGGTCTCGGCGACTCGATTTTTGCAATTAGGCACAGGCTCTGCGGACCGAGGAGCCGTCGAAGAGCTCCGAGGGCTTCCCGAGTGTATCGTTTCCCGCAGGACCCTCGTATAACCCCGTGTTGACTGTTCACCACGCCTGGATCCAACTTAGAACGGTTTTATTTCCTCCGATGTTCCCGTTTCCCTGATATTGTCGGCGTCGTTCCCTTCGTTTTGCGCTCCGGGCCGTGCATGATTCAGCACAGCTTTCGACACCTGGCTTCTATCGGGAAGAAACTCGATATCGGGTTTCCGGAAAGACAGTTCCTTATTCAACGATCGTTGAAGGAGCGAAATCGCTCAGCCGCTGGGCTCGAACGGGATTGAAAAATGAACACCGCGAGGAAATAATAAATAAAATTTTGATGCCGGATTTCGCGGAAACTCGGTGATTTCTCGTTTTTGTTTCCTGAATGAAGGCGACCCGCGTCACCCGACCTCTCGTTTCTGGTTCCTTCTGATCGTTCGTGATCAAAGGACGCTGATTGGAAGGCTGGCAAGAAAGTTTCTCTCTGGTTCATTACTTTTACCGGTTTTGCATTTTCATTTACGGGATAACGGACCCTATTCCTTGCTGTCTGCTCCTTAAAATTCAACGCTGTATTGCACTCCGGATCTGCAATAAAATTCTTGTTGTTCCCATCGCTGTCAGTCTTGATTAACGAATTACATAGTTTCATCACCCATTTGAATAACGTATTGTAGAATACATGTTCACAGATGCCATTTTCTGTAACTTTTCCTAGTAGAGTGAAGCAAAATTCAACCAATTTTTAGCGACAAATGATAATTTATTTATATGTTCTCGTAGAAATTCAATGAAACCAGTGGCGCATGTTAATACACGCTTATTGTACTGCGATAAGTATATAAGCGTTTCATTGTACTTTATATAATTTTCCGGTGGTATTTGTATATACAAATATTTTCTGTGCAATGGTAGTCTCAGTAAATAAAATATTAATAAAGCTGTATCGAACAATTATTTACCAGAAATAAGCTGGCAAAATAATGAAAAATATAGGACCAAAAATCATATCTAAGGGTGACAGTATTAGCCTAGTTTCTGATACTATTTTCTTTATTTTTCAACCATTTTTTCAGCCATAATACCCGGGCGTAGCCATAAATATATCGCTTCTCGCGAGCGTTATGATTTAATGAATATAAGATATAATAACAATTTAGAATGAAAAAATTAAAATAGAAAATACAAAAATACTGGCTAACGATAATACTACTACAAACACAAATAAATTCTCACTAGTTCGACTCTGTGGAACGTACACACTGCTGGAGTATTACACAATTAATCAAAAGTAAAGGTGAGCCGTTCAGTTGTAATGCAAATATTTGGTCGTAGAATTAGTCTGCACGTTCTGAATTATTGCTCATACTTTCCAACTATATTATTGTTCCTCGAATTTGGTCGAAGTGAAAGTTTCCTCTACTCATTCAAAAACTTAGACAACGACTACTTTAAGTCGACTACAAGAATTATCATTTACAGAAGTGAACAAACTGTTCCTTGCGTTCTGTTATACATCAATATCAGAAGTATCCGTCACGTAACCAATTGTTACGTGCAATCAGCTCAATCGAAGGCAATCCGTACGCAAAACAATTTTGCGTCTTACTTTCTTCGACAAGTAATTTATGGAATAATTACCCAAATTATTATCTAAAATCGCTTTCTGAATCTATTATTTCATTTGCGCCCTTTACAATTTTCCACCGAGATAAGTGACTACTTTTATTTCATCGTTTTTTAATGATGTATAAAATGATTGATACCTCGCCAATACTCAGGTAACAGAGCTACACAGGTTTCGTCCGTGTTCCGTAATCCTGGTTCGTGGAAGCACAGATTACATGTCGGGAAGCAAGGCAGCAATCGAAAGAGCAGCGGCTGCCGAGTAATCGTTTGTTGAGGTTGATAAAACAGTGAGAGAAACGATGGGAAGCTGGAGTCGATCGGGGAGGCACAATTAAAGATAGTGGTCGAACGAGCGTCGATAGGTCGAGCACGATCGGCGAAATAAGGAGGAGGAAGAGGTCTAACAAGTGCTGAGATTTAAGGAAGAGCAAACGGTCAACAAAGGAATCCTCGAACAATTCCGGACGTAACGATACACCCTCGAAAACCAGGAGAAAGGGAGGAGTCCTCGTCGGAGAGACAGGCCTGAATGAGGATAGAGAGGGTTTTCCCTTCGCCGTTGGAACAAGGAGGAAATTCGCTCGAGTGTCCTGTTGGAGGAGCGAAATAAATCACGGCCCTCCGGCCACCTATCTCAGTCGCAACCTACGCGAGATGATATATCGTTGCGTGGAACCCGCGCTTAAAAATCGATTTCAAGTTTCTCCAGTGTGTTTTTCCCGCGTGACACAAATTCTGTCTTTCCTGACTGCGACAGTAAATTAGCCAACCCGGGAACTCGTCCTCCGAGTTGTTCCGTAGTAGGAAACATTTCTTATTCCGGGAATTGAAACCGGAATGTTTCCTACGCATCGGATACAACTATATGATTGCTGGACAATACAACATTTGTTGCACATTTTCACGTTCGAGATGTTCGAGCTTTCCTCTGTCTACTGTTGTTGATTACCCTATTGTTACGATTTCGTTCGAAAAGAAATCGTTTCATGTTTCTTTCCAGTTTCGCTACGTTTCGCTTTTTAAGAATATGACTTATCCGCGCAGCATGGTCTGGTAATTACAGATTATTGGTTGAAAGTTTCTTTACAGGTAGAAAAGGAGCTTTCGCGCTAAGGACATTGCGAAGCTGATGGATATCTAAAACGCGGAGCCAATCTCTCGGAATTAATGGTAGGTAATATGCAAAATAGATGAAAATTACGACCATAATGAAGTCTGACGAAGTTCCACTTTCAGTTATAAATGAATAAAAATCTTCGCTATCTCTGGAACGCCGGAGTGAAATTAAGCATTTGCGTCTGATCTCGATATAAAAAAAAACTCGATTGCACAGTAATGGCACATTTTTAATTTCATGGAGAAGATTCATTATATGAGTGAACGTCGATAAAACGTAATTAACGTAATGAAAAGTTTGATCGATGTTTTACGTTACAGAAAGATCGGCGAAATTCATCCTGATTTCAACGATTTACTCGAGACTCCCCCCTTAAATGGAAATTGGCTATTGTAGTACGGGCGATATTGTCACTTTCCGTTGAATTTTCAACTAGAACGATCAAACGAGGAAGCATAACGCATCGACATCGGTTTCGGTGACAAAGAAGTTAGCCGGTATGCGTTCGATAGGGAATCACGGTCGTCGAAGTGCTCGACAGTTTACCCTTGCGGTATTCGAGCTGATCCAGCCGTGTATCAGTTTTTCCTCCCGTCGCTAGGAACTTCATAATGACGGGTATCCAATTCCTGATTGTGAGCGCACGCTGCTTGAATAATCAATATTGCGTAATGTTTTAACGACGTTGTAATTCAATTATACCGAGCCTGTCGGCGAGGATGCTTATTACAGTTAACTGTTTCCGGAGTGCAGAAATGCCCAGCCAGGCAATGAACTCGTCGAAAAAGGTAACCAGGATCATTTGCGTTACCAATGTTCTTCCGCCCGGATTTCGCGAAACAGTGTTCCAATATTTGTTCCTAACTGCAAGCAGCGCGTACCTAGCTATAATCGAAAAGCAATTGTGACCGGCCGAGCAAGAGGAAACTTCTAATTGTTTACGAAGACGGCTCGAGTATACTCGGGCATATAAATTCATCGCGATAATTAGATCGCGGATGTTCGTGCGTTCGTAGACGTATCAGTTTTCAAGAAACGGCCAGGTACTAACAAGGAGAGCTCGCGGGCTTCGGGTCACCGATTTCAATGAAATTTTGCTCAGTGAATCGCTACAGAATTTACTGAACAAAATTTCATTGAAATTGTAGGTTTTGGAGAATTTAACGTGGTTTGAAGCTTTCATTGGACTTTTAAAAGATTGATTGCATTTTCCAAAATTTGATTGCTCAGGATATTTGATTGCTAATCTACTGTATGTATTATACCACAAATTGCTACATATTAGGCACACGTCAATAATAATAATTATTGCAGATTTAAATTGCTTTCACATAAGTTTTGTTAGATTACTTTTAATTTTAACGCATAGTCAAACAATTGTAAGACTACGACTTGCACTATAATCAATAGACGCCGGTTTTTTATGCAAAATGAAAAATGTCTCCACTAATTACAAAATGTAGAAATTACGTAGACATTTACTTCTTTTCTTAATCATTCTAACCAGTTGACAGTAATGCAATAGTATTTTCAAAATGTATGAATGTTTCGCCATTTTCCATTTGATCTACTGAGATTATTCATAAACGCGTAAAATCCGCAGTCTAATAATAAAAATTCTCCGAAGCAAATACCAAAGCAACAGTATGTATTATTCATTATTTCATCATTAATTCCAGAAAAAGAAGAAGGAATTTTAAGTTGAAGCTTAGTTATGCCATACTTCTTACAAATTAACAAGTCCGTGTGGAATATTGTTTATATTTGAGATGCTCTATTTTTTAACAATTTCTAATATACACGTATGTAAAATATGCTTTCTATTTATGTTTTAAACGATCTCCTTAATATATAATCATTTTAACAGAACTCAAGGTATTGCCAATCAAATTTTATAAATTAGATTCACACTAGACGGTCACGGCGCGATCAATAACATTTTCACATAACTGAATGTGAGCATTTACACTAGGTGGTTCGGTCAAGTGAAATCAATTTGTTGAGTGTCGGGTCGGTTTGCTGGTGATAAAAATCACGGCAGTTTCGGCTCGCAACCCATTTCCCATCGAACTGCATTTGCACTTATCAGATTTTCAGATGTTTTCATAAACGTCGCAAATGCATGCAGTTTATATGCAAATTATAATTCAAGAACCTAATAAATCCATTATATACGCATTACGCTTGCGGCTTCAAAAAATTTATCTGAATAAAATTTGACTGTTTATAATATAATATTAAAAAATAGCGTGTGTTACTGTTTCACAAAGAACATCGTTGTTAATAATTCTGATATTGGAAAGTAAACAATATTGCCATAGTACAAGCGTTAATAAAGTAAATATATTTCGACAAAAAGTATCTTATTTTCTCGAATCTAATCAGTATGATATAGGAATACAGGATATATAGGATCCAGATACTGTAAGGTAATCAATTACTGTGCCTCCGGTTTATTTTCTGGCATAATTAACTTTCTATTTATCGAACAAAACAGACGACATTTTCTTATTAAAAAATAAAGATGATAAAAGAATTTCTTATAATTTCCTTTGTCAAATGTCAGCAGGGTAAATGAACATTTTATTGAAAACCTGTTTGATCGCCGCGCGCTGGGAAGTACGTAGCACCGCACCGACAAGATTATTATTTTCCGTGACAAGGTAATTTTCTTAATTAATAGTCCGGATAATTTGTCAGCTGGCTCTCGTGGCACGCTGACAGGATGGAGAAAAATTGCAGCTTCAGCTTTATCGCGCTCATTAATGGGACTTACAATTGCCCGATCGGGGTGAATTAATTACGGTCACGATAGCCACGATTTAATCAATCAATTGGCCAACTGAATTTTACGTAACACGATTACAACGATAAAAATCTACGCTGGTTTAATACCAGATTTACGTAGGTGCTCCGTTTAAAATTGAAGTTCTTATTAGATGAAAAACCATTTCCCGGGGGAACGTGTGTTAATTAGCTTAGGTGCACAGCTAGGTACATGATTTCGTTAACCACAAACTACGTGATTTCATTAAGAAAAACGGCGAGTACAGTCCCCAGCGGCGGAATTATATACGGAAAACTACTGCAACACATCCTCGACATCTTTTTGTACCCTTAGGCGACGCGACGCAGGAACCAGAGGATTCTACATATTTCCTGTAAACAAGGGGATTGTCTATAAATTTAAATTCGGAAGGTGAACGAAATCTATGGAGATAAATCGTAAGCCAAACAACTTTTAACCCGATATAGAACTATAAATAAATAATAAAACATTCGACTAAATAGAATGCAATCGTATAATTGTCTTACGATTAGATAAATATTTGTTCGAAACAATTCGAACAATGCCAACTCTGATAGATACAAAATATTTTTATCTTTTTTTTATCAATAGATATCATTGTCTGATTAAATCAAGTTGTTTTTTTATCACTCGAATGGCTCTGTTTGGAGCCAGATTGTAAATATTGTTACTTCACCATCTACTTTCTGACAATTAATTTGAATCGTCACACATGTCATTAAGATCTAACGCGTCGAGAAGTAGTACCCGAAGAAACATATTGAAGAAATTGCTGAATAAAATTATTTGATTGCTTGCTCAGCGATATTTTTACCAAAAAGATCCGTCATTCGAGTGCTAATAATTATTTATCGTAAAGCACAGTAACGTAAAATATAGCACAACGCAATTCTAAATATTCCTAAATTCTATTTCAATTTCCGTCCATCAATTGAATCAATCGTAATACCCAATAAATTTTCACGATACTAGATTACAGTAGTACGAAGTTGATGAAATTTCGAGAGATACGAACCGGATTGGAGCAGTTCTATACCGTTTGGTGTGGTATACCCATGAAATGGGAAAAGTGATAGTTGATTGACGCGTGTTAGAATAAATGGTAGAAAACACCATGCACTGGAAAGCGTCGTGGTAGAAATATTAATCGCAAAGAATCGGAAGAATACTTTCTGCCGAAAAGTGTTCGCGTGAAATACGGCGCCAGTGAGGATCACAGGCGTCTCTAAATGCTACTGCTCTAATTAATTCGAACAACAACGAGTTCCACTAATTTGCTAGTTTTACGGGTAGCAGCTGTCAAACACTCTCCTTTCAGCGCATGCAGGGCTTTTTATCAGTGTAGGCCATTTGCCGGCGGGATCATTAAAAAAATCGCTAGTTACCGACAATTTCGAGGCACTTCAAAGTGTGCATTGCAACGTGAATACCGCAACGCTCGAACGTGAGCAGCAAAAGGGGATCATTATTCCTGATTCGATATTTTCTGGCTGGACAATGGTCGCTCTGAATGTCCGGAAATTGGTAATATTATATTTTGGGACGGCGCAGCGACGCGTTCCACGAAATCTACGCGCCGTGGGCCGACGCGCTGTCGGCGCTAATCAGAAAGAATATCTCCCGAAAATGTCGGAAAATTCTCTAGTCGGCAAATTACGCGGACACGTGCCTAGTTGGGCACGAAATGCCTGCGAGATTATTTATCACGGTACTTGTGGAATTACTATTCTACCGGAAACTTTTATGCTGAAAACTGCTCGAGATTTAATCTCTAAAAATCTTTGTTATCGTACGCTTTTCTTTGTTTAAAATAATCGATTCCTACGTTTAATATTCCTTTAATACTCCGTTGCGATAAAGTATCCAAACAATTGGAAATACAAGTCTTTTCGATGGTTTCGCGAATAGGAATATCATGCCAGAGCTATCGAAATAATCCGAACATTTGATACGTGTAAACTATGGATAATAACTAGACGGAATAATAAATTGACACTATCCATAGGGTGTTTCAGTTTTTCTGATAAATTTTAGTGAACTGTGGCCAATTAGAACAACAAATGGAATGTCATAAAAAATTGTGCGACAAACATTTTCTTACAAAATTATGAGCAAGTAAAAATCATACGCTTGAGATTTGTACTATTATACATATATATTGCTCTATTAACATTATACATATTATTATTAATGTAGTTAAAAATGTTGTAATGTAATAAATATAACGTTAATAATATTGTAATCCGATATATACATTATACATAATTTCATATATGTAATGTTAATAATGAAATATGTATACGTATTTCCCATTATTCATAATTGCCGTATTTATGAATGAATAGATACAATATGAAATTTAATTGGAAAATAAAAAGCACCGAACAGGTATTTTTGAAGTATCTGATATTTCTAATATTAACGAGAAAAAGATAGAAGGGCTGCCGTCAGTTTTCCGATTTTCCCTTGTTTCCCACGGTACGGTGACAACGAAACTTCGGTCCAGTGATTCCGCAGGCGTCGCGCCGCAATACGCTCGCGTCCTAAAATATCGGCTCTGTAAATCACCGGCTGTTCGACCGAGCTGCGATTGCATTATAAAATGCGGGTAAATTAATTTCAGTAGGGGAGAGGATTGTTCTATGGCTATAGGAAAAACGAGGGAAATCGAGAAAGGGAAATTGGCCGGTTCTACTGACGCGTGGAAGGGACGCGACGATTGATCTACACGCGCGTTGTTCGCTCGTAGAAGGGCGATGAAATGGAAATTTATCGTCCACCGGGTGGATGCTTAGCCGGAGCACCGGCGTCGAACGATGTTTAATGGGATTCCAGTGACGCAATGTGTGTTTCGGTTTGATTAAATTTTGTTCGCAAAATTTGTCTTTCCTTATTAACGCGTGCGAGGACAAAAGACCAGCTGATTTTCTCGCGAACTGAGACAAGGTTAAAGAAGTATTGCTACAGTTTCTATTTATGCACTGGGATACTTGAGCGTGGACGCGCGTGGGTCGATTGTTACCAATATTGATCTATGTAGGGCAACGGGGCCAGTTACTGTGCGGTGACCAATTGCCATGCCTTTGGTTTGCTTTTGGACGTAATTCACATTATATTTATCGAGTAAGACTTTTTAATTTCTTTTATTCGAAAATAAAGAAGATAAAAGAATAAAAGAATTTAATACGATTTATTCGATAAATATAAAGTGAATTATTTCCAAAGGCACAGCAATTGGTAATTCCACAGTAACCGGCTCTTCTACCCTATATTAGATTGAATCGGCTCGTGACAGCTTTTGTCGAAATGGATTTATTTTGTTAATACACGTGGCTATCGAAAAACGAATTACGCGGTCAGTCATCTTTTTAAATCCAAGACATACTATGACAATATCGTTGACTTTCCAATTTCCGAATTATTAAGAAAGGTGTACTCTTTAAAACAATAATCCACGTTATCTAACAGTATATGTACAAGCAACATTTGGAAAAGGAATATAGAAGAAATACATTGATTAATTATGAAAAAGAACTTTATATACATTATACTTTATACCAATTTTTATTCAAATCGATTATTTGCCGTAGGAATTCTTGTTCGAATAAATTGTTATTCGAATCAGTTCTTGTTTCGAATGATTTCTTATTCGGATAAATTTGTGTCTAAATGTTATTCGTTAGTCTTTAGGTCTTATCCGTCATTCGAGTACAATTTGCATTACATACGCATTTTACGTATTTATCGCGCACAAACTTCCGCAGTCTAGCGATAAATAAGTCAGATTTGTATAGTAAGACCGATTGAAATTCAAGTTTCTAACTACTACCACGGATGCAAGGCAAGGTATTCGATCAAAGCAATCTCTCCCCCTCCCCGACCAATATTAAGTACCAGGTGGTTACGTGTTACGAAGCAATATGTAACCCGGCAAACTGAATCGTCTGCGCGAGAAACGGGAACGGTAACATGTTCCCGCGAGATCGCATTAGGGGATGATATTCGACGTAACGGTGTTTGCGACGTATAATCCTGAAATTACGGGCGGGTTCGGTTCGGTACCGGCAAAGATTATGGGCTCGTAACGCGCCGGGAATTCGCGGACGCGGGCCAATTAGAATTCCGTAACTCCTACGGACCATTGTAACCAAATTAATTCGAGGCTCCAACACCTCCACGGAAAAGATTCTCCCGCGGGAGGTCCGCGAGAAGCAAACAATCCGCGCGGGAAAACTCGACCGTGATTTCAATTCGCGCTAGGATATAAAGTAAAAGTACCGATAATGAAACGCCGCTAAATTGTGAGCCCATCTTGAAACAGTAGCACAAACAATGCAATCAAATATAGATATAAATCATAGAACATATAAAAATAATTAAGGAACAATATTAGTTGTAAATAGACGTTTATTCGAATACGGGTGTTTCTAAGCAAAAACATTGTTTATATAAATTTTTTATTGTATAAAGAATAAAGAATGAAAGAGAAACGGTGTTCCATAATAGATGCATGCTCGTACTTTATTATTTCATCCGTATTATTCTTTATAGATATTAAATACATGTTTCAGAGTTCATTATGTTATTGATCTAACAACGGTATAAATATTTAACAACAAACACTTTTAATTGCAATAAAATCAGTGATAATATTATATACCCTGAAATGCGTTCCATAATGGGTACTTTTACCTTACGATTCAGCCGAGGAAGAAATGTTACCACGGAAAATCATTATGATTATTACGCGGAAAGCAGTCGCGCAACATGTTCCGCCATAGAAGAACTACTTAAACGACGAGTGGTTCATTAACCTCATGTCGGTTAGAGATCGCGGACCCTCGAGTGGCCCGCCCAGGAGATCCCAATTAAAATTCTGTATTTTCAATAAAGTATCATTGGCGAGGGAGAATTCATCGTGGCAAGCTCGCCAGTAAATTCTCAGTCATGAAGTGAAGCTGGAATTAAGAAGAATGGCTTCCAACTACCGAATCTTACCTAATACTTTTTTCACTCAGGAGTGCCTGTGGTTAGCTTTTTATAGTTTGATTTTTATAATGTGTATATAGCAGTAATTATAGAATTTCTACACCATTTAATATTTTTACAGATAAATTTGCACTGTTAACAGGGAAAAGAAGCGAATTCGTTCTTATTAATATTCTTATTAATTAGACTGTATACATCGATGACAGAAATAATCTTTTAAACTCTACTTATAATACAATTTTGAACGTGATTTTTATTTCTTTATATCCTTGAAAAAAGTTTTTCTAATTCTAATTTGTGCAAATTAGTTGACAACAATTTGTATCTCTATATACTGCGATATGCGCATCATCAATTGACAAGATCTAAATAAATTTTCATGCTACATATTATCCTGGCATCACTATTCAATACGATAGAGTAAGGATTCCAATTACTGTGCACATTGAACTGACGTCCACAGTATTCGACAAATTAAACAGCTTTTTCACCTATATCATAATTCTTAAAACATTTGAATCATATGTTCATGTATTCTTTATAGTGAATAAATGTAGACTTGTTACACGTCAGACTTTTCTTTAATATTACAGAAAAATAATAATCTACGAGAAATTTAAAAAGTTCAAAGTAAACTGACAATAGTATTAAATGCTCTGAATTATTATTTCATACATTCGTGTTGTCATGAATGCATAAAATTCAAAACCCAACCATAAATCAGTATGTCCATCTCACTCCAAATAATTCGAACTTCTATCATGCCAGTGATAGCTATAACAACATGTAATATACATAATGTAGTATAACATTATATTACATGTTCCTGCTGTCTTTTCTCTTGAACCGTAATTTATCTCGCTCTCCTCAAATTTTACCGTAAAAATCGATATAAGAAAAACATACTACAATCATTATGACCGAGAGAATCCTAGAACGGTGTGACAATGAAATTGTGAATTGCGCACTAGAAAGCGACAGAGCGCAGAGCGACACGAAGACCATGGACTGATTCTACTCGGCCCTTTCATTTCTGGAATTTCGCAGAAAGGCGTGCTATTCGACGTACCATTGATTGCGACTCGATTTCTCGTTGACGACCGGTTGGAAATGATGATGTTGCGTGAAATAGTTCGATCGTCGGTCCCTTTGTGTCGATTCTGATGCTCGAGAGGTTAGAGGATTCAGGCCGTGATTGAGAGCGAATACTCGCAGCTAGAGAATGATCACTTCGAGGGATCATTCCGACTTCAATAATTATCGCGAATGGTTTATCACTCGCATTGTTTTTCTAACGAAAAAAAAACATATTCGAAGAGCGAAATTTAAAAAAAAGAACTTTAAATAATTGACAATTGAAAATTTCTTTCTTCTTTCAATTTTGTAATCGCGTTCTAGTCATTTTAATGAGTAATAACATCAGCAATTATATATGAGTAATTATACCAATCATTATAAACGGTGAAAGTGAATATTCCACTCGCATCAAGAATTATAGTAAATGCGATCGAACCCACATTTTCAATTTCTCTTGATTTTATAAATCAATTCTGCGTAGACATTTCTTAATGTTTATATGAAGCTCTATAAAATAAGGATGTATACCTTCATAATCGCGTGGATTTCATAATCATAAATTCCATACAAATTTATAGTTGGAAGTATCGTTAAAAGAAGTAAAGCTGGACCAGTTCGCCCAGAAATTCTTCGCACGCAGAATCTATGTGAACACGTGTCGATGTCTACGTGCGCCAAACTGTGCAGAAAGTAGAACGAGCTGGCAAACCTAATTGAAAGGGACAGAGTTTTCTGGAGTCGTAGGAGGAGAGATAGGGTTGCAAGACATTGACCAGATAACGTTGATTCGCGATCAGGAAATCGATGGTGCAATCCGAGCAAGCCATTTAAACAATGTAATTCGTCGGTCTCGACGGCACTAGTGGCAGCCATTAATTCGCAAAATTAGACGGATAAATCGAAGACGAAGTGAGGAAGAACCCGTGGCCAGATAATAGCGGATCGAGCAAACGGGACGAATGCCGTGAGCCATTATTGGCCCGGATGAAATGCTGGATCATCGTGCTTTTTGTGGGTCCCGTCCGGAACGGTATTTTTCTTTCATTTTCTTCGACGCGCCGACGAGAGTAACCATCCTTTGGTGAAATTGATAGTCGAGGCGGTATATAATGATCGCGCGAGTTACTTTATGCTTTTTAATGAAATTCAGTCGAAATCTATTCGTAGTCTCTGCTTGGATACTTGGTTTCCTAGCAACTAATGTGGAATCCAGGGATGGAAAAACTTCTGAAATATTTCGATAGCTTCTATTCGCAACAATAGTTACGGAACTTTTTTTCAAGAAAGTTCTTGCCTTTAAGTTCCTATGAGGATACATAAAAAGAAGTTCTTGAAAATAAAAATGATGAGTCAAATAGAATTGATAAGAATTTCGCTGTAACGGGCAACTTCGTTACCGTCTTCCGATTTCACTCTCTCATGCCTCTTAATTCAATTTTCCTCGTACTGAACTGTCTCCAAATTTACAATGCACTTCTAGCGTTGCACTACCATTATCAACAAGCGGCCAATTTTTGGGAAATTAATTACAACAAATTGACAACGGCGAATCAGATTTTAGAAGATGCAGAAGATGACATTGATCTAAGCGAAACTTTTAGAGAAATTGTAGTATATGAACCAAAAATTATTCCTGTAGAAAGTAATTCATTAAATTACTAGGAAGAAAAACAATACTAATTTTCATACCTTTGCAAGCTAGCAAATGTCGTTCATAGCGTCCCTGTTGCATAAGACAGCGTTGAACGTGCATTTTCAATGCTGAAATGTATACTAAACGACAGTAGGTAATCTAAATTCCACAAATTTAGAAAATATTTTACTTGCAAAATTAGATTAAATAATTACGGTAGTATTTAATACTTGCGTTAGGACTAATACTAGCAATTACGCAAGTAAACGTGAAAATTAAAGAAATTTATTGTATTATTATTGTCCGTTCAACACAAGGAATTTTTTAACTGCTATAATTTTTTCGTTTCTTTAGATTTTTATAAAAGAAATTCATGAAAATGAGGATCTGCATAAAGATCCGCAATCTGGTTCTTCATCTGTTCAAGCTCCTTTAAACGTCTTCTGAAGACTATTTTGCGTACCGTCGTCTCCATTCGTCCTCTATTACTACAATAACTATTTGTTTCCATTTGTCCGACTTGCCTGGACAAATTCACGAAAAAATTTCTACGTGGAAGATATAACGAACGGAAAATAAAGAGTAAGATATCATTTGACAGGAGAGCTTGCCGCGGCAGAATGCCGAGACAGTCGTCAAAACAGTTCGTTAGGAGTTTTATCTGTGCCTCGCCGCCGCCCGATGGAAGTTATTGTCGCCATTATACCGCGAAATAATTTCAGATAGAAGCAAACCGAGCAATTTCAGCGGTTGAATGAACGTTCGCAATTAAAGCGTCCTCCAGCGGTTAATTGTTTCAAGTGATTCACTGACCGATACACGATGAACACGAATTACGAAACGAAATTCTGATAGTCGATCTTTTTACACAAATTTAATTCGGCTCGTAATATCTACCGTATTCTTTTGCAACAATTTCTTATCAACGATAGTGTCGCTGTGTCGTTCGGGTACCATGTGATCTAAACAGTTTTTGCAACCTTTTATTTTGTTCGATGATGTACCAATCTTTTTTCTTAAAATAATTATTTATCATTATATACAGATATTAAACAGCGAAGGCGCTTGGGGGTTAAAAATTGTATTATTTATATATAAACTATCTGTAAGGAAGTGTGTAACAATATAATTCTCCATAATCATTTTAACAAACGTGCAATAGATAACAAGTATCTATCACGAAATATAAGGAAATGTTGAAAGTGTTATCATTCTGTCAGGGGAAAGCAGCCGGTGTACCAACAATCAAATCGAATATAATATGTTTTGCTGCTTCTTCCGTTCCGCCAGAATTTCATAAACCAGCAGCGATCTATTCATTAAAATTTTCCTGGTTGACGGCTCATTTCGATTCCGAATTCCATCGAGGCGCTCCAGAATTCTCGCCCGTGATCCGTCAAACACGCAGACAGAGCGTCACGCTTCTAGAATTCGATTTAACATCGAGTCGACCGGACGGTTCCGCGATTTATAAGACGGTTGCCGGGGCGGCTGGCCTACATATCGTCGCGCCCTTAATATTTTATCGACGACATTCCGGGATTCCGGCGTGGAAAACAGCCGAGTGAGGGATGGGGGATGCATTGTCATGAAGTGGCGCGGCAGACGTTGCGGTCGGAATGCGGAGTGGGGGCAAGAGCGAAGGTGGAAGGTGGAAGGTGGAAGATGGAAGGGGGCCGAGGGCAGGGGGCAGACGAAGGGACAGGTGAATCGAAGGGCCACGGTGAAAGGGGACCGACTGGGGTGGGCTTTCAAAGGTGCGATATCTCACCCGGTGTTCGAGTACCATCGACCCCTCGCGCATCTTGCTAAAAGGTGATACGACACGCCGCACAGTGCACCAAATCAGGAACAAAAATCGAAAAAGTGACTGCTTCGCATTCATTCGAAACCATGTTTCTACTGGATTTCTGTCAACATGTCTAAATAATCGCGTTTATCTACAGAAAGTTTAAAAAATTTTAGTGGAAAGCCAATTCGAAGCGCATTCTGCAAGCGAGTATTGAGAAGATCGAACAGTGCGCGAGATCATAACGTAACTTGTTTACGCTGTCTTATATGCAACATAATAACCGACTTAAAATTAAATAACTAAATTTTATTGGTTCTTCTATTCTTTAGATACGGATTTTTAAAAAATGCATCCGAATGTCCTGGCATTTTTATACCGTCGTATTCGCGAGACAGTATATTTTAATATTCTATAAGTTTCGTTTGCAATGAGTTGTAATATTCGAAGTCATTTCAGAATTTGTAGCGTATAACTTGTCAGCAGATGCAGAATGCATGTGTGTGGAAGAGACGAATGTTTTCTTATACTTAAGACTTCTGTCAGACATTCGCGTCCGATAACATATTTTACTATCTATAAAATGTCATTTTGAAATCAAATATTTACATGTATATTACATTATCGGGTTAGGTAAGTATTGTACCTTAGATGTAATCGGAAGCTTTCTTTTAAATGCTTGAGGCAGTAAATTAGTGTTACTTTAAACCGAATATTATTAAGAGTAGTAAATTCCACTTAAAAACGTTAAGCGTTGTATGGGGATTTATCTAATCCCTTCTCGTGTTGTACGAAGGGTTCCCCCAATTCTGGAACCGTATTATAGAAGTGCTATTTTATACGGTGTACGATAATATATTTTATCAAAATAAATCATTAACAAGCCAAAAGCGATTTTTTATTACTTTAAGCGTGATAATACAACTTCTCGGTGCAACGAGAAAAGTTCCCCATGGGGAACGAGTTGAGCAAAAAAGTTAATTCTCCGATTAACAGTAGAAACGAGACCACGCATCGTGAAATCAAGACGGGAATGCGTTTCGGTTACACTGATCAATACCAGCAAAGTGCTCTGTTACGCACGGAATTAACGTTAAAGGCAAGTCGTAGGATCAGAACTTCTCGCGGCCAGGCAAAAGCAAATGTATTCCAATTCGACGGCGCGAATGAAAGAGAGCCAGAAGTGGCGAAACGCAAAACAGGAAGGGAATAAAATGTTCCGGCAACGATGGGAACGCTGAACTTCCATTCAATTTGATTCGGCTCGAGTGTTTCTTACGCTTTAAGTACCATTTTCGCTGAAAGTATCGCAATGGGCAGACTCGTTAGATTAACTATCTGAAACGCTAAAGAACGAACTTACCGATCACGGTGGTCTAAGAAAATGGTTCTTTGGCTACGTACCTGGAACAGAAAAATATAACTAGGTTAGATAACATTGTAACACTGAATTCCAAGCACGGGAGAGAGATCTAATCCACCGTTACGCTCTTTAGTAGAAGCGCCTGCATATGCCTATCTATTGAAGTTCCTACATTTTGGTATAGCGCATCTAGAGTGTGACTAGCATACTCAAAAGTAAGTTTAAAATAAATAAAATTCGTTGAGATTCAGTCTCTTGACATTTTTATATATTTATTTATGTACTTTGCGAACAAAGTCCTCTTGCATCAGGTAAATAAGGAATTTTATATAAAAATGAAAATGACGTGAAAAATGAAAATGAAGAGCCACCATTAAAAGTAATAAATGTACATGGTGATACACAGCTGCAACGAAATACATTTTTTTTCGGAGAAAAATTAAAAATATTTTTGCTGTTGCATTATAAAATCTAACCTTATATTTTTTGCGGCGCCGAATCCTTAATTATATACAATAAAGAAGCTATAAATATTTCACGTTAATGATACAAATTTCGCGAGACTTTATTCTTATTTTTGTTGCCTACAATTCTTAATGGAAGAATCGGTTTCATCGATCAGTTTAATTATTATTTAAAAATTGATCTCAAGAAATCTTCTAAGAGGTCTTCAGACAGTTTGCAATAAAATATTCACTGTCCAGTGACAAGAAATAGATTTTATTACAAGGATATCCATGAACTTGTTAGGTATTTTCCACGAGTTTCCATTAAGAACGTAACTACATATTAATAATGAATAATATATTGCCATTAATATACTAAATAGTAATAAAATACTTAAAACGATTCAATGTACCCTATTATTTCATAATATTACTGCAAAGTCGCATATTTCCCTTTTGACGAGTTTTCGGAAAT